>CM019150.1:128664598-128831784 GCA_009733165.1 Naja naja | reverse complement strand
GGAGTTCAGGAGCCCATTTTCCATGGAAGAGCACTCAGGTGGTCACAACATGAGTGATGTTTTATTTATTATTTGGTTTTATATGCTGCCCTCTCTCCCAAGGGACTCAGGGTGGCTCACATAAAAACAACCATACAATTACAAAAGTTAAAAAGGAATTAAACCAAATTTGACCAAATAATCATTAAAACCCACTAAAAAACATTTAAAATATTAAAACAACCCCCTTCAGTCCAGGCCGGCCTGTTCAAATAACCAAGCAGCAAAGGTTGGGGCCAGTCGTAGCTCCAGGGGGAGCTGGTTCCACAAAGTGGGTGCCTCCACAGAGAAGGCCCTCATCTCACGCAGAGGGCAGCTGGCAACCAATGCAGCTTGTGCAGGAGGGGTGTAATATGGAGTATCGGGACACCCCCAATGTTGAGCTGGCCAGGCATCCTCCCCCATGAGGTCGCCCCCATGAGGTCAAACATAACCCTGATGTGGCCCTCAATGAAATCTAGTTTGACACTCCTGTTCTATGAGATGATCAAATAAACTGCTGGTGTCATTCTAAGACAACATAGGCTGAGAAGGGTGCCTTAAATATATGATTCATACTTATTCTTGTCACTGCCAAAGAATAATCTGTCCCACATTCAGAACTTCTCATCGCTCATGTAGAGTAATATTATTGGGTTTTAGTTTCATTTCTTTGCCCCATTGTGCCATGAATATATTTTACTCTAACATTTGCTGCTCGCTTTAAGATTCTGTTTTCGCCAACAAGCTTAGTTTGCAGATTTGAAAACCAGATTTCAAAAAGTCCCGTCCTGTCCTCTCTTATTACAGGGGAAAAGACCCTGCAAAAAGCAATCCCATTTTTTCAGCAATATTTTGTCCATTTTATTTAAGTGACTTTCTAGGAAAGTGATACATTTCCCCACTCTCCTAGCTAATGGTTGGCTCACTGTTTTCCAGATGGTTAATTTGAGAAACTGATGCACTGCATCTTCAGTGCAACATTTGCTTCCATTGGCCAGGTTCCTATGAGTTAGCCAGCTGATAGTACATCACAGTAAATGATTATTAGAATGACCACTTCAAGTTAACTGTTGGCTATCACTGACAACAGCACCACTCAATAAAACACGAATTAGTTTAGGTCCCATTCAGCTCAGTTTGTTGCTCTAAGTTACCTTTTGTGAGTCACAATATCCACTTTCCAGCTGGAAAGGAGAATCTTACTAAATCACAGCAGCAGCCAATTTAAGACATGAGCTATGGGGAGGGCTGCTGTTTTCTTTGTGGCCTTCAGCTGTCACTCAAGTCATTTCTTTTCATTAAATACCATATACTCCTTTCTATAAAGTGTGATGAATGACAAAATACTACATGTTTGTGGCATTATATGATAGGGTAAATGTACTCTTCAGTTTTATGTCTGTAAGTTTCTACTGATAAACACAAGTATAGATTTCCTAGCTGGCAAAAGAAAAGATTCATTCACAAACTTACAATCATTTCTACGCTGAAAGTTTAAGCTACTTCCTTTTCCTAGGAGGCAGCTCTAAAAAGGAAAGTTTAAGCAATCTTTCCATCGCATCCTTTGGCTTCCCAATTGTAGCCTCTGATGCAATGTTCTGCATATAGAAAATATTGCCTGCACATCTGTTATGAAAGGCACTCAGACAGAAAAAAGGCATCTTTTATTTAACTGGGCCATATTGCATAAACCCAGGATCTAACTCTCAGGAAGAATAATTAAGATTTTCTTCCAAATACATGCTAACTATTGTATTGAATTTGCCCACTTCGCTTATGCCTTCTACAAACCGGCAGAAACAAAGCACAGAGTTTTGCTCAGAGGCTTCATAACCTACCTATCTACCTGCTTTTTCTCCTGTAGAAATGTCATCTGTTCCATATATTCTTCACTGACATATCCAAAAGTACTTGTGCCAATTACTCTTATATATTATTATTAAATATATATTTTCTATGCAATTATAAAGGATCTAATGGAACCTTTTACAGCTAATGCTTTTTAGATGGACTGAATTTGAACTCCCATCAACCCATCACCATGGTTATTCTGACAGTGTATTGTGGGACATGGATTAATTTGTTTGATATAATTCAAAGAACTACTAAGGAGACAAGCAATCAAACAGACAAATAATCAAGGAAGTAGGACACAATGCCTTTATCAAAGAACTACCAAGGAGAAAACCATAACCCCACTAACACTAGTAGGGCAAGCTACTAAATAGTGAGCAAATTCTGCACTCACTAGCATTGATGATGTTACCTAGTAAGTAATAAAGCATCTGAAACAGCTGTGCTCAGACAGCATCAAGGAGCCCAGAGACAGAAATGTTGGATGAAAAAAAATTCTTGGGTAAGAATTGTTGGGAAAGCAAAATGACTTAGTGCCTGTATAGGCAGTATACACTGATTTAATACAGAAGACTTTTTTAAAAAAATCTTATTCAGAGTATATACATTTATTTAGTCTTTTGATCTGGAAACTAAGTAAACTAACAATGTTTCTCAGTGTTATATTTTTTTCCTCATTCATTCTTAATTTGATCAAAGGAAGGCATTGTGATGTTAGCATTTATATTCTTTTTAGTCTTCAAAAATGTATCTTTGCATATTTTGCAAGCATGTATTTTTAGATTTAGAAATTATATTGATAAATGACTGACACTCTTTTGTACAAATGTAAAATATACACATATCCTTTTAAAATTAGACAATTAAAAACATGGAGTTAAATGTTATAATTTAAAATATTACCTTAATCACTTCGACAAAAGTTATGTTTTCCTTTCATTTTACAAATTGATAAGACTCTTTGATTGATTTCTTTTATTTCTTAAATATAAAACCTCCACACACAGCTTCTGAACACATAAATAGAGAATACCCTTGAAAGAGAAGTTATCACCATAGGGTTCTTGCTAGCTAAGATCAGGTGGTAGACTCCAGTTCTTTTTACCCACCTAAATTGTACCAAAATATTCAAAAATATTGGAATTATGCAGTCATTATTCCACTTTACCAGAGCAGAAAGAAAAGCTGATCCAACCTAAAGTGAAGTTGCAAAAGGCTTTTCAGTAATACTGGAACTTTCTCAATTGGCTGAGCAATGACAACAGTTTAGAAAAAGAACAAACAGGTCTTCAGGATGAAGGATGAAGTGACTTTAATTTTGTAGCATCATACCAAAATATATTATTTTGGAAAATGAAAATTTGATACCATCCCCTGGAGAAAACCTTTAAAAGAAAACCGAACTTAATTGAATTGAATTAATTTATATTAATAGATGCCTATTGCTCCTTACTCATCATCTCTATGAAAATTCTAAAAGGTAAGGTACAACCCTCAAAGATATCTTTTAGAGTCAAAGGTGCATTTATCATCTTTTATTTCAATTTTATTTCAATTATTCTATACTGAAGACGTACATAATCTCTCTAGGACAAAAATGAGTGTGAAAAGAGCACCATATGTATTGACTGCCCATTGCTTAACCACTGCCTCCTCCACATAGAATGTTTGTATTTTTGCAAATAGAAATAAAGCATGACAGTTCTGCACAGGATTTTAACTGTTCCTAGCATTGCATGTTCTTGGACAAAGAGCTCTGATGTTGTTCCTGGGATCTGTTGGAGCCACTCTCCCAGCTTAGGAGTCATAGTCCCAAGTGCTCCTAAAACCACTTTGTGTTTATGTATGTATGTGTCTGTGTGTACATTTTTGTGTATACATATATACACATATATTTGTATCCCACATTTATTATTTTTACAAATAATTCAAGGAGGCAAACATATCCAACACACTTTCCTCCGCCTATTTTCTTCAGAACAACAACCCTGTGACTTGAATTAGGCTGAGAGAGAAAGATTGACCCAAAGTCACCCAGGCCAGCTGGCTTTTGTGGCTAAGACCAGACTTGAACTCAGGGTCTCATATCCCCTCGATAACCAGCTACTGTAAAGGTTTATGATACAAAGCTGCATCTGTAGCTTTTCTGTGAAGTCCAACTAAATTCTTATAAGGGGCCTAGGCCCATGAAGGTGATAGAATAGAATAGAATTCTTTATTGGCCAGGTGTGATTGGACACACGAGGAATTTGTCTTGGTGCATATGCTCTCAGTGTACATAAAAGAAAAGATACATTCGTCAAGAATCATAAGGTACAACACTTAATGATAGTCATAGGGTACAATAAGCAATCAAATCATACTAGGAAACAGTTGATAAAAATAGGATACAAGCAACAAGATTACAGTCATACAGTCATAAGTGGGAGGAGATGGGTGAAAGGAAGGATGGAAGGATTAATACTAATACCAATAGTAATGCAGACTTTGTAAGTAGTTTGACAGTGTTGAGGGAATTATTTGTTTAGCAGAGTGATGGCATTTGGGGGAAAACTGTCCTTGTGTAAAGTTGTTCTGGTGTGCAGTGCTCTATAGCATTGTTTTGAGGGTAGGAGTTGAAAAAGTTTATGTCCAGGATGTGAGGTGCTTTGTTTAATTCCTTTATTCTTGTAGCTTTGCTCTCTCTACCTACCATTCTCTGAGTCGGTGCAGGAACACCGTCAGGCTTTTATGCTATCTTGTTTTAGTGCTGTTTCCTCTGTACCATTGACAAGTGATATCAGAACATACACCTCAGGCACCGTGGGTTTGGTGAGGTGGAGAAGATGAACCCTGATGTTCTATGCTATAATTATACCCCCTTTAAGGAAAATCTGTTTCTTATCTCTTGTCAGACCAAACTTTGGGCATCTCTAGCATTGCAAAGCTTTGCTCCATCACTTGCCTCCCATTTTACCAGCTGGTTAGTTTAATGCAAAGCTCCCATTTCTTGGTTTATGATTTATTTTAGCTTTTCTTTACATTTGTGTTCTAGAATATATTCAGCTTGTTTTTATTCCTTGCATGCATCTGACTCACTTGTTGGCCTTTCTACCACAACAATAAATGATTCTTCCAAGCCAACATGCGCAGTACATATATAACAAAATGGAACAACTTCTGTTAGCTTTTACCTTCTTATCATGGATTTTACAGTACGTCTGTTGTCTGTCAGTGAAGAAAATAGCACTTCCATTCCTTATTAGGGTGATCAGGTGGTCTGGGAACCTCTCCACCCTGTTGAGAGAGAATATATCCTGTGAGGAAGAGCAAAAGCCCTTTGCTGTGGTGGTGATGATGTTATCTGGGCCTTCCTTATGGATATTTCTATTGTAACCAGGCACTGAAGGAAAGATAAAGCATTAAGAACTGATGCCTAACTTATTTTATTTTTCTTTTCCTTCCCCATCTCCTTTTTTTCCTGTGCTGTACTGGTTGTAAGCTAGATGGCAAGCATCCTGTGGTTTTGCTATGTCAATTGTTCTAGGATACTTTCAGGCTGGAGAAAAAGAGACTCAAAGGGCCACAGGTGGTGGTCTTGCAATCCTTTTCTAAAATGTCTGACCTTTGCTAAGAAAATCAATAGTGCACAATCTGTGCATTAATGCCTCAGTGCCTCCAAGATTTTACTTGTATTTCATGTGACACATTGTTCAGATGATGTTAACCACTATAACTGAGGACTCTTGACAGAAAAGTTTCAACCACAGAGTCAGCTGTATGATATTTACCAGTATTTCTATCATGAATAGAACAGGGAAGATTAAAACCTCTTAGCTGTATTTTCCCCCTTCTCTCTCTTTTCGTAAGATGACTAATAGCAACTGTGAGCTTGTGGTAATAAATGAATGTAACATTGGAAAAGGTTATTAAAACAACATTAATAAAAACCTTCAAAGCCAGTGGAAAGTACCTTTTAAGCATTCCATAATCTTTGGGTAGACTTATCAGAGTTTAAATGGGAAGGAAACCACATCCATAGGATTGTTCTATTTATAGGGGTGGGTGCACGTATTTGTGTGCTTGCTTTTTGCCATATTTGTTACCACAATAGGGACTGCTTAGATAATGGTGTAAGCACTCTCCAAATTTGAACTAGCTATATAATATACTGAGGTACTCTAGATAATAGAAGGATAAGAAGCTATGTAAGAAATCAGAAAGCAATGGAACTTATTTATCCCAATTAACATTAATATGAATTACTAGAATGAATAACAACCTCTCACAGATTTGTTGGACAGGAAATAGGAAGCCAATTAAAATGAATGGGAATTGTCAGAAGCAACAATTGTCTTTTCCATCGTTGAATTACCCTTGCCAAACTTTTCCTTTTTTTCACTTTCTCTCCCTCTTCTGACTAAGCTGGAATGACGGGAACTCCAGAATAGGGATGGTGGTAACATCACTTTTGGGGAAGGGAGCTAGATCTCCAATCCCTGGTGCAGTATCACAGAATAAGCAGTCTAAGACACCCCCATGAAAGTGATTTAAAAGACTGATAATATCGCTTGATGATGGTGAATACAGGTAGTCATAAAGGCACAAGGTCATGTGGCCACACTGAATTATGACTTGTATTCCAGCAGTCCCAATTGCTGTTGTTAGGTCTAATGGAATGTGTGAATGACTTTGGGGGTGGAGGGAGAGGGGAAGAGATGCTACCGAGGAAACAATCAAGCAGGAGCCCCCAACTATCAATCTGGTCAGTTTCTATTTATGGAATCAGTAGAGAAAGGGGAAGCATCCCATCCTTTACTTCAGACATACAATATTTGGATGGTAAAATCTCTTATGTGTAGAAACTCCTAGGCAAGTCAATATCATGCACTATGGGCACATTGGGTAGCTACATAGTGCAATGAATGGTTAAGGCTATTTCTTTACCAGTGATTTATAATGTTACTCAACCATTCCCATGCCAATATATCAGTAATGAAGACAGAGCTTAGATTGCCAGCCTAGTGGGTGGGTAATTCTGTAATAATTATACATCACTAGTGAGGAAACAGCTTCTATCCATTCATTGTTTTGGGGGCAGAAGTTATGATGATAACGTTCATTTAATGTTTGCTTTGGAATGTTGGCTTCAATATAACCATTTGAATTCCACCTGTTCCTAGGTTCAATCTGGTGGCTGAAAAACAAAATATGACCAACTTGAGATAGAACCTTTTCATGCATTGAGGTTAATCTTAAGTCTAATGAGTCTCATGTAACATTCTTTAAGACTCAGACTTCCCAAAGAATGTATCCGAAAGGATGGATGCCAAATTGAAGGATCAGCGACTCATAGGTGATGGTCTCATAAGCTATTGACATTCTTTTAGAACAATATTTTAAGATATATAAATAGACTTATGGGGAAATCTCTTAAAGATGTGCATATTGTTTCGAATTACATTCAGAAAACAAGGAATTCAACTATTCTTGAGAAGCTTTAGATATATTGGGAGTGGGAAATTGCCAAAGAAATTATTATTGAGAAATTGGAATTTTTTTCCTGATAATAAAAATTGGATTCAGGATATGTATTATTTATACATTTTCAAAAAGGCTATCTTTCTGCTAATCATAAAATAATGCAATATGCTCCCCTCTCATACAGATTTCATGATATTTTACTTCAACAGAACCCTTTTCTCTTTTAGATCTGAAATCTTCACATATTGTTTTATATATGATATATATGTGATATGCTTATATTGTTTATAATTTTCTTTTTCTCTCCCCCTTTTTTCTTTGTTATTCTTTTGATATTAATTTTTTCTTTTCTACTTTTGTTTATAGTTTTGTTCCTTTTTTTGTAGCTAGTTGGGGTTTCTTTTGTACCTCTTTATCCCTTAAATCTATAGCTATATATGTCATATGTTATACATGTCATACTAGGCATAGTGTAATTATACTAGTATAATTAGGTAAATAAATATTTAAAATTTGTGAACCAAGCTGTCACTTTCTTTTCCTCTAGTGTAACTATGTTATGAACTTGATCTGAACTAAGTTCATATTTCTTAGACAATAATACATCAATAAGGTTAATGGATTTTAACTGGACAGGATTTCCACTCTTAACCGGGCTGCCCTTGGAAGCTTTCTTAGTATTATATTATTACCCACTCTTCTTCATTATTCAAGGTTTTGGTGTTAACATTCAAAGTCCTACAAGGCATGGGTCTGAGATACTTATGGGAGCGTCTCCTGCCGGCATCGAGTGCCAACCGCCCTGTACGAGCACACAGGCAGGGGCTCCTCGGGGTTCTTCTGCAAGCCAGTGCCGTCTTCTGCAAGCCAGTGCTGTCTTCTGCCTTCTGCAAGCCAGTGCCGTCTGGCGGTGCCCTGGGGAAGGGCCTATTCTGTGGCGGTTCCCGCCTTATGGAACCAATTACCCTTGGGACTCGGTTTGGCCCCTGACCTTCGCACCTTCCGTCATGATTTGAAAACCCGGCTATTTGAACAGGCCGGGCAGTGCTGACCTCTTGGGGGGTTGTTTTAAATTTTTAAATTTAGTAACTGTATCAGGGTTTTAGATCAATTGGCTTGTAATTGTTGAATAGTGTTTTAAGTAATTAACTTATTGTTTGTTTTTAGTTGTGAGCCGCCCCGAGTCCTTTCGGAGAGGGTGGTATACAAGTCAAATAAATAAATAAATAAATAAATAAATAAATAAATAAATAATATAGTCATCATATCTAAGGTTAGCATGCATGATTATCCACAAAACTACATAAGAATTCAGAGACTTCAGTCCAAACCTATTTGCTTTAAGTCTAGAATTCTACTTATTGTATCATACTAATTCTGTATCTATCAATTTTTCTTTACAATGGACACAAGATACTTAGAGAATGGGCTATTGTAATGCAAAGCTTACAAAAAAATGTGCTCTGCAAATTGATCTAACTCACACATTTTCCAATGGGAACTCTCTCAAGACGGTCAAATCACTGTTTTTCCTATATAGTAACGGCTACAAAGAAATTTTGCCTCTTGAATGAGAATAGAAACACATTCTTCTACCTTACACAAAATGTAGTATCAGAACATGGAGAAGAACCTCAGTTCAAATCCTGAGAAAGAATCTTACCATTAAACCTACTCCCAGCCTGGCGAGGCAATGACTAAATAACTGGAACTCTGTAGGTTCCATTTTAATTTCCTTAGAATGGAAACAAGAAGATGGAAAAATGATTCTTATATCTGAAAACTCTCTAAATGTTACTCTTTATATATTGCTGATAGTAGAATGCTTGGATTGCAAACATCTTGATTCAAAACTTCTCTTAACTCTATATTTTACAGTGTGAATGTCAGCCTGGTGCTCCCTTTACCCAACTCTATCTCACAAGAAAAGAATGGGGGTTAGAGGCAGAAGTATCCCTAAGGTGTGGTAAAAATAGGTCAAGAATGGTGGTTGCAATTGTGCAACCAAAGTTCCATCCATTTTTCAGATGTGTTATGATTTTGCCTTTTTTAATCATATCCTATGGGCACTCCTGGGTTGAGAGAAAAATATATCACTTGAAAGCAGGATAAACATGCCACAAAAATTAGTTTTTGCATATATACAATATAAAGATGCTAAGGTTCCCTTTTCTTAAGAGTACGTATCCCTGACTTTTTTTATGAGTAAGCATAGATAGGATTGGATTGAATGTTAATTAAACCTTTTCATTAGTATATTATACTTGGCAATGGCATTTTCCCTCAGAGAAATGAAAATCAGAATTGGATTTGGCAGCTGCAGGTCCCAGATGCTGAGGTAAGAAGTGCATTTGTTACCCCCCACCAGGGAAGTCATCTATTCATGTGAATCCACTGACTGGCTAGCTTTTTCTTCAGCGTCCTTTGTGGGTGTGTCTGTATATACCCACAAGCAAAACACCTGCAGGGTCAAGTTGCTTGCAGAGGGTCTCAGCCTTTTAGTAGTGTTCTATCAGCTGCAACACTTTTCAAGGTGACTTTGGCTAGAAAGCACAATTCTTGATATTTGTCATCTGGAAAGAAATTGCATGTCTTTTGCTGGCTAGAAAAACAGTTCCTTTGGAAACAACGCTCCGTTGGAAACAAAACGAATTTTGCTGCTGATGTTAATGAAATTGAGGTTACTCGGAATGGATTTTAAACATAGCAATTATAACCCATGTTAATGGTTTAACTGAACATCGCTTAAAAATCCACGCTTCTAATAAACAATCTACCCTGGTATTGTAGCTTAGTCCAATGCTTAAATGAAAATCACTCTTTCACTGGATAAGTTTCCACATCTCTCCCAAAATAAATCCCCTCATGTTTATGCCCAGACAGCAATAGCACTTAACAATAGCACTTAGACTTACATACCACTTTACAGTGCTTTACAGCCCTCTCTAAGCGGTTTACAGAGTCAGCCTATTGCCCCCGACAATCTGGGTCCTCATTTTACCCACTTTGGAAGGATGGAAGGCTGAGTCAACCTTGAGTGTGGTGGGATTTGAACTGATAAATTGCAGCAGCCGGCAGTCAGCAGAAGTAGCCTGCAATACTGCAATCTAACAGATGTGCTACCACAGCTCACTGCAGATAACTAGATATAAATTTGCATCCTTATCTTCCTGAAATGCAAAAAATTACTAGTAGGTATGAATGGAATTTTCCTGAGAAAACCTGAGAAGAACTGCCAAATTCACTGACTTACTTTATTTGTTTCGGCAAAAATCTGCTTAGAATCTATGGATATGAATAGCACCTTCCAAGCAACGTCATTCATATACAAACCACTTTCATGGATGTCTTGTACATCCATAAACATACCAGTAATATCACTGTAATTTACTGTATATTTTTATGGCTAGCTTACCTAATACTGTATAATTTTAAAAGTAATTTATTTTGCAACTATCACCAAAGATTTTTAGTGCCAACCTGAGAATTAGTCTGTGCTCGTAGGCTTCTTCATTCTTAATTAAACATGTTAACAAAATCTAGAAAAAAAAAATGAAACTACTCACAAGGAAATTATACTAAGAAGCTAAGCTCATTTATAATTATTGTATTTCAATTAGGCTGCATTGAGGCTGAAAAAAGAGATAGTTAAAATAGAACAACTTTTACTAGTTACTTCCATAAATATTTCCAAGGTTCCTGTATATAAACTTCAAGTATGAATGATAATATTGTAAAATGAGTACTGTTCTTTATTGCAATTACAGTAGTTCATATGTAACTCTATGGGGCTAATTATATTATACACAAATTCTAACTAATTTATTTTTAAAAAGTGAAGAAGCTACAACGGGGGAAAAAACATGGTGGGCAAAATATTCAGTAAAACAGCCCACTTTATTCTGATTTTATTTTCTCTAAATGGCTCTTATAAAAACGGAGGTCCCTAAAATACAAAAAGAAGTATATGCTGTATGTCTTAAGTATATAGGAAGAAACAGCCATTTTAAGATATTTGTACCTATTCGTGCAAATTATATTATTCTTAAATAGGGATGGATGGAGGATATAAAGTCAATCCATTTTACTTTCTGTTTCAGACTTCTACTTCGATTGATTTTTGCTCCAAATTTTAATAAACAATCCTAACATAAATTGTGGTCCATTTAGGGCTGATGATGGAGGGGGCATTTATTTTTTTAGACACAATTTTTGGATTTTACTTCTTGTCCTCAGTAGCATGAGGTATTTCTCAGAGTCTATTTTTCCCAAACCCTTTCCCTGCACAACGTTTGGTATTTTTTGCTACCATGGGGATCAAGCCTCATTACCTAAGTGGTAAAAAAAAGTAGTTCCTCATAAATGACAAATTCATATAGCTGAGATGTGCATTCACATGGTAAGGAAAAAAAATCATGTCCCTGATAATAATGAAGGCCATCTTCTGCATTGTTTCCAGATCTTTTACATATTTTCAAATGTGGTGAATTTGCTGAACTGTATTTGCGCAGTTTAAAGAAATTCATCTGAAGCTCTTCCTAATCATTTTAGGTTTCCTTGACTAATAGGAAAGCTATGCAAACTTGCCAATCTCTCTGCTTTTCCCAAAGTATATAAAAATAATTTATGTATTTAAGAGGCACCTGTCCCAACACAGATCCTCCTCCTCCATTTTTGTTATGTTGTTATAAATCTTGACATATTATATTGTATCATGAAACATTATAAAACTGTACAATTATATTTATACAGTATTAATAAAAGTTACTAGCTTTCTATTGTTTAGATAACTTGGAGTATTCAAGATAGAGAAAATAGTAAGATGTATTCTATCAATATTAGTTACATTTTAGTATCAATAGTACAAATATAATATTATTTTATTTTTTTTAATATAAAATTTTGCATAACTTTAGAAAGAAGAAACTGATTCAGGTTACCTCAGCCTATATAATATAGGTTTCAGTTTTAAGTCTTTATATTAAGTCTCTATTATATTATACATGCACAAACACACACAAATTCATTTTACATGTTAAGAAAAGGAACAAATAGATAAGCAGATCATATTTAACAAAAAATAAAATACCAAAAATAATTTAAAAGAAAGGGGAGTGGGGAGAAAAAAATGGGTTTCTAAAGTTCCCTCAATTTCTCAGCTTTATTTTTGTTATTGTTTTCCTTTAGTTTCCAAACTGAATTTGTACACTTATTCCATACCTAACCTCCCCTTATTGTTATTATTTATAATGTAATAATATATAATATTTTATAATAATTTAAAATTATTATAAAGATAATTTAATCATTTTATCTTTGCTTATTAGCTTTTTTAAGTCCAGAAGTCTAGATGTGGAATTGTTATGCATTTGTTTTATTGCTTTGGCCTTAGATCATACTTTAAAGATTTAGCTTACCTGAAATTATCTTGCCACAATCCCACATGCATTTAAAACAATGCAACATTATAATTTATCTTTCTTTCATAGTAGACAAGAACACCAATGAAACAGACTGAACAAAATATGAATAAAATGAATAGAAGCATTCCTGATGTTTTAAGAGCAGCATTCAAATGAACCCCTGTGTTTGGTTAATAGTTCCTCAAATATATCCAAATGCATTATCTATATTTTAAGTTTGCTTTTTTAAGTCATTTCCCAAAAGTGACTGATGATGTCTTCTACTGTTATCAAACCATTCTTGTGCCAAAATAAGAGTAAAGAGGACAAATTTTATAAGATTTCAATAATGCCTGGTTTTATGAAGATTTTGTAATCATTAGTGGGTAAATAGCCTTAGACAGGCTATGATGGCATTTAAGGCCTACTTAAAATAGAGATTAGTTTTAATTATTAATCAAAAATTGATAAACAATTTTCTATTAATTATTGTTACTATTAACTATATGCAGTCCTCAACTTACAACAATTCATTTAATGATGGTTTGAAGTTACAATAGCACTGAAAAAAGTGACTTATGACCACTTTGTGCGCTTATGAGTATTGCAGCATCCCTATGGTAATGTAATCAAAATTCAGCTGCTTGGCAACTGATTCACATTTATGACCATTGCAGTGTCCCAAGATGATGTGATCACTTTTTGTGAACTTCTAACAAGCAAAGTCAATGAGGAAGCCAGATTTACTTTACAACCATGTTACTAAGTTAACAACTACAGTGATTCACGTAACAACTGTGGCAAGAAAGGTCGTAAAATGGAGCAAAATTCACTTAACAATTGTCTTGCTTGGCAACAGAAATTTTGGGCTCAATTGTGATCATGAGTTGAGGAATACCTGAATGTCAATACTTTATATGAACATATTTAACTGTTGAGTCTGATTTTTCTAGTACTGTTGGGACCTGAAGGCAAAGTTTAAGATCTTGGTATCTTAACATAATAGCTACTGAGATTGGCTCCAATCCAATTAGTAGAGACTCAGAATACACCTCATTGTGTAAACTGTTATGTATGTAGGTTTGAATGTCATTGGTTTAGTTTGAATTGTTCTTGTAAAATGTCAAATAAGATTGGTTTAAAAAGTGCGGGAAAACCCTGCACTCTGATTGGCTGGCAACTACGGCTGCTGGCTATAAGAAGCAGCCGTAGCCCAGCCAAGTCGGGTCCATTCGAGCTGTAGTCACTTTTTTTTTTTTTTTTAATTACATTTATATGCCGCCCTTCTCCGAAGACTCAGGGCTCACGGAGCACAATCCAATGTGCTCAGCAATAGCCTTCATTCCATTGTATATGCCTGCTTATTACTAAGCGGCATTTTTACAAGGTCAGCTAATTGCCCCCAACAATCTTGGGTCCTCAATTTACCTACCTCGAGAGGATGGAAGGCTGAGTCAACCTTGAGCCTGGTGGGATTCGAGCCTACAGTAGTTGTAGACAGCTGGATCTTAAGAGCAGGCATTTACAGCCTGAGCCACCAAAGCTTCTTAATAAACTCTTCACTGAAGCTCTTCACATCTGACTCTTCATGCAAACTTAACATAAACCAAGAGCCCAAACCAGGCATTAGAGGTTCAAGCTAACTCTGTGTCAGGTCCTATGGCTTATCAGGGCTTGAAAGGAATCAGTGTATCATTGATAAGATTGAATTATCTCATTTCAGTAATGTTCTGAGACTTGTGCTGGAAGTCCTATTTTGAGAAACTGCTACGTAAATGAGTTGAGCAAAGAGGTAATAATAATGAGGTGGCAGAGTCAGAAAAATTTTGGCAGATCAAGCAAGCTACAAAATTAAAGGGATACCAAATTCCTGGAGAGCGCCATTATGCGAGAAGGGTAACATATGCTATATTTAATAGCTTATAAGCTGCATAGGGCTCAGTTTCATTTACATGTTATGTTTTTTGTAATATAAACCAACAAATAAACAAAGATCTGACTATGTCATGGAAAAATGGAGGTGTAAATCAGTGTCAGTGTCAAAGAATCTCCATTCTCAACCTTCTTCTCCACTGTTCTTTCTTTAATGCGATTGCAGAGCCATTAATTGTTATACCGTTGACTTCCATATTTACTGCCAAGCATTGTAGTATACATCACTTAAAAAAGGAACAGGAAAGTCAGTCATTGAGAAATTCCACCTAGTGGGAGGAGGAGGAGGAGAGGAAGAAGAAGAGGAGGAGAAAGAGGACAGAAAAAAAATAAAAATAAAGTCCACAAGAGCTTGGTTTAACATTCTTAGCTGAGAAGCATGTTCCAGCTTAAATCCTCTCCTCTTCAGCCCCTCTGCCTCTTTGTTAGATTCACACACTTTGCCTTTGCAGTTGCTGTAGCCTGAAGCTGTTGACCTTTCGCCCCACCAGATAATCGAGGAATAACATTTGTGTTACAGTTTAACATGACCTCTGCCTTTACAGCTCTTTTTAGATTACCTTCCAAAAATGGCTGCTGACACCCATGGTGAGTCAGGAGGTAGAAGGGAGGGGTGTGGGCAGTGAGTGAATGGGGAGCAAAAAGAGAAGAAGAAGAAGCTTATTATTGTAGCCATGCAGTCAATGTCACAAGGAGCTGTTCTGCCCTTTTCAGCTGTGGGTGTGTGAGTCTTAAGGAAGAGGTATTAAAAAGAGGACTACAACTATGATGTGAACGGCACACAGGTTATGTGGGAAGCAAAGGTTAATGGATTGACTGTTACCTGGGTATGAAGCTTAATGCTGGTCTATACACAAGAGGATTGCTTCTGTGCTGCATTCTTTTCAAGGAAACTAAATTAAAGAGCTAATTTATTCTAGTGTATCACCCTGTGTGAGTTCATGTGTGTATGTGTGAGAGAGGGGGGGGGAAGGGAGAGAGGTGGGTGGGTGGGTGAGAGGAAAATGTGAATGAGTTGGTTGTTTTTGTTCAAAATAAGTGGGATTATTTTTCAATTCCTTTTAGAGTCACAACAGATCTTCTCTGGGAGGTGGGTATAGTGAGATTAATTTAAATATTCAGAATGAGATTGTGTTCCATTTATTGCAGCAAATCTAGCTAGTTTTAGTAGGTCAGTAATATCCAGATGAATAATAGCTGAGGCACATGGTTTTCTGAAGCCTGCTTAGAAATTTTCAGCATTTTAGGGTGCATTACAGTAGGAATGAAAGGTGACATCAACAGAGGCACTTCAAATATTTCTGTACCACCAGGAAGGAAGGAAGGAAGGAAGGAAGGAAGGAAGGAAGGAAGGAAGGAAGGAAGGAAAAGAGGAAGGAAAGAAGTGAATCATGCAGAAATGTGGTCTTCTCCACATAGTGGAATATTTTAATTTCCTCTGAATTTTTTTATTATTTCATCTATTTATGTCTCAAGGCACATCGGTATGATTACTGCAAATAGTTTGGAATTAGTGTAATGGTCTTCAGCTATTGTGATGATAATAATAAGTGAAATGCCTAGATTTAATGCTTTGTAAATTTCTATTCCCCACACATGAATTATTTAAGCATATGCTTTAATTCCATGGACAGAGACAAGAAATGAAGAAGATGTAAAATATTGTACTCTGAAAGGGAAAAGTGAGAAGGAAGAAGTAACATGCCAAAAGGAAAACTCCATATATACAAGTTCATGTATCAGTATGACAAGTTCTTCAGCATCATTTCTTGCTGGGGATGATAAGATATCTAATTTTAATGGTTCCTAAAGAAAAATGGTAGGCAGAAAAAAATCCAAATCTTATTCAAGGCCAATAATTTCCTTCGGGGAAAACATGTTGTAGAACTCAATATCTTTCAGTTTAGTTTGGGCAGTAGAGAAAATTAAAACTGTATTCTCCTTCTTCATGAACAAGTATTTCTTTTGATGATGTCAGAGACTGCTTTAAATGGCATAGCAGGGCTAACAAGGGCAAAGGAAATTTCAGAGCCCAAAACATAATTTGGTAGGAAGTGATCTAAACTTGCAATTTAACCTCTTCCACAAGATTATCTCCTCCATAAATCTTCCTGGTTTTTATTTATGTATATTATTTATGTATACGAGGGCATGAATATCTCAGCCCTGCAAATTCTTCTGTTGTTACTGGTTTCCATTGTCCATGGGATCAGTTATACTATTTTGTTCCTCCCATATGTTTTTACCCCTCAGACACAAGAAGAGGGTTTCTGGAAGCTCCAGAGAAAGCATTTCACATAGCAAAATACTGAACTCTTTGTCTGAAACTTGAGATTCTACTTTCAAATCACAAGTTGTACATCTCACCGTTCTAAAGAAAGACTTGGCATCAAAATGTTGCTTTTTTGTTTTGCATCTAATTGGCTCCAGCAAATTGGATAAGATTACACACGGTATATAGACAATCCCCTGGGAAAAGCTTCACTTTATCCTTTTCCTCCCCTGTCTCTTATACACTCACTTGAAATGGCAAAAGGGTTCCCCCCCACAATCAATGAGAATCCAATGTGAAGTTTATCTCCATATTTTTCTGAAATCTGAAACCAACATTTCCTTTTGAGATTCTCTGGCTGGCTTCCATGTGTCCAGCATTGGCTGGCAAAGTATCTTGGATAGTGTTTATGTAGCAATGCTAAAGGAAAATTCTCTATATCTTCCTGACAGCTTTCATTTATTGAAGAATAAAAAAAAGAAATAGGAATGTCCTCTTATCCATGATCCCATAAAATTGAGTTTGAAGCAGTTGTCTTTGAAGCAAAGCAAATACTTTTTTCCTGATAGGAAGTCATTATTTATCTTTTCAGGATTTTTTCATTTAGATCTTTGAGGTTGTTAGTATACACGAGCTATGATATTTACACACAATGCATGAGTTGACCTCAAATCCTGAGGGTCATATATGGCTCAAAACCTGGAAATGTAATGGCCAACATTCCAGTATTGATAGAACTAAAAATACAGATGAATTTGTCCTTACGGGGTAAGATTCAGGGGAAAGATTTTTTCCTCCCACAGCAGAAGTAAGAAAAAGATGCTCCTATTAGCACAAGCCATTATGCAATCCTTGACAGAACATTTTAAGATATGTGGTAATACTCTGACTCTGCTGAAGAAAGTCTTCTATTATCTCCTGAACAGATGTTTACTTGACATTAGTACCCCAGAATTTCTTTTGCATTTGTATTCCTGAATCCAACCTCAAGCTGTCCTACATTTGTTTCCTTTACCCCTTGCAAATGCTATTCTCTAAGAAAGGACATTTGGGAAGGCATGCTTTTGTTTAGAATTCAAACTGGAAATTTATTATGTGTACTTTATCACGCTAATGTCCCTTGCAGCTTTTTAGTCTCTTCACATCCCTATCATGAAGAAAGAAAATGTAAATAAGGATGGTTTCCTTTGGCCTGAGAAAGAATATTAGAATAGTTACTTTTTTCCTCTTCTTTTTTGAGTTCAATAAACACATCAAAGCCTTCTCTTTCAGTTGCATATATTTATTTGAAGGCACTTAGAAGCTGACTTTTATGAGATTGTTTAGCCAGTGATTATTTTTGTTGAGAAATGCCTCCACCATCCCTCTCATTCATCCCACTAGTAAGATATTTCCGTTTGTCAGAAAGCCTCCGTTTCTGATAAATGACAGAAGACTGACTGCTACACTTTATTAAAAAGTAATAACAATTTTTGTACGCACCCTTCACATTGTAAGGGGGAACTATGAATCAAAGGACACCGCCTGTCTGGGCCAGATAAATGGATCGTTTACCAGCTGAGGAGTTATTTAGGACTAGCTATTAATTTAAATCACATTTATCTTCCCTGAATAGGGGAGGTTGCTGTGATAGGGCTCTGAATGACCAATGGTGCGACTAAGTGCACATTATTTATTACTACCGCCTGCAAAGCACAGCACAGTGCTCTTTAAAAAAAAACACCACTGTGTCAATTACCATGGTTAATCTAGTCAGGCTAGTAACAACTTTCTCCATAACACAAGCAATTGTTACCCTCGTATTTCTCTCCTTTGAGAAATTTAGAGTTTCTTTCAGATGCAAGAGGGCAATGGCTGTGTTTCAAGCATGATATGCATTCTTTCTAAAATCATGAGAAAGAAATCACTCAGCAAATTTTATTTCTAATCCATACCACTATCTTTCTAGGCAATATATTTCTTAATTGATATTAAAATGAGGACTTTAAAGGATGAGTCCATGAAGCCACATGTGTTAAAGCTAGACTTAATAAATAGCAAGTTTTTAACTGGTTCCAAAAGAAGTAAACGCCACTGATTTAAAGGAACATACTACTAAAGTCAATATGATTGTGAATGAACTCTCAAGTTCAAGTCTAGTGAACCTCATTGATTTGGGGAACTTTCTTCCAGAAATAAGAGGATTGGCCTGCAAAATTGAAATCCACAGAAACTAATCGTATAAGCTTGCATGTTGGGGTTTTTCATAAAACCAAGAAGATAAAGCTATTTTAAGTAGTAGATTTTGTTAAAATTCACTATTTTAAGAGACATGATCTATGATCATGTTATAGATAATGGGCATATTTGAATAGCTTACTTCTAGATCAGAATAGGAATGCAAATGGGATGTTATCAGTGGTGCCTTGAACTCCTGAATAGACATTGATGAATAATCATTAATCCCAGCATGATTAAAGCAAACCAGCTGGAAATGACTATCTTTAGAGAATTAAAGGCATTATGATCACTTCATAAAAGTAATGAAACAATAAGTTATTTACACAAGTTCATACTTAAAAGTTTCCTATTGTCTTGTGTCATTAATCTCTAGGGGCTTGCTATTAAATAAGCATTGATGATTCTAAGGTTCATACTCTGCTTTCCCTCTTTCTTCTCTGCTGTGGCTATGTGAAAGAGACTGGAATTTTCCATTTCTATTTTAATGCACTTTAATATGTTTTCAGAACCCCAGACTTGTGCTAATCATAAACATGGTTGATGGACCAATCATGATCATGCAGAACATAGGGATTCTTAGAATAAATAAACTTCCTTTTGGAGTATACCTCAGGTCAAAGATTTATGCATGCATGCATTCATGCATGTATGTATGTTACATATGTAATCATATCTTTGATTACCTGCACTAGCTGTTTTTTTCATCTGCATTGATTCACTTGCCACACTCCAAAGCAGTTCCCACAACCTACCAGTCCTCCACAGAAATTTCTTCATTATTTATTACAAAGGCAATCTAGTCATGGTATATCGACAGATGAAGTCAAATGCTTCAAAGGTCACCAAAACATTAAACCAGAAAGAAGGGGTGAATGTGGGGGGTGGGGATTGGATAGCAACAAATAAAAATACATCTTTTTAATTTTGACTGAATTGATTAAATAAGAGTTGAATGGTGTCACAGGTCACTGGGCTTTGAGGCAGAAGGTCAGCTTAATAGAAAAGAGCCTGAGGCCATGGTCAGAGGGTCTGTTCTGAGGCCTGGAACGGAGGCCACCTCATTGTTTCCTTTCCTGTCCTTAACCCATGCAGTCTAAAATGAAGAGATGCTGAAATGAAAGAGAAAATAATCTAAAAGGCTAGAGGGTTTTTGAAAGGCTTCTACTTTTAATTCACGTAACACAATTGTTTTCAGTTTATAAAAAGTAAGTCATTCTTCTACATGAGTGAGAAATAAGGCAGCTGTAACATTAATCTTAGCTACTGTATATTACTATTAATTAATACTAATCTTAGCTATAGAATGACACCTTTATCCATTGGGATATATTAAATAATATATAGATTCTAGAAAAAGTAAAATAAAATGTAGTATGTATCTACAAAACTCAGAATTGTGCTGGTAAATTTTTCCCAGCAACACTTTATGGAAGTGAAAGTTGGATTTTGAAGAATCAGATAGAAGTAGTATTGACGCTTTTGAACATTTGTGTTGGAACAGACTCGTCAAAATACTGTGGATAACTAGGAAAACAATCCAACTGATGAGAACAGATCAATGTAAAGACACACATAACAAGCTCAAATTGTTATATGTTGGATACTTTATGCAAAAGTAACTTTTCTGTCTATAATCCACTGTATAATGCTGCAAAAGATAAAAAAGAAAGAGGACAACCAACAGCAAAAGGAACTGACTAAATTGCAGTAACAATAGCTTCACTGTTGGAAAACCTGAAGTGCCAGGTTGTGAACAGGTTAACCAGGAAAAAGCCTCTTTATTACATCATTAAAAATTAACATTGACTTGATGACATATAATCAATCAATCAAATAAACAAATATATATTCAAGTATTTATCTAGAATATTTTTGATACGAAAAAAGAAGGGAGGGAGGGAAGCAGGGAGGGAGGAAGGAAGGAAAGGAAGGAAGGAATGGGTTATAAAACTTGGCCATGTTTCAGTTTTACTGATTTTAAGATAGTTTCACAATTATGTAGGACTACTTTTAAAAAAAATTCTGATCTGAAATCATATGTTTTAGGAACAAAGGCTGTGAGTGACACACACTGGAGGATGCAGTAGCTCCTTTTCTTTCAGTAGGCAATTATTTTCTATGATGGGTATAAAATCTTTAAAATAAGTTAACTGATCTGAACAATATAATGTAGGCTGACTGCATTTGAAGAGTTTATTACAAACAAATGTGTTATGCAGGGTAGGGAACACTTTGAGAAAGCAATTCTAACATTTTATGCTCAGTTTATTTATGATAGATAATTTTAAACTTTTCATTTTAGTGAGACTTTTCATTTAATAAGCAGGTGCTAGAGATGATTTTGAGAGAGGGTGTAATTTTTTTTTTAAAAAAGTGTCTCCGTTTCTGCCACAATTCAGCCTATGTGCTCCAGGGCATTTTTTCTTACAACTGAAACAATACATCCTAGCAAGAAATTGAAAATATACAAAATATTACCCCATACTTATTCTTTGCTTTACTGTAAACCAGGTAGTTAGAACAAGGATATTTAGCATTTGAATAATTTCGAAAGACAGAGGAGGGAGAGAAGAAGATTAAGACTGTAGTGAGTAGAACTGATGTGTGTAAGAATGCAACTAAAGAATAGGGACTAGAGTGAATAAAACCTAATAAAAATTTTTATAGACCCTTGAGTGGCTCTAGTGATGCAAAAACAGGCACTCAACCCTAAGTTCCAACTCTTAGTCAAAGTATCTGCCAAGAGAACAGACAAAATACCTGCAATGAAAGCTCAAGGAATGAGATTTAAGTGCAGGGAAAATGTAGCTATATTTACAAAGAACTGGAAAGCTAAAAGATGGTCATGGATTAATGGTATCTAGTTGCCCAAACTGTTTACACATTTGATTAAACAGGCTTTTGGTAATACTTGCAGTATTGCTTGTATACCTGACACCTGAGGCTCCTCCTTAATCAGTTGATAGTTGATAGAATGCTTTGATGTGATCAAAAGTAGGTAGAAGATTTGAAGATACATTATTTCTGGCAATGACCTCTTGGTTAACGTCAGCAGGAATTTTCAAGATATTTTATTTTATTTGTTACCTTTGGGATACTTTGAATTCTAGTCCTACCTTAAGCACAAAGCCAGCTGGGTGTCCTTGGACATCACTCTCTCTCAGTCCTAGGAAGAAGGTAATGGCAAACCACTTCTGAAAAACCTTGCCAAGAAAATTGCAGGGACTTGTCCAGACAGCAACTAAGAATCACACACAATTGAAAAGGAAAGGAGAAGCCCATAATTAAGGTGATCAACTGTCCTCCTTTAGTAAGTTCTGTCCTCCCTCAAAAAGTGTCCTCCTACATGTCCTCCTTTTTGATATTTGAAGACTAATCTGTAAATCTCTGTATTTGATCGATGCCGATCCGATCCATTGTGTGGGATGTGATGTATTTGATTTTGACATGACGATTCGTCAAGGCTCGGTACAGTTGGCAAGACACGATTATGAGATGCATGCGCTCCACACAGGAGAATTGTTTTGAGAAAGTGTGCCATGCGCAAGAGTGCACCATGCGCAAGAGCATGCCATGCGCAAGTGGCTTTTTTCTTCTTCAATTTATTTGTGTTCTCCTTTTCATTGTAAAAAAGTTGGTCACCTTACCATAATGGCCATGTAAATCTGCATTTTGAATCATATGATGATTTTTCACTTCCGGCTTTGCATTAGTCCAAATAGCTTGCTCTCAAACAGCCAAATCAAGCCTTCTATTTCTTTTTTTTTTAATGTTCTAAGCCATTGTCAGGTTTTATCTTTATCCACTTTCCTCTCAATCTTCTGTAGAAATTGAGTATATAATACTTTTCCTTGCCAGCCTTCTGTTTGTTTTTCTTGGCTGTCTGTTACATAATCAGCCAATGTATGCTTTTCTTCTTCAACAATTTGTTTGACCTCTGCCTCCATTTCTGTGGGACAGGTGTAATCTATCAATATCACTACAGGGATGGAATGCATAGTGAGTGGTCATCTGTTTATTTGTTTTTTGGTCCAAGCAGTCCAGGTTAGCTTCTGTCCAGTTAAGAATTCCAGAAGTGTATTGTATGGTCCACGTATTGATGTCTTTGATGATATTTCCACTACTGAAATGTATAGTTAGCAATTTTCTCACTCTTTGACTATATTCTTTATCAACTTCATTTTTAATTTGTCCATGCTTAATGTTATTGAACTGTAAAATACCCAGATATTTATAGGCTTCATCCTAATGGTTTAGCCATTCAGCATTTCAACTCCATTATTGTTTGTGATTTTAGCCCAATTCATGGCCAAATTCTATTGCTATATCTGTGCTAAAAAAAATTAGTGTATGTCAATGACTGGATTTGGATTTCTGATTTTCCATAAAACTTCATTATTCCTATTATTATTGATTGTATTGGGTTTCTAAAAAAAGTTAAGAAAGGTCATAAACCTATAAATGCTTATCTGAAAATTTTCTTCCCAGGAGAATTGTACTGTCAGTATTCCTCCTTTCCCCAAAGTTTCGTCTTATGTCTTTCAAAATCTTATCAAATGTTCTTTCCCTAGATAAGAAATATTGCAGTTCTGCCTTGATAAAGAATCTTGAACATTCAGCGGGACAATTCCCATGTAAGCATGTAATCTCTAATTCAAAGTCTTTGTCAGTTCACTAAGGGACATGATAAAGCTACGGCTAATATTGCAGATACATCCAACATAAAAAAAACCTAAAATAAACAAACATTTTAAGAAAAATATCTGACAGCTTGAATCGAATCCAAAACCTCTCCATTTACATTTAGGTTGAGATTTTTTGTTAGTGAAAAATCTGAGGCTTTTGAAGGATGCCAGAAGACTGAAGACAGAAATCAGTGCTGCTATCCAAGAAAAATATTTCTCTCTTCTGAAATGAGTAAGGGCAATCCAACGAAAACAAGCCTCTAATTTATAATTCACACATCACTTTTCTATTATTCAGAGCATTTGTTTGGTAATTAGCCACATTTCAGCCAAATTTAATGTATTGGACTCAGTGTTTAATTCAGAATGAAATAAATGGATGTCTGCTCATTTCTTCCACTTTTACAGTGCTCTGTTGTTTGGGCAAAATGATATTGCAAGAATCACATTTTAAAACAAGGTGATTTTATGGGAGTGTGTGTGTGTGTGTGTGTTTAGACAAGTAGCATTCTTTAAGAAAAATAAGGCACTTCCTAGTGACTTTGACTCTGCTTTTAGAAAACAATTTGTGTAGGATAGGTTTGCACAACTTGCTAGCTTCCAAACAGTTGGCAGTCCCATCAGCAACCACATGTAGTCAGGCAGATGTTTGAGTGACTTTGTGTTCTTGCAATGCTCGACAGATTGCAACAAGTTTATCAAGTCCTTGGTGGGCTGCTGTACTTAAATGGCATATTGTTTTCTACTTGGTGGTCAAAAGTTGCACAGGCCTGTCTTAGTACATATCTTAAAATAATGGAGGGCTGTCTGGTGCCAATTGCATATCTCTTAAAAAATTGTTTATGTGTACAAAATGAACATTAGGAAAAAGTTATTAGTGCATTTGTGATTTGTTTGGACTCTTGAGTGCATAAAACCTTTTTAAAAACCACCAAACCACCCATTTTATTTCATTTCAATCTCTTACTGGGTTTGTTTTCCTTTCTTGTGTGGTTGACTTTATGAAATATCCAAGACTTTTTGAAATAATGTTTAAAATAAACCTATGTAAACAATGGGGCCTACATATGGAGTTGGGAACTAAGATTTAAATTCAGACTTCTTTTGCTTTAGAAATACTTCTAGCCATCAAACAATAATGAGTTTGGTTCATAATGTTCATTTTGTACACATAAACAATTTTTAAGAAAAGAACTTTAGCAAATACTAGAATCTTACCAAAGAAACTTTAAAAATGAATTATTTGAATGTAGAAATAGAAAAGTCTATTGCTGTTTTACTCATTGTCATTTGAATCAGATGCTTTAGTTCATACTGCTTTAAATCAATGCCTTTTGGCTATGTTAGACTTCAACTCCCATAATCCCTAGCAGGCAAGGTTAAAGTTGGTCTTTTTACTCTATCAGCTCTGACCATAGTTTTTTTTAATCTAGATTTATTTAATTAGAATTGCAAGAAAGAAAAAGAAAACAAGAACCCTCAAAACCTGTAATTGTATTTTCTAAATATGTGTATTTATGTGTATAGTTATTATTGTGAATTTCCTTTGAACTGTTTTGGTGTAAAAATGCTGGAAAAATATATTGAAAAGAAAAGCAAAGTAATATACTTTAATCTATGCCTATACTCACTGATTTTACTGGTAATTGAGTATAAAAATTCCTCAGATATAGTATATGATTTAAAAGACCATGCTAATATAATGGAATGTGATAAATTTGTGTATAGATCTGTGTGATTTTTCCAGAGTCATGAACAGAGCAGTAAGTAAGTAAGTAAGTAAGTAAGTAAGTAAGTTAGTGTGTGTGTGTGTGTGTGTGTGTGTGTGAATATATTTTGTTCTCTATATTAACATCTTTTCCTACAATTCAACAGGTGGTTTGTTATCTGGTCAATGTAACAAATTCTAGTCCTGTCAATTGGAACTATTACTTCGATAGAATTTAACAGAACTACATATGCACTGCAGATTAAGTATGGAATTTTAAATCATTTGCCACTGAATTTCATCTAAAGTGAAGGCCTCAGTTAAGGATCTGATTAAGTTACAGAAGATATAAAGAACATAGAGCTGGCCAAATTTTTTTCCCTTTTAAGATAGAACTGTGGAGTTCCCCTTGCTCTTAGACAAAAGGCATAGTACCCTAGGCTGGCTCTAGTACAGAAAATCTCAGAATATAATTGGCTAATAATTTTATAACCTTTCAAAAAAAAAGCCATAGACTTCTTTTTAATATGATTGACTCAATTCTGCTCTATGCTGTTCAGCACTATATTAATAATTTCCTATCCCCTGTTTACTCTCCATTCCATTGTCACTTCCCCAATCTTTTGCATGTTTAGTGTTTAAATTTAGGCCCACAACATTTGTGGCTGATATAAAATCAACACAACTGTATGAAATGGGTTTTTATATTTTGCCTTTGAATCAATCATGATTCCTGACAACTGCCTGAACAAGTTCCTAAAGTCTTCTTGGCAATATTTTTGGAAGTGGCTTGTCCTTGCCTTTTTCCTAGAGCTGAGAAAATGACTCACTCATGGTCACCCAGTTGACTTTGAACATAAAGTAGGACTAGAACTCATAGTCTCCCAGATTCTAGCATGGTGGTTTTAATCACTACACCAAACTAGCAGTCATGGAATACAGCCATATTTCCCCTCTTTGTCTCCTCTAATGGAGGTGGCATGCTTTATCTCAGGGCTTGATTTTGTATAGTAGATGCTCACCTCTTGAAACATTGAGGCAAGAATGATCTGTCTCAGAGGGTGGGCATTGTGTTGTATGAAAATAGATATTTGTTTTAGTTTGTAATTTTGCTTCAGCTTATAAGAAGTAAACTACCCTTTGAATTCTAAATACCCTAAAAACAGTTTCTATTGAAGCCAGATGTATTAATAAACCATCTTTCAATGAATAATTCACAATACTAAATGTGTATTTTGTTAATCTATGTATAATTCATTTATATTTCTATTCTACTTTTTGTCTAGTGAGGATGTTCAAGGTAACTTATAAGGCAGTTAAGAATACAAAATGAGGCTAATGTAGCAAATAATGTAATAATTAAAACATACAATGCTTAAACAAATAAATAAGCAGAATAAATAAAAGAACCAGCTACCAGGGCTGAAAAGGTCTTTCCTCAATTAATCATTTAAAGTCGTTGAGAGAGATTGTGTATAGTTTTATAGCAGGTAACAATGTTGAGAATAAGTTTGGTCTAGTGATTAAAGTGGTGACTTAGGAACTGGGAGACCATCTCCCGCCTTGAGGACAAAAGTCAGCAGGATGCCTTTGAACCAGTCACTCTCTCTCAACCCGACTCACTTCACAGGGTTGTTGTTGTTGTGGGGAAAGTAGGAGATGAAAAGTACCTTGAGTTATTTAGAATAGAATAGAATAGAATAGAATAGAATGGAATGGAATAGAATAGAATAGAATAGAATAGAATAGAATATGGAATAGAATGGAATGGAATAGAATAGAATAGAATAGAATAGAATAGAATAGAATGGAATGGAATGGAATGGAATGGAATGGAATAGAATAGAATAGAATAGAATAGAATAGAATAGAATAGAATATGGAATGGAATGGAATGGAATAGAATATGGAATAGAATGGAATGGAATGGAATAGAATATGGAATAGAATGGAATGGAATAGAATAGAATAGAATAGAATAGAATAGAATAGAATAGAATTCTTTATTGGCCAAGTGTGATTGGACACACAAGGAATTTGTCTTGGTGCAAATACTCTCTGTATACATAAAAGAAAAGATACATTCGTCAAGAGTCAAGAACCATAAGGTACAACACTTAATGATAGTCAAAGGGTACAATAAGCAATCAAATCATACTAGGAAACAGTCAATATAAATCTTAAGGATACAAAGTTACAAGTGGGAGGGGATGGGTGATAAGGAGTGATGAGAAGATTAACAGTAATAGTAGTGCAGACTTTGTAATAGTTAAACAGTGTTGAGGAAATTATTTGTTTAGCAGAGTGATGGCATTCGGGAAAAAACTGTTCTTGTGTCTAGTTGTTCTGGTGTGTAGTGCTCTATAGCGTTGTTTTGAGGGAAGGAGTTGAAACAGTTTATGTCCAGGATGTGAGGGGTCTGTAAATATTTTCACAGCCCTCTTTTTGACTCGTGCAGTATACAGGTCCTCAATTGAAGGCAGGTTGTTAGTAATTGTTTTTTCTGCAGTCCTGATTATCCTCTGAAGTCTGTGTCTGTCCTGTTGGGTTGCAGAACCAAACCAGACAGTTATAGAGGTGCAGATGATAGACTCAATAATTCCTCTGTAGAACTGTATCAGCAGCTCCTTGGGCAGTTTGAGCTTTCTGAGTTGGTGCAGAAAGAACATTCTTTGTTGTGCTTTTTTGATGATATTTTTGATGTTAGGTGTCCATTTTAGGTCATGTGATATAATTATAAAAATTAAAATAAATTTATAGTGGTTGAAGGCACTAGTTTAAACTGGGAGATCATGAGCTCTAATCTTGACTTAATTACAAAGCCACCTGAATGACCTTGGGCCAGTCATTTTCTCTCAATCCCAGAAAGAAGGTAATCAAAAATCATTTCCAAAAAATCTTGTCAAGAAGACTTCAGGGATTTATCCATGTGGTTGACAAGAATCAAAACTCAGTTGAAGGCACAAACAAGACAAAATCTGTCAATTGATCAAGAGATACAATTTTCTTTGCCCTTTAGAGTTTAGCAGAAACAGAACAGTACACTGTTTTATACTGGGTCTGATCATTTAACTTGGCCAAGGGGTCTTTCCTTCCATCTAATCCTTTAACTAATATCTGTCTGTCTGTCTGCCTGCCCACCTATCTTTCTATAGTATCTATCTATCTACCTATCTACCTACCTACCTACCTACCTACCTATCTATCATCTATTGTGTTTTCCCCAAAATAAGACTCTGTCTTATATTTTTTCCCACCAAAAAAGGCACCAGGTCTTATTTTTGAGGGAAGTCATCCACTGACTAACCTCACTTGTGCTGTCTCCCCAGCCTTATTTTCACTGTCAGTGGCCTTCAGGAACTTCTTCTTCTGTGGCCAGCAAGGCTTTTCTGAAGATCTTTGCAGCTCTGGATCAATTCAGAGCTTTGTTATCAGCTACAGAAGCCTTGCCAGCCTTGCCACTTCAGAAGGAATGGCCCGGCAAGATAGGTGTTGGGGTGTGTGAGGCCTGGCTACAACTGTCCAAATGTAAGTAGTAGGGCAGCTCCACCACCCTTCCCCACCCTAGCTTAATTTTTACCTATGCACTCTGGAGTGGGTGGGATCTTAATTAGGGCTTATTTTGGGGGTGGGCTAGGGCTTATATTGGGTTCACTTGTAAAAATCAAGCTAGGACTTTCTTTCAGGGTAGGTCGTATTTTTGGGGAAACAGGGTATCTATCGTCTATCCTCCTCCTCCTTCATCCCTCTCCTCCTCCTCCTCCTCCTCCTCCTCCTCCTTCCTCCTCTTCCTTCTCCTTCCTCCTCCTCCTCCTTCTCATTAGATCAATATTTTCTTGAGATTGTCTGCTGACACAGCCATGTTTTGAGGGACTTCTGGAAGATTATCAAGGATGGGGCCAGTCTTATCTGGAGGGTGGGGGAATGATGTTTCACAAGGCATCAATATGTAAATCTTGAAGCTTCTACATGCCAATAAGATACTGTATTACTATAACATCCATTATGTTTGCAACTGTATTCAATATTCAATAATACATAGATTTCTGTAAAAACCATCAATGATATAATTTTGGAGCCCCTAGTGTCTGCAAGTAGTATGTGACATTAAGTATCTTTCATAAACAAATTTAGTTTACTTAATACATCTTTGGTAGAATCACAATTGTTACTGCAACTGCTAAAATCATCATCCAGCATGTTCCAGAAAATTCTAGAATTTCTTCCAGTCTCACAATAGTTTAAAACTGTAGAAATGGGTAAGTATATTTTGAAGAACAGAAAATAGGTTGGTGTGCTGCAGAATGAAGTTGAATGTATTTTATATATTTCAAACATCCTACACTGGAATATGAGGCGTAAGTAATATTTAAAGTTTGGTAAATAAGATAATTTAAAAGAAAAAAAGAAAGGGAGAAGGAGAGAAAGAATCAATGTAGGGATGGATTGGGAGAATTACTACAAGCCTTTTATTTTTAAAAAACAATTCCCAGATCATAATGTCCTTTCAGAGTTCAAATGTCAGATGGCCTTTGGATAGCAATCCTGGTGGCATTGGTGAAAGAGAGACAAAGACAGAGAGTGTCTTTAATGGTGACAAGCCTGGTTAATTCAATGAGATCCATTGCCCTTTGTCTCTTTTTCTCCCCATGGTAGCACCTGCTGACTTATATTGGGGTACATGGTGGGGAGCCAACTAGCGTGGCAGTTGGTCATGCATAGTCTAGGGAAAGTGTTTTCTTCACCCTTGTGTGTAGAGTGCAAAAGGCCCTTCAATTTCCTTTACAGAATTTATTTCCATTTCCCCTGATTGACTAGCTTTCTATTGACTGAAAAGTCATTTTCTTTGCCTAGTCTACTGAGAAGTAAAATAAAATGTTTTCCCAGGGAGTCTTAACATCTTTTTTTCTTCCTTCACAGCATTAAAAGGGGTGGGGTGGAGTTTGCAGCCTATTATAACAAGGTAAAAATGATATTGTTGTTCTGTTGCACTTCTCTCCACTCCTACTCACCCTCTTGGCCTTTCCTACATTGTCAAAACGGAGCAAATGATGCATTAAAAGTTTGAAAGCTGAAATAAAGATTAGGTGTAAAGTGCTATTGATCCCTTTATGTAAGGAAACCAAGACATATTCCACTTGACTGTCAGGTTCCATTTTCAGCAAGTTACCCAGATGGAAGGCTGGAAACTTCTACAAACAAATCTTTAAAGTGTGGTTGAAAGTATCAAATAGGATTAGGAAAACTAGCAAAAACAGTAGTTAAAATGGCATTGTGGCCTGACTGAGCTATGTTGAGACCTCTTTGCCTGAGCAAATTTAATACTCAAGGTGCTCACACAATGAGTGGTTTAAGCTGATATATGTTGATGTTTAATACATGGGGCCCATAATGCCCCTTTTTCAAAATTTGCTCCTGGATAGCAAACAGCTTCAAGATCAAGTCTGAATCTGGGATGTACCATGAAAGGCAGAAACAAGTTGATTCTCAGTTTGGCCACCTAGTACGTTATATATTAAAATGGCTGGAAGCTTATCCATCTTAGGACTTTTTAGCATAGATGAACAAAAATCAGATGGCATAGAGGTGGTACACATATATGCTTAGAGCTAATCATCACATTTTTCCAAAATGAAAAACTAGGGAAGAAAGGAAGGAAGGAAGGAAGGAAGGAAGGAAGGAAGGAAGGAAGGAAGGAAGGAAGGAAGGAAGGAAGTTTTGAAATAACTCTGGAGCTCTCACATTCATACTTGGGATTAACAGAAAACATTAAATGTAGTTTTGCAGGTAGGGAAATTCATGGATAGCTACATAATATCACAAAAGCTACATGATGGGCATTTATACTTCATTACGATCTTACCACAATGCAGCTACTTCCAGCCTTGGGTGGGAAATTTTATATATTCATTTTCTTGCTGAATGAATCTTTCAGTTTTTATTTTACTTATATTTTATATCTATCCTGGCTATAGATTTGTTTCACAACATTTTAATTAACTAGTTGGAAGGAAGAAAACATATAACATATTTTTGTTTTCAAAAAATAACAAATAATAATGCAACTGCTACCATAATAAACATACCACTTCAAGTGTAATGCTCTGGAACTACATTTGGACTATCTAGAAGCAAATAATTGAGAGTGTTTTATATCTTAACCTCATCTGAGAATGTTTTATATATTCTGTTTGAACATATGTTGATTTTATTAATAACTTGAGTTGGATTTGAGTCTCTATCTATCTATCTATCTATCTATCTATCTATCTATCATCTGATTACCATTTCATTTGGTCAGGCAGAGTTCATTTTGCTTTAGAAGATATAGAATTTTGGCATTTCATCAGCTCATTTACTTTTACTTCATCCCTCTTCCATTTTTTTCTGGATATTGAAATACATATACACAGAAAATCAGTGTTGGTATCTGTTTATATTTTTACTAACATTGTTCCCAGCATCTTTTTCTTTATACAAAGATTCCATAGAGTTTCATCCTTTGTAAATTATCTCTCTCTAATATAATATTTTCTTTATTCTTATTTTTTCTATTCAAACCTATTGGAATATTTTATATTTTATTACTTTATTATTATCATCCCTCCCCCCAAAAAACCCTTTCATTCCAAATCTCCCATCACCTTCCGAGCAATATTTATTTCAACAGTTGGACTACATCAAATCTTTGTCATAGAAGTTCATAAAACCATAAGGCTGGAAGAATTGTTCTATAAGTTATTGTCTAATTTGATACTTCTAATATGCTCTTGAAATTTCTAATAGCAGTTTATAATTACTTTTGTTATCCAATAAAATTAGCTTTTCATCACCAGTACCACTTTTTCCTGGAAGATCCAGTTCTAAACCATGCAGAAAATTCATTAGGCCACAGGGAAAACTGATAACAATGGATACAAATTAGTAATCAATCAAATCAATTAGACATAAATTAGTAGCAAATAGTGTACTAGAGTCCAGTGAGCCCTGAAGATATGAATTCTTTATAGAAACCAGACAAAAAACTCAGTGGTTGTTAATGCCACTGAATTAGAATTTAGCAGTGACCTATAAAAAATAATAAAGTGGTGCTTGATAATTTTAGCTAAAACAGGCATAAAAGTATTTTTGAACAAATGCTTATTTAGTCAGTTGCTGAAATAATTTTAATTAACTGGTCTGCAGGCCCACAAGCATACTTAGGAGTATATTCTGCAGAAGTAGGTGTTACTTCTGAATAAACAATGGTAAATTAATTAAAGCCAGGATTCTATCTTGCTTATAATCTACTAAATCATGGGGAAACTTATCTACCCCATCCATATCTATTAAGGTAACCAAATGGCATCATTAGAAGTGTATTATGTAAAAAAGAAAGGACTTTATCTGAAATGGTGTCTAGAGATGTGCTAAAGAAATCCTGCACGATCAGAATTAAGAGCAGACTCAATAAAAACCAGAAGCTTGATATCTTTTCTCTATTATTTTAATCTGTTCTCTCTGCATTCTCTACTCTACAATGTAAGTATCCCCCTAAAATTGGTCTGTTAGGAACTGGGCCACAAAGATGGAGGTGAACCAAGGGCAAGTAAGCAACACAGAAACCATCTCCTCCCCTGCCTGGTCCATGGAAAAATTGTTTTCCATGAAACTGCTCCCTGATGCAAAAAATATTGGGGACCCCTGATTTACATTCCAATCTATTTTGTTTTGATCTTAGGCCCTATATAGATGGGTTGGGAAGAATCAAATATAACTTGTTCTACCACTTTATTATTGGGAATCTGTAATAGTGTTTGTAGGACAGCATGAGTGTATATGCTAAATCAGAAAAGCTGCAAGGAAGAAAAAGAATTATGTACACCCTCCATGTACCCATTCTGAATTGTTTTTCCAAAGGTGGGGGGAAATGGCCCTCTGCCAGTTGCTAAACCATTAGTGGCCTGATAGATTAGAAGGCACTGGTAGAGCTCAACAAGACTTGCAAGCATAGTATACCTCATCTATAAACAGGGGAAAAAAAACTGTTCATTGATTGTGAGTAGTGATCTTTGTGTACCTCTGTTAACTGGCTTTGGTATAGATTTGTATGTTAAAATTACTTATCTATGGTCACACAGGTGTAGATTTTATGTTCCTACTGATCATCATCCTCTCCCCTGACAGTTGTTAGCCTGCTCCTGACTCTGACAGATGGACATCTTGATTTTAGAAATGATTAAATAAATCCCAGGAGCCTAAAATCTGAGTGCCCTGATTTTCACATGGAAATAAATATTCTGTTGTCTATGCAAAAGGCTACTTCACATTTGCTTTCTCCTAACTAATTATATTGTTGTCACTGATTGCTTATTAAGGGCCTTTTATTTTTAATGGAACTGTTGATTCATTTATGTTTGGTTTGGCTGTGTTTTGACTTGGTTGGCCATATGCATTTCTTAAATAAATACATAAAATTTCCTTCTACACAGAAAAATAAAGCCTAGCTATTGTGGTTACAAGAGATGTGGCAGCTCAGTGGCTTAAAGATGCTGGAATGGTTGGCTGAAGAAGGTTGGCTTTCTGGATTCCAGCAGTTTGAGCCCTACCATCACATGATGGAGTGAACTCCTGTCACTTACCTCAGTGTCTGCCAACCTAGCCATTTTAAAACATGCAAATGCAAGTAGATAAATAGGTATTGCTTCAGTGTGACTAATGGAAGCAAGAAATCAATTGGCACCGGACTGGCCTGAATACATGGTAAATACTCGCAGAGAAAAAAAATCCCAGAAGATGCTGACACTCCCACAGAATGCTGTTAGCTGCTTTATATGCAGAGCTAGTTTGCTCCTTGTGTACAACCCGGATAGCTCATGAGCATGAAGTAAACAAACTAGCAATATTTGGCAGCCAAACTACTATTCTGTAATAACATTATATTCTCCTGGCTTTCATGTCCTAATGCTAAATAAATAAAATAAATAATTGTGGTTATATCCAAACCTGCCTTTTTCTTCCTGACATAGGAGAGTTTGTCTTTAATAGGGACTTTTCTGAGTGCCAGTCATCTTCTCATATTTATTCCAGTAGTCATGATGGCTGGCATTCTGCCAGGTTATTAATAAAAATCTGGGGCAGTATAATGGTCCACCCTGGGTACACATCAAAATGGAATTTATCTGTACACAGTTAAATTCCACACTTTTTCTTAAGTTACCTTTGATTGCAGACTTAAACTGGTGTTCTTTGAGTGAAGAAACATATGCTAAAGAAGAACTTGTCATGCAGGACATCCATAATTAAAAGGGAGCCTCAATGAAAAGCATTTCACAATACCTCCATTAAGCTTTCCCATATTCCAAAAGAACATGAGCTGTGGTGTAAAGAAAGTCGGCTGAAAGCAGAGGAGAGCTTTATGGAACGCACATATTACTAATGCATGACAATGTGCTCAGGCCAAGTACAGCAGAAGACACAATTGGTGCTTTTAATCATTGTGCAAATTTTATTACCAGTGAAATCCCTAGTACACAAAAAAGAATAAAAGAAAAGGACAGATGATCTTTACCCGGACAGCAATAGCTTTTATTTTGGAGAATGTGATGACCTAGGTCATCTGATGATCACTGATCCTGGCAGGAGGATGATCTCCTGGTGAAGAGGAAGCTAGGGTTACTCCTTTGATGATCACACTGATCAGGATATTTAAAACTCACTGGCTAGGGTCACTGCAAGGTTAAAGCCATGGATAACCTGTTCCAACATACTTCACTTAGAGGCATTAAAACATCAACTCTCAAGCTGCATATTATGAACAGAATAGTGCATTTCTTATAGTATGTCCCCTGAACCCTAGTAAGTTCTTCATGGTATTTCTTTAGCAGCAAAACATTGGCCAAAATAAAGCAATAAAATTTATTCATTTTTAAATCATTAAATTGAACATTTCCCACATGGAAGGCTTGTTGTTCTTCCCAAATCCACAGGAACCATAATATGAATAGTCAAAGTGGGGCAACTATAGAACGAGCCCAAATCATCTGTGTCAGAACCCCCAATTTACCTGAATAACACGAGAGGTTTGACATGTATCTCTTCTTAAAGATCAACTGAGATTCAAAAACTTTAAAAAAGAATCTTTCTGTTAGGATTAGGAATCTTTCTGTTGAATTAATCACATTTTAAAATCACGGGAAATATATTTAACTGTCTTTAAACTTCAGTGGTTAGTTTCTCTCAATAGGACATCCACTTTTTATTCCTTTTTTTTTTGCAAACTACAAATACTTGTTTTAATAACGCTCTTCAGCTTTCTGTAGAAATAAACTGTGGGTTCATCCATCTAAACCATTTTCTAATAAAAATGTAAACTGGGAGTTTCACATGGATTAGTCCATCCAGAAATGTTTCAATTGAATTTAGCATTTTTAGACCATTCAAATTCCTCTTGTAATACATCAAATGTTTTAAAGAAATCTTTAACAATAAACTGTTCCAAAGTATTAATATCCTTTTCTGTTCAAATCCTTAAAAGCTGTGAGGTTTAATATCCCAAATTATTATTATTTTTAAAAAAGAATGCATGCAAGGATCAAGCTTAAACCTCTGTCCCAAATCTCCCAAATATGTTTTGTAGCTTTTCATGTTGGGAAAACATTCTGACTAAAAGAACTCTCAAATAACTACCTAATTGCACTTATAATGGATTTTGGCATAAATCACTTTGATTCCACAAACAAACTCAAGTTCAAGATTTTTTTTGAGCATTTTGAGCATTTTTTGCAGGACTTTTTGTTTGTTTTTCTCCTTTTCTTTTGGTATATTATAGCAATTCAACTATTACAGCAGAAATACCAGTCTTAACCATTTTAAAGTTTAGTTTCCTATTATTTTGGCTTATTTTGGTTTTTGTGGGCATTTCTTTTGGTTTTTAATTGTTTTATTTTTTGTTTTAATATTTACAATTAATGTTTTATACTTATTTACATCATGTAAAGCATTAGGAATTGGTTTGGATTGTGGCAAGATATATATATGGTTTTATATCAGGAAGTTTATATAAAATATTTTTTATTATTAAATTTGTGTGCTGCCTAACTCTTGACAACTCTGTCTTTTATGTTTTTAAATAGGGGCGTCGGGCTTGGCCCTGGGAGGGATGTCGGGCTTGGCCCAGGAGTTCATGGCTTCCATGACGGCTATGGGCCTGGCCCAGATAATACAGGGCCCCACGCACAAGGGGGGCAACATGCTCGACCTTGTTTTTGTCTTGGAGCAGTGGCGTAGTGATCTGGGAGTGGGCAGTATAATGCCCAACCCGTGGCATGGTCAGATCACTATCTCCTATGGCTGGTCTTCCAACAGGCTGCCCCACGCTGCTGGGATGAGGAACTGCTGAGATGGTTCCGCCCCAGATGCCTGATGGACCCTGAGAGGTTCCAGGCAGAGCTGGGGTCCCTGCCCGCTTCCCTTATCCTCAGCTCGGCCGAGGTGCTGGCAGCTGCATGGCAACAGGCTGCCTCGGAAGCCCTCAACCAGGTTGTCCCCTTACGTCCCCTCACTCGCCGCAGATCCCGGGTGGCTCCCTGGTTTACAGAGGAGCTTCGGGAGATGAAGTGACATAGGAGGGGTTTAGAGAGCAGGTGGAGGTCGACCCGTTGCGAATCTGACTGAACCCATTTGAGAGCCTACATTAGGACTTACCTGGGAGCTTTGAGGGCGGCGAGGAGGGCTTACCTCTCCACCCTCATAGAGTCCGCAGATAATCACCTGGCCACCCTGTTCAGGGTCACACACTCCCTCTTACATCGGGAGCCGGAGGTGGACCCTTTGCGGGGCAGGACTGAGGAATTTGGACAATATCTGTCGGATAAGATCGCTCAGATCCGGGAAGGGCTGAGCTCCAATTTGCAGTGGTCTGAGGAGGGAGTCACAGAGAGTCTGGCTGATGTCATCTGGGCTGAGTTTGATCCTGTTTCTGAGGATGAAGTGGACAGGATTATGCGACGCTTGAGTTCCACCACCTGTTTATTGGACCCATGTCCTTCCTGGATGGTATATGCCTCCAGGGAGACCACGTGCGTCTGGCTCCAGGCAGTTGTTAAAGCCTCACTGAGGGAGGGGTCCTTTCCTGCTGCCTTGAAAGAGGCGGTGGTGAGGCCCCTCCTGAAGAAGCCTGCTCTGGACCCAGCCATTTTAAACAACTTCCGTCCAGTCTCCAACCTTCGCTTTTTGGTGAAGGTTGTTGAGAGTGTGGTGGCTCAGCAGTTTCCGCTCTTCCTGGAGGAAGTGGACTATCTAGATCCATACCAGTCAGGCTTCCTACCCGGGTTCAGCATGGAGATGGCATTGGTCACGCTGATGGATGATCTCTGGAGGACTCGGGACAGGGGATTTTCCTCTGCCCTAGTCCTGTAGATCTCTCAGCGGCTTTCGATACCATCGACCATGGTATCCTATTGCGGTGCCTCGGAGGGTTGGGAGTGGGGGGCACTGTTTTGCAGTGGTTCTCCTCCTACCTCTCGGGGTGTTCGCAATCGGTGTTGGCAGGGGGCAAAGGTCAGCCCCGAGGGTACTCACATGTGGGGTCCCTCAGGGGTTGGTCCTCTCTCCCCTCCTGTTCAACATCTATATGAAGCTGCTGGGTGAGATCATCCATGGTTTTGGGGTGAGGTATCATCAGTATGCTGATGATACCCAGTTGTATATCTCCACCCCAAACCAAATCAGTGATGCCCTCTCCATGATGGCCCGATGTTTGGATGCAGTACAGATCTGGATGGGCAGGAACGGACTGCGGCTCAACCCAGCTAAGACTGAGTGGTTGTGCGTACAGGCATCTCGGCCCAGTCAGTTGATTCCATCTTTGGTCATAGGGGGAGAGGTGTTGCCCCCTGTGGATAGGGCTTGGAACCTGGGAGTCCTCCTGGACTCATGGCTCAGTTTGGAGGAGCAGGTGGGGGCCGTGGCCAGGGGGCTTTGCCCGGTCCGACTGGTTCGCCAGTTGCGCCCGTATCTGGACCGAGATGCCCTTCGCACGATCACTCATGCACTTGTGACTTCCTGACTGGACTACTGTAATGCTCTCTATGTAGGACTGCCCTTGCATACCATCCGGAGGCTTCAGCTGGTGCAAAATGCGGCTGCGCAGGCTGTGATGGGAGTTTCCCGATACTCCCATGTTACACCCCTCCTGCGCGAGCTGCATTGGCTACTGGTTGCCCTCTGGGTGAGATTCAAGGTGTTGGTGTTAAGATTCAAAGTCCTTTACGATATGGGTCCAGGGTACCTGTGGGAGTGTCTCCTGCCAATATCAAACACTGGTCGCCCTGTGCGTGCGCACAGACAGGGACTCCTCGGGGTACCGTCGGCTAGTCAATGTCAGCTGGAGGTGCCCCGGGGAAGAGCCTACTCTGCTGCGGCCCCCGCCTTGTGGAACCAGCTCCCTCTGGAGCTCCATTTGGCTCCTGATCTTCGCTCCTTCCGCCACAATCTGAAGACCTGGTTGTTTGAGCAGGCCGGGCTGGACTGACCTCCAGGTTTTTTTAAAATTATCTTAATTGGGTTTTAAGATTGGGCTTGTTGGTTTAATTCTTTTTTAAATATTTATTGTTTGTATTATTGTGTTTTAATTGTGAGCCACCCCAAGTCCTCACGGAGAGGTGGCGGCATACAAGTCCAATAAATAAATAAATAAATAAATAAATAAATAAATAAATAAATAAATAAATTGAAGAAAACTTTTGCTATTGACATTCAGTTAATCTAATTAATTGCAGTTTTCTTATGTAACTAATAGTATTAGAGTTATAAAATAAGATTTTTTCCCTTGTCTATTACACATTATTGCAAGGTGCAAAAAGCAAAATGATTAATTCTGAGGAAAGATTTAAATATATATTCACATAACAAAAATGTATTTATAGCTTTTCCAATGTTATTTTTTAAAGGTGATAATTAAAGTTTCATAATCAATAGGATATTCATGAAGTTGGTTCAGGAAGAAAGTTAAAAATTAATTAATTAATTTCTCCATTTTGTTATGAGGGGAAGAATATTAAATTCAATCCAGATAACTATGTGGGAAAGATTATTAGCAGAATGATGTACCTGATGACATCTAAACAGACTTCAAGGTCACAGCTGAGAAGACACTCTTGCTTCTCCCTTGTGAACAGAATTGTATTGATTGTCCATTTACAACTTATCTTCTTTTTTAAGTACTGAAGATCTTTAAGGACACTCAGAGCAAGAACCTAACTTTGATAGAAAACCAAGCACAAGCTTCTTGGCCTAAATGAATTATACGGAAATAGTCCAAAATCACTATGTTCCTGGCAGATGGAGCAAAGACATTTTAGCTTTAAGGCAGTTAAGAAATTTTCCATCTTTTTTTTCCAGAATGGCTTTTTCCAGATTCGAATTTCAGATTACACAAAGGCAAAGCCTGTGTGCCATTCCTTGAAATGCAGATTGCATCATCAGAACCCTGATATTTTGTTCCTGATACCACACTTGTTTATGGCTTCAGCAGCCATTGATCTAATTCTAATACATCCATGTTGACAAATATTCTGATAACTTCACTTGAGTACAATGCAGGAAATTCAAGTTGGTATGCCTTTAGGATCTAGGATAAGTACAAACACCTAGATAGTCACCACTTTAAGCTGGAAGGGCATAAACAGTTCAAGATCAAGTCAAAAAGGTCCTGTATGGGTAAAGTATAACTTCTTGCAGGGAATTTTATGGAAGAAACATTGATAGTATTGCACACTTAGGTTCTAACTTGGCTTTGTCTTGGTTCTATCATGTTAACTATGCCACATGTAAGGCTCCCTTTTCTAGCTAATGACAAAAACCATCCTAAATAAAAAAAATTGCTCAAAACATGTTATTTTGTACATACTACTAGTTTTAAAGAACAAAGCCAACACTGGTTCAGAAAAAGCAAGGAGGAACACAGTCATATCTCCTGATAATGGTTCTTTTACTGGATGTTAATCTTCTGTGAAAATAAAGGGTGTGAAAATCTGTAAAAGCATTCATGAAGTTTCCTAGGTAAATATGAAAAAAAAGCTCTCACTCTTCAGAGATAACCTTGAACTCATAAAACCACAGTGTGGGGTAGGAAAAAAAGCACAACTGTTGTCTGCAAGGACTACATAGATTTAGAAATTACAGTTGACCTCCTATAGAGGGAATGCAGTGTTCCCATCACTTTCTAGAAGAGCCTTTAAGCCAGAAGAGTACTGTAAAAACTTCATCACATAACTAGCTGCTTCTCTATTTGGGCACATTTTTGCCATGTAGTCACATTTGTGGCAAATGGCAAAATAATAAATAATTTTAAAAATCAGTGTTTAGTCTACACTGCCAGTTCTTGGCTGTGAGTACTGTAATAGATGGGCTTACTTTTTCAACCATTTTTTCCTCTCCACTTGTTTTTATTTTGGGGAACCAATATGCAAAATAGGACAATTTACTGCTTTTTGATATTTCCCATATGATGTAATCCCAAGTAAGACCCATCTGTTTCAGGACTAAATCTAATTCATCTTGACTGGGTCCATTGACTGAGTCAATTTACTTACCCAGAGGTGATATTTATTTATTTATTTGATTTGTGAATTGCTTACAAAATAATAGGTATAAGTATAAACATGAGTAAGAATAGAGAAAGTAGGTACGATTAAATGGGGACAATAGGACAGGGACGGGAGGCATGACGGTGCACTTATGCACGCCCCTTACATTTAAGTATTCAGCAGGTTCTGACCAGTTCTGGAGAACCAGTTCTGGAGAAGCAGTAGCAGAAATTTTAGTAGTTCAGAGAACTGGCAAATACTACCTCTGATTGGAGATTTTGCATTATCCTTCCACTGAGAATGGAGCCATACTGAAAATACTGCCCATGTCCATATCAACAATCTTGGAGCTGGATGCAATGAGGAGCTACACTGATGGATCCTAGAAGAATAAGGCTGATCATCATTCAGAATTCAACTTATCTATATTTTTCAAGATTATTCTGTAGATGGATTGGCATCCTCATTGGAATCCATGTCCACAAAGAATAGTGTGGATTGGTGGTCTGAATATGTACATGTCAAAAATTGGCCAGAAATAGCCCATTCTACTCCATCCCATGCAGAAGAAAACACTTTTTGAGGCTTTCAAGCAGCATTAAATAAACAATAAATATTGCTAAAAAATAGCATTTTGTACAGCAGTTGCAGGAGGTTTAAAAGATTTCGCTTTCAGTGAGGACCTCCAGCAGATAATCAATCTTTCTTTTTCTTTTCTTGTAAAAGCCACACAAATACCTGCTTTGCATGTGAAATCGCTGAAAGGCATACCTCCTGCATCAACAATTTTAAAACAAGGATTTTTTTCCCACAGATGGCAACTCAATTAATTGGAAAGATTGAAATCTGATTGCATATTTAATGCTAGCAAGAACCTGCTTGTTTAATCTGACATGAAACAGGATCTCCAGGGTCTTTTTTTTCTTTTGGTAAAATCAAAGGTGAGGAAAGAATGATTAATTTTAATAAGCAAAAACTAATTTGTTGAACACAAGGAATATTTTGCACAGAAGGTGAAATAATGTCATGTGAAATTCTTAAAACTTGGTCAGGCAACATACAAATATAGCTCATTGCTTTCACTTTCTTATTCATAACTAAGGGGATGTTTGCCTTTCAGTGAATTGCTATATATGCATGTCATCACTTAACGTTCATCTCAGCTGAATGTATCCATTTGTTCATTGTAAATTATTGTGTTTGAAGCCTTAGATATATGAGCAACATGGTATCATAGAAGACAAAATTCCAAATCCTAAAGAAACCAAACTACTTTAGTCTACAGGTTAAGGGACACACTTCTTGAATGCTTCTGCATGATAAAATATCTTCAGAATTACAAGTATCTGTTATGTATGTAGGTTTGAATGTTATTGGTTTATTTGAACTGTTCTTGTAAAATGTCAAATGGTATTGGTTTAAATAGTGCGGGAAGAAACCCTGCACTCCCATTGGCTGGCAACTACGGCTGCAGGCTATAAGAGGCAGCCGTAGCCCAGCCAACTCGGGTCCATTCGAGCTGTAGTCACTGAATAAACTCTTTGCTGGAACTCTTCGTGTCTGACTCTTCATGCAAACTTAACACTAGCAACGAAGGTGGGATTTCCCTGAAGAGAAGACGACGCGAAAGACAAGCAGAAGAGCAAGATGGCTGCGCTGAACACCCCCCCAGCCCCGTTCGATCCAGCGGTGGAAGACTGGGAATCGCGGATCGCTTCCAGATGTACCTGGAAGGAAACGACCTCGCCGACATTCCCGAGAGACGGAAGAGGGCGGTATTTCTCACGCACTGCGGTCCAGCAGTCTTCAAGATGGCAAAGGCATTAGCGGGAGCTGCAGAACTGAAGGTAATGGAATGGCCTGATTTGGAGAAGCTTTTAAGAGCCCATTATGCCCCACAAGTATCGTGCCTCATTAAGAGACACGAATTTTACCGTCGGGATCAAGGGGAAAGCGAGAATGTTAATGACTTCATGGCAAGTTTAAGGGACATTGGGGGTGCTTGTGACTTTACCAACTTAGAAGAGGCCATGCGTGATCGGTTTGTTTTAGGCCTCAAAGATAAGGTCTTGCAAAGCAAACTGTTAATGAAAACTAAGATCATGTTTAAGGAGGCCATTGAAGAAGTTGTTTCAGCAGAAGCCACCAAGTCCTCAGCAGCAGCCATGAAAAAGATTAACAAGGCCTCAAGCCATTCTGATGTGGAAAAATCCACAACAACCCATTGCGAACATATAGACTCTGATTCAGATTGCAGTGAGGTGGAGGAAGGGATTTTTAGACTCAGAATGGAGAAGAAAAGGAAAGACCCTGGGAGAAAAAGGCAAGAATATTATTGCAGAGGTTGTGGGGAGGGCCATCCCCGCACTGAATGCAAGTTCTTAGACACCATCTGCCTACGTTGTGAGAAAAGGGGTCATTTAGCCAGAGTCTGCAAATCATCCAGAACTCCACCTAGTAGGAAGAAATTTCCTGAAAAAGATTTTAAGCCCAACAACTTCCTTGAAAAGATGGGGTGCAATGCAGAAGCAAATGGGAAGAATGAAACTCACCAAACAATCACTATTGGTCATTCTTCACCCTTGAGAAGCAGAAAAGTACACGTGAAGGTACTAATTGAAGGAAGGCCTTGCCAAATGGAAGTGGACTCAGGCTCTTATTTATCTATGGTGTCATGGGACACTATTCACAGGCTCCTTCCCAACATTCAGAAGAAACATTTCCAGAAGCAAGCACTGACTCTTAAAGACTACCAAGGGAACAAGATTCCAGTAGTTGGAGCAAGAGATTTCAACATGCAGTTTAAAGGCCACACCAAACGTTTGCCTCTGACCATCATGGACAAGGATCGCCCAAGCTTGCTGGGACTTGAGTGGTTCAAGCCACTAGGCATCAATCATGTGAGCAACTCTGAATGGGAGGAGGCCTTGAAGTCTGAGTTTCCAGAGGTCTTCAGCGAAGGACTGGGCAAGTATATGGGGACCCCTATCACTTTCAACCTAGATCCCAAGGTGCCCCCAATTCGTTTAAAGCCCAGGAGGGTTCCATTTGCTTTAAAGGAAAAAATTGATGCACAATTAGACAAGTTAATTGCTCAAGGGGTTTTAGAGCCCACTGATCACTCCAGATGGGAGACACCCATAGTCACACCAGTCAAGGCTGATGGGTCAGTAAGAATTTGTGGAGACTATAAGGGGACACTGAACCATGCACTGCAGCAGAGTGCATATCCAGTACCAGTTGTGCATCATCTGCTACATTCACTTGGCAGGGGTACAGTTTTTGCCAAATTGGACTTGGCCCAGGCATATCAACAACTAACAGTTGATGATGCCACTGCAGAGGCTCAAACCATTGTGACTCACAGAGGTGCCTTCAAATGTAAAAGGTTACAATTTGGAGTAAGCGTGGCACCTGGCATTTTTCAAAGTCTTATGGAAGGAATGCTGCAAGGACTGCCAGGGGTAGTGCCTTATTTTGATGATGTGTTAATCTCTGCTGAAAATGACACTCAGCTTCAAGAAAGACTCAGAGAAGTCCTTACCAGATTCAGAAAAGCGGGGTTGAAAGTCAAGGAAGAAAAATGCACACTTAAAACAGACAGAGTTGAGTTCCTGGGGTATATGATTGACAAGCATGGCATCCACCCTACTGATGCCAAGGTTAAAGCAATCAAAGAAGCCCCTAAGCCTAAATGCAAAACAGATTTGCAAGCCTTCCTCGGACTCATTAACTTTTATCACATGTTTCTACCTCAAAAGGCATCCATTGCTGAACCTTTGCACTGATTGCTTGATAAAAATGCTGTTTGGATCTGGGGGAGGAAGGAACAATCAGCATTTAACAGTATTAAGAGACTAATCACATCTGATGCTGTATTGATACAATTCTCTGAGAATTTGCCCGTTGTACTGACTTGTGATGCATCCCCTTTTGGAGTGGGGGGGGGGTTTGAGCCACAGGCTTCCAGGGGAAGGGAAGCCCCTATTGCATTTTACTCTCGCACTTTGTCCAAAGCAGAGAGGAATTACAGCCAACTGGACAAAGAGGCATTGGCAGTTGTTGCAGCTGTCAAGAAATTTCATGAATATCTGTATGGCAGGTCATTTACCATTGTTACAGATCACAAACCTTTGTTAGGCATTGTGGCAGGAGACAAACCTACACCTATTATCCTGTCACCAAGAATGCTGAGGTGGACTGAATTTCTTGCAGCCTATTCATACAAACTGATTCACAGACCTGGCAAGGACATTGCACATGCTGATGCACTGAGTTGTTGCCCACTGCCTTGCCACAAGGGGGACTTTGAACCTGAAACACACACCTTTTTCTTAGAGACTGTTGCAAAGCTTCCAGTTCATGCTGCTGAGATTGCCAGAGAGACTGCCAAAGACACTGTGTTGGCTCCTGTTATAGGCTGGATTAAGAAAGGTTGGCCTCTTCAAGATCTACCTCGCCTTGCCCAACCTTTTAAGTCCAGACAAACTGAATTATCTGTATTAAGAGGATGTATTTTGTGGGGTAACAGGGTGGTTATTCCTGCAAAACTACAAAGAGAGGTTTTGGAAATGTTACATGAAGGTCATCCTGGAATTGTGAGGATGAAGGGATTGGCCAGGAGTTATGTGTGGTGGCCAGGTATTGACAAAATGGTTGAAAACTGGGTTGCATCTTGTCCCAATTGCCAGGTAGTCAGGCCTGCCCCACCTCATGCCTCCACACAGGAATGGGAATGTCCTAGGGGCCCGTGGTCTAGGATCCACATTGATTTCGCAGGCCCTACTAGAGGGCACACTTTTCTGGTTATAGTAGATGCATATTCCAAATGGCTCGAGGTAATTCCCATGACATCCACCACAACTGATGCTGTCATCAAGCAGCTCAGAAAACTGTTTGTAACCCATGGGTTACCAGATGTTTTTGTCTCTGACAATGGCCCTCAATTCACATCTAACATTTTTGAATCCTTTCTAGCACAACAGGGTATCAGACATGCCCTCACTGCCCCTGGGCACCCTTGCTAATGGCGGGCTGAACGCATGGTACGCTTTACCAAAGAGAAGCTCCAGCAATTGGGTCCTGGGGACATCACTGAGAAGCTTGAAAAACTTCTTAGTGTTCAGCACATCACTCCTAGTCCATCGAATAACTTATCCCCAGCAGAGTTGTTGATGGGTAGGAAACTTAGGTATTCCCTTGACCGCCTTCATCCCACTTACGCACCCAACGCACCACTGGATTCCACTTCCAAAGTTCGTACTTTCAGTGTGGGTGATTCTGTATATGCTAAGAACCTTATAGGTGAACCTCTATGGATTCCTGCTGAAATAACTCACATCACTGGCCCTCGTTCTTACAGGGTACAAACAGAGGATGGACTCCTCTGGAGCAGGCACATTGACCAACTTAGATCCAGGTTCCCTCAGGAACATCGCCCCTGTCTCTCTCTGGTTCCCTCACCTGATGTCACTTCTAGGGGAAGGGGAGGAACAGGAGGAAAATCAGCAAGCAAGAATCAACCCCATGTGTAACGAGCCATTATGACAGGAACCATCCCGAACCCTGTCACAATGCCAAAATCCATCCTTAGAAGTGGAAGATTGAACATCACTACCTGACTTGGGTGCTGACATTGGAATGGAGATGGGTTGGGAGGAGAGACCAGATTCTAACAGTCTAACAGGGTCTCCTTTCACAGGAAGTCCCAACAGGGAAATGTCAGCAGACACATTTCCCTCTCACTGGGTGAGAACGTTAAAACTTCTGAACCACGAAGGTCTCAACGTACACGTAAGAGCCCCACCTATTTAAAGGAATACATTAGATAGGCTGGGGTTTGGTATGGACTGAACCTAGTGGGGAGGGGTGTTATGTATGTAGGTTTAAATGTTATTGGTTTATTTGAACTGTTCTTGTAAAATGTCAAATGGTATTGGTTTAAATAGTGCGGGAAGAAACCCTGCACTCCCATTGGCTGGCAACTACGGCTGCAGGCTATAAGAGGCAGCCGTAGCCCAGCCAACTCGGGTCCATTCGAGCTGTAGTCACTGAATAAACTCTTTGCTGAAGCTCTTCGCGTCTGACTCTTCATGCAAACTTAACAGTATCCATATTAAAAAAGGGAAATGCAAGCATGTAATGAAGGAAGAAAAGTGTGCCTAAGTTTACACTGTTAGGTTTTCAGGGTTTTTTTTTATGATACAAATGACAGAAATTGAAGGCAGCTATTTTTAACTCTGAAAGTGCCACTCTCATGGTGACCAAAGTTTTATGGCAGGGGTCTTCAAACTTGATAGCTTTAAGACTTATGGACTTCAACACCCAGAATTCCTCCTCCAGTCATATTAGCTCAGGAATTCTGGGAGTTGAAGTTCACAAGTCTTAAACTTGCCAAGTTTGAAGACCCTTGTTTTATGGTATACCTAGTAGTATTGTCAAAGTAGTGGTGGCCACACACCATGTCAGGTGGAAGTAGAAGAAAACAAAATATTTTTAAAAATGTGTATAGGGTATGGAGGGATAGATGATAGCTAACTGGAGATATAGATAGGAGAGAGAGAGAGAGAGAGAGAGAGAGACAGACAGACAGACAGACAGACAGACAGACAGACAAAAATATGGATGGGTAGAATAAATACTTTTTATTTTAAAAAATAAAATGACATTTGAGAAACTGAAATAATTTAGGCAAAATGCTAGCTTTTGGTACTGGTTTCGTAGACAAGATGTCTCTGGGCAGTAAATAGATCCCATAGGGATACTAGGAAAATAAAAAATGATTTTGATTTTGCAGCTATATGCTTTGTTTGGAAATATTCCCATTCACTGAAGAAAAGAAAAAGACAAAAGTAAGAAAAGTTGGTCAACAGCTTCTGGTAGGAGATGAACTACTGGGAGGAGATTGAAGAGCTTCACCAATTTGCATTCTGGTAAATGTTTTATTTCTCTATGGCATGACTAGCCACATTCACCATGACAATTGTTTTGTAAAAGTATAAGTTCTGATGGCAGCCATTTTGTGAAAGGAGCTACAATATACACAGAACAAAATATGTTTCACTGGTTGCAGAAATTCTCCTCTTATTCTGGGGCATTAATTCACTATCTATCCCAAAATTTTGCAGATTAATACTGCTAGTATGCTAGCATATTAAAGTTATAAGAAGCAAAAAATGCCTGAGAATGGCTTGATGGTACAACCACATCAACTTAATTGGAGGCTGCACTGATCATTATGCCAAAATCCTTGTTCCCTGGAAGTAATTTTGCAATGCCTTCACCAAATTTTCCTTTGGAAATATCAAAGGCATAAATCAGAGGTGCCTTAGTAATTTGGGGGGCTGTGTAAAAATACAAGAATGCAAATAAAGTGTCAGAAAGATTATGATGGATCGCTCCATGAAAGTTATATCCCAAATCTTGCTCTTTTTTTAATAGCTCAATGTGAAACAAATAGGCTACCTATGCGCTGTGTTTTAGCTTTCTTTCATATGTATGATAAAATACAAGACCACATTCCAGATGCTTTCATTTTTGTTGTTATTGTCTGTGGCATGACTTTGGTGACCAGCATTTTCTAGCATTTTTCTTACTTCTCTAAAGAATATCCTGAGCTCATCTTCTCTCCTCTGCCTGATATGTTTCACAGTAAGATTTTTTAAACTGTGCCTGTAAAAAAAAAGGTTCCCAGCTTTAGATTGTATGAATTATTATTATTGTTAAAACTTTCAATAACAATTACAATGTTCATTTTATAAAAATTATATAAAACATTTATTTTAATAAAGTATTTATTTATAAATATTTTATTTTATATAAAAACATACATACTCAGGAAACCTGAGTAATCTGCAACTAAAGTTAGATGTTATGATACGATAAAGTAGTCCATGAAAATTATTCTCTCCCTAAATGACTCTCTTCTTTCTGTAATCTATCCTGTCTAATGATCTAAGCTATATATCATAAGTTTATTTTTTTTCTTTTTATATAAAAAGCGGAGGAGGGGTTTCTAGCACTAATAAATATTGATATTATCTTTTCACTAATGAAACAATTCAATTTAGTCATTTCAATTAATTCTGTCATTTTTTAAAAATTCTGTCATTTTTTAAAAATGGGTTCAAATGCATATAGTGATTCAGAAGAATCATTCAAATTATTCAGGTGTTCAACTAACAACATACTATCCACCTACAAAGCACTGTGCACATTCATGTACCCAACTAACACAAGTGTTCCTTATATATTTGTACAAAAGCATTTTGAACAACCAAAGGAGCATTACAAATCCTTTTCATACTCTCTACAGTTCATGAAACTATCAGTAAACATTTTATTTATCCTCAAGCGTGCTTTACTTTCATCATATCTCTCTTTCTCTTATTGTGTTTAGTTAACATTCTTCAACTGCATACCAATATAAACATTTTATGAACACAGCTTATTCATTTCATCATATTCTTCATCCTACTCACCAGAGATATACTCATATCCTTCTCAGTATTCTGCTTCAGAGCAAAAATCTAGGTGTCATCCCTACCATTGTACTGTTCAAAATTTGCTCATTGTCATCTCTCATACTTTTTAAATTTAAAATTCTGTCACACTGTGGTGGACAACAGTAATGCAACAGGTTCTCAAGAAGGAGGGAGCACTTTGCAAGGAGGGGGAGCCAGACAAGATATAGCACACTCCAGAACTGGATCATGGAGAGAGGAAGAGATTGAGAGTAGCCACTGTCTAGAATCTCCCAGAGTATATCCATTAGGTTAGGTTAGTGTAGGTTTAGACTGGCAAGATTCTGTCTATATGGTATATGCAAATAAAAATCCTTAACTTTGGTTTGATTGTTTTACATCATTCTTGGGCAAAGTCTGACATAAACCTTCCGCCAAATACAAAATAATTTTCTTGTAAACATTGCATTCATTTATAAAACAAACCACATAGACATGCCATAAGCAACCCACGGCTATATTTTAATGTTTTTTCTAATTACACCTTTTATACTTGCAGTCATACATTTTTTTTAAATACTCATAAGAGTGGATCCTTGGAGCTTGGTTGTTTTCTTGCAGACGTTTCATTATCCAAATTAGATAACTTCATCAGTGCTAGTCTGATGATGTTATCTAGTTTGGGTAAGGAAACATCATTTCATTTCAACCCTGAGCTACAAATATTCTCCTTTATTGGTACTCAACAAGAGTTTTGACTTTCTATCATTTTTCCTGGATGTAAAAATGACTTCCCACTTCATCACAAGTATAAACAATTTTGGTAAATTATTGCCTTCTCTTAAAATACATCAAATGATATTTTCTTCCTATATGCCATCTCTTAATCTATAAACAAATCCATAAAACCTTGTCATTTCAATCCTGATGCCAGTAAAAGATCGGATAACAAAATATCTACTTTAACTATGATAAAATAAACCAAATTTATATTACTTACTGGTACAATATTTTTGAATTAAAACCTTCATTTTAAAATCCATTTTCAAATCAGTTTCAATTTTGTCAGGTAACACTTGTTTCTCTTCCATAGTAGCTTTGAAACATAGTTTATTTATGCAAGCAGACACTTTTAAAATTAACTAAATCCATTGTTCAAAAATATAATTCAATATGTCCAATGTTAAACTATAGAATTTGCTTCATTCTATATTAGTAAGTTAGATTTGAGTTTTCTTCTTTTATTGTAATCTTTAATTCCTTCTAGTTCCCTTTAGTGTCCAATTTTAAAAGTTTTATTATATATTTTTAAAGAATTCTAAACCAAAGCATTTTCCCACTGGAAGCATTTTTAATGAATTCCAAATTCTTATTTCAAATTTATATGAATCCTTAATCTATTTGTAAGTTTTTAAAATCAAAGTTTCAATCACCCTTTTACTGATTACTTCAGGGGAAAAAGTTCTTAAACTGGTATTTAAAACTTCTTTTGCTAAGGATTGGAGAAAATTCACCTGGTATTTCCAGACTTGTTGAGTGAAAGGTTTCTAATACTGAAAAGCAGTTAACAAGCAATTTTTAAAAGTGACGAGAAAAGGAGGTGTACAAATTTAGTGTCCTTTTAAAGGCATTGATCATGGTTTGAACAAGATGCCTATTTCCTGCCAGATAGTGTCTTGTGTTCTCATCATGAGGGCAATCTCAAATCATCTCTTTATTCAGAGAAGAATTATGAAGAGCCATAATTTGAGGTGTTCTCAGGAATCCATTCTCTTCTCCTTCCTATTTAATATCTGCATGAAGACCTTAGATGAGGTAATCCATCAATACTGGGTGAGGCATAATCAGTACATTGATGATATCCAATTATATATTTCTGCCCCAGGCTGAACAAGTGATAACATTAAGGCACTCCCTAAAGCCTAGAGGAAGTGAACCCTGTGTGAGAAAGGAAAAGCTTAAGCTTAACTCTTGCAGATATTAAGTGACTGTGGGGTCTGAAGCCCACCAAGATCGAGATTTCTCTTCTTTAGTTCTGAATTGGATTGTATTCCCCCAGATAGAGCTGGTGTGAAGTTTAGGGACCTCTTGGATTCATGGCTTCCATTCAAACAGCAGGTGTCTGGGAGAGTCTTTGCAAGGGTCCATCTTATGTGCTAATTGTATCTGTTTCTGGAACAGGGAATCCAGGAGATTCTGATGGGAATGTAGCTGAACATTCATAAACAACAACTGATTCAGAATGCAGAGGTATGGGAAGGCTGGGATATTCCATAATATGCTCATCTCCGCTCTACAAGCTGCATTGGCTTCCTGTGGGCTCCTGGGTACAATTCAAGATCTGCTTATCATCTATAAGCAGACAGGAACAGATTTGTGGGACTGTTTATTTCCAATTGTTTCTACTTATCCTCCACTGCACCCCCTAAATGATCAGTAGTGACATTCTCCAGGTTCCTTCTCCCAGGCAAAGTCCCTTTGTGGGACCTAGGATATAGGCACAATCAAAGATCAATTTACCACAAACATAGCCATTCTATGATACCGTATACACTCAGATGCAAGTTTGTTTGCAAACTTCACTTTTTATTCTGCTAATCAAAATTGCCCACTATTTCCAATTTGACTACTTTTGGAAGTAAATAATGTGAAGCCAATAGGTATTAATGTCTATGAATACCGCTTGACACCATCCAGACATGGCTTATTTAAATTTTTTACTTTCATTTAAAAAAATGAATACAGTGGTACTTCAGTACTGAACTGCTTTAAAACTCATTGAATTTGGTACTCGACACATTTTGTCATAAAAATGTTGTCCCAATATTCTTTATTGATTTGTTATTGATGTGCTGTGATAGGAAGAGAGGAACTGTTACAGAGAATGAACAGGATGCCATGAAGATACTGTAACTGCAAAAGGAAGTGGGGGATAGCTGCAGAGGGCAGATAGAAAGTCGGCCGTGCTGGGAAGGTCACTGATATGGGAAAAGGAAGGGGCAGAAAGTCCTTCCCAGATGAAACAAAGGGTTACATGGTAAGTCACTTGATTTGTTTGGTACTCGTTTTTAGTACTTAGTACTTGTGCCTCCTGAAACGAATTAACAAGTACCGAGTTACCACTGTACCTTAAAATTGACATAATGTAAAACAAAGCTATTTGTTTGTATTTGTATCATTTGTTAGTCATTTACATCATCTTCCCACAGTTGGCATCCCATATGGAGCTTCCTAGAATGTGAGCATTATTGACATTTGTAACTGTATTTTTTGGATTAGTGGCATCCTTTCAGAATTCCAGATATTGATATGAAATAATTGCCTGCTCTATTTTAGAGCCCTGTAAAGAACAACAGCACATGAGTGTAATCTGCTGACATGTCTTGAGTTGCTACTAAATTATTCTGCCTCAGGCTAGTAACTGAAGCAGATTTGGATGGGTTTCTTTAAGTCAAATATTGATAGGAAGTCCAGGGCAAGTCAACATTATTTCAGTGTAAAAAATAAAATATGCCTGAAAGGATTCTATCAAAAACTTAGCAGAAAATGTGTGAAGAAGGGAAAGGAAAAAAAGGAGAAGGAAAGTTTGTCCAATTTTTAACACACCTTTTTTTCTTCTCTCCCCCACCATCCACTACATTTAAGCAATTTCCTACTTTTCAAGGTGCCTGCAGTACCAAGGCAATATTTGGTTCTTAATTAACTCTTGGATAACCATCTTGTACTGTTAGATTGCTATCTCGGGTGCCAGGTTGTGGAATTGGCTTATTTTATATTCCAATTAAGAGATTAATTGTATTCTTTGCATATAGTATGGTTATGCTTGACATAATGATTATTTGCTGGAGTTCTGCTGTGCTTAATGAGTTGGTGCATCAAATAGGCACTGCTTGTAAAAGGAATTGTGGTATTTGTCATAAATTCCTTTAAGGATAAAGCTGCTTTTCAAGTACTGGAAGGATTCTTTGATACTAAATGTGAAGGATCACAGGAAGGTGACAGGAGAGGAAGGTTGAATTTGCCAGGATCTTCCTAAACTTCTAAAACTTGCAAAGTAACCTGAGGCGGAACTGATTCTCTGAAGCAAAACTCAACAGGGAAGTGACATGATTGAAAGATCCCAGCTTGAAAAAAAGTTTATGATCCCCTTCCCTATTTGTTACAAGCTGCTTAGGATAAATTTCATGACTGAATATTTTCTTCATAGAAGGAATGAAGTAAACAAATAACCCTGCAGGTAGAACGCTAGCACATGAAATGAAAAGGTTCAGCACCATCTTCTCCCTGACATGTTATTTTCTTTCCTCACCACCAATTTCCACACTTTATAGATGTAATCTATGGTAAGCTTAGCAATATATAACTGGATAAATTAGATCACAGGTGTCTTTTTGCAGTTCACTCTTCAATAAAAATGAACTTTAGAGTTAAGGAACTGACATGGGTCTCATGTCCCTTTTTTTTTGCCCGCCAGTGAATAAAAGGGTATCTTCAAATGCATTCTTCATTACATATCTGTGCAATATTCGTGTAACTGTCAATTAATACAAGTTCTCAGAACTTGCCTGTACAAATTTATCTGCCGTCGGGCAAAAACCTTTAGAACATGAGATCTTATCACTGCTGGTGCTAGTGAATTGTTCTACTTGTTAGTAAGCTCTCTAATTCATGAAATAACAGGGATATCTTCACCAGGGAGGATTCTTCTAAGAAACATTTCCTCTGGGACTTAGAAATGAATAATCTTAAGGAAACAGAATTCATGGGAATGGTGAGAACAATTTCTCCCAGCCCCACCCAATTGTAATTCTTTTAGACTGGAAATTCATGTGATGAAAACAAATCCTCCTAGGATATGCTTAGCCATACCCATCTTCATAAGCCCCAGAGAAATGGAGACCAAATGAAGAAAGGAATGTGAGCCTGAAAGTGGATAGATCAAGGGAACAGTGCTTAGGTCACATGAAAGAATGGGGGTTCATGCCCACAGAATATGGTCTGAAGATAATCTAGTGAAGCGCATGTTTTACATGGCTGTTGTGAATGAAAATGTATGTGATAGTAAGGGACACCAACACTATTTAGGTCCTTTGCTGCTGAAACAAATTCTTCAGGAATTTGTCAGCTAAGAGAATGACCTGAAGGGACAGATAGTTGCTTGATTCATGAAGTTAGGTGGGATCTTTCAATCTTCTTGGATAGGAGACTGCCTGAGGACTAAGTCTTCCTCAGGGTAATAAATTCATCATCCATGAGATGTAGCAATTAGGATGTCATAACTAGAATGGGGTTCAAAAGCTCCAGTCAGTGGTGGAGTTCAAATGTTGGCTCTTGATTTTTTTTTTTTGGCCTGCTATTAGGGTTAAAATCTCATGTCCAAAAAGTTTTTGATCACTGACATAATCAATTGGTGTGATATTCTTGTTGCAATTATAGTGATGGGTGCATAAATTTGTAAAGGTAACTGTCAACTATTTATAATCCTAACCATAATTCTAACTCATTTGGCAGTAAAAAAAGAATATAGGAGAGCTGAAATATGCAACAATACTAGATTATCAGGAAGGAACCTTTTGGCAGGCCAAAAAAAAAAAGACTCCAGTGGTTGATCTACAGTGTTATGATCTCTTTGCCTAACTTATCTCGCTGATGATTTATGAAGATACATGAAGAAAAATCAGTTTCATGGGAGAGAAACAACGAGAGAGAAACATTATCATTAAAAAAGGAGCACTCCATCCATAACTGATTTACAATCATAGCATAAAGATTGGTTTGATAGCATAAAGATTCTCCTTGTGAATCTGGGCTTGAAATTTCCTGTTATTTCTGTTCCATATGTAAAGAACTGTGTAAATATTGGTAAATTCTTACTGTTGTATGAGTCAAATCCACCAGCTTAGCTTTTCTTTATGTGAAGTGGTCTATATAATGTCTTTCTGCTATATCACTCTTTATAGAGGACGAAGGGGGAAAGGGTGAGGCATGAATTAATCTGTTCTGGTTTGTTTTGCTACATTCATTTTTTAAACAATAATCACGTTCCCTCTATCTTGCTGATGAAGGAATGTGCAAATTATAGCAAATCCTTATTTTAAAAACTGACAGTCTCACTCATTGCTACCTATAACATACAAAACACACAGAGATTTTGCTGTTTGACAAATCGGAAATGATTAAGACAGATGACTGTGATAATTGAAATGAGGCATATAAGTTAATAACTAAAATGAGATCTCAGATGGATAAAGTGGATAATTAGATAAGAATGAGGGGGCTGTATTTAAAGAAATAGAAACAGATTTATACAAGAGTAATATAAAAGATTATACATTTAGAAAAAGTAAAACAGGCATTACTTACAAGTGCAATTGCAGATAAATCTTCTAGAGAGTTACTTATCAGAATAGGTCTAAGAATTGTGTGTTTCATGTACTTCACTGCTTGAAATGCTAATGGTCTTTTGACTCACAGTCAAAAATCAAATTGTTCATTCCCACTAGAACAAACATTAGATAAGTCTAAGTATAGTTTAGTGGGGTCCCCATAACCTGATTTGAAATGTTGTTAGTTCAATATATGGTTGATGTAGATCTTAACATATCTACCTTTTGCTGTTTGCTGCTCACTCAGTTATAATAACTGAAGAGTTTGCATGACTGATGATAGTTCCTGGAATTTTTTTTATTTTCTGAAACATCTATTTTGAGACCCCCTCCCCAAATCTGACTCTCCAAAAATTATTTTCTGAATACTTGTTTAAACAACAATATTCTACTGATATCTCTGAAGCTAGTCAAATGAATTCTTCATAATTGGCTTTTCTTGTGTTAACCTGAAAGTACTACACCACCATCACTGTTTCTATTCCCAAATCTTTCAAATGCCATCATTCCTATTTAAGGAAAATAAAATACGTTTTATTTATATCATCTATGTCCTTCATGTTTGCCCTGTTTGGTTTTTGTTGTTGTTATAAAGGTAAATATGTAAAAAGCTGAATGATTCATTTCTAGGGGACCTAAAAATGCACCAAACCTTCTCCCCAATCCCCTGAAAGACCCGAAGCCTAATATTCATGAAGTATGGCATGGCAAGAAGATATACAAGTAGGGAAAAGAACGACACAGCAATTCCACAAATTTATAAACATACACACAAACTCACAGACACACATAAACAAAATTTGTGAGCTACTCTCACTGCAATTTGCAGCTAAATTAAAAAAAACATAAAACATATAAAAGTTCAAGCATATCTGGTATCATAGAATCACAGAAGGCTAGCACTAATCTCAAATCAGCACAGACACTTCATATGGAGGCACCCTGAACCTCTCTATGATTGATTTTGGATACTAGGCATTGGCAAACTAACTGAAAATTCCCTTTTCTTTATTTGATCTGTTTTTATATCCATTTAGTGGCACTTAATGGATTCCATGTAGCCTATAATATTAAGAATTTTTAATAGAGTTGTTTTAGGGTTTTTTAATTTATACTACTGGGTTAGCAATATTACCTTTATATATATATATATATATATATATATATATATATATATAGAGAGAGAGAGAGAGAGAGAGAGAGAGAGAGAGAGAGAGAGGTAGATATAGATATAGATATAGATAGATATATTTATATATCTATATCTGTCTATATCTATCTATCTATCTATCTATCTATCTATCTATCTATCTATTATCTATATGTTTTCTTAAGTTTTCACAGGTATTTATATGTATGTATTCAGCTTTGTTTGGGTATTTTCCCACGTCATTATAGTTGTGCTTTTAAAGTTGTAGCGACGTTTTGGCAGAATCTCATCTGCTATCTTCAGGCTTGTGTATTGGGTTCATCTGTGTGTCAGGCTTTCACAGCCATTTCAGTTTTAAATTTGGTGCTAGCCTCGTGCTATGTTAAAATGGTTTTTTCTTCATCCTGATTTGGTTGGGAGTCTTGGTCTGTGTTTATTGGTCTTGGAGTTTGCTGTGTTCTGCTTGATTGGTGTTTCTAATATCTTTTGTCTGTTTTGTAGCATTTTTTTTGTCTTGATTGGCTGGCAATGTTGTGTTTTCTGTATTGGGGTTTTTAGTGTGGCTTGGCTTCGGGTGAATGGCCACCTATCATTTATTAGGAAGCTAGGTTTCATCTGGGTGGCTGTTTGGGGTGTGTTTGAGCTGAAGGTATCGGGGGGTCTGTTTGTGACCAGGTGTTTCCTTGGCTTGTGGTGTGGAGAGTTTTTTGGGGGGTGTAGCAGCTGGTGATGCAGCCGTGGTCTGGTTTATGGATGGTGGTCAATCAATTTCATGTCCTGATTTTGAGGGATCCAAATTAATCTCCAATACTGAACACTTCAACAAGAGAATAATTAGGGAAGCCATCGAAATAGAGAAACACCCCCATAACATGAATAAATGGGAAGATACCTGCCACCTACCAGACATCTGGAAACTAGCTCTAATCAACAAACGAGTCCCAGCCACAAAAACCAACACTGGACCCAAAATAACACATGACGCCATCACCAATCTCCCTCACCAGACTCAAACCCAAGCCCATCCCACAGATGAAAGGCAACCACCATCCAGAAACCAGACCATGGTTGCATCACCAGTTGCTACACCCCCCTCTGACCCCCAAACTAAGCAAACTGACACATGCTATGAACACATAGCCAGACCTCAAACTCGGAGCTAAACCAAGGCTCGGAATGTCACATCACAGCCTTTCACTCAGGATATTACATCACAGAACTCAGGAGATTACAACACAAAACCTCAGGAGGTTGTAACACAGCCAATGACACAGGAGATTACAGCACAAGACCCAGGATGTCACAACAATAAAACTCAGAAGGTCATCACACAGCCCACTACACAGTTAGTTACAACACAAAAGGCTGAAGGACACACAGCCATTACCTCAGCCACACAGGTTCTTATGAAAAAGCCAACCAATCAGCAAACATCAACTCCATCAACCAATCAAGAAGCGAGAACACAGCCAACAACACAGCCAACTAACCCGCTTACAACAGAGCCAGCACACCACACCTCCCCTCCAGTATTTATAGAGAGAAGGCAGCTCCGATCATGCTTTGCTGGCACAAGCACAAAGCCAAAAACACCAGCCTGAAGATGGCGAGTGGGATCTTGTCGAAACGTTGCCAATATACTCTCAATCTTACATGGATAAGACCCAAATACACCAAGACCTGCATACCTTTACCCGTGAAAATCAAAAACACACACACACACATATATATATGTGTGTGTGTGTGTGTATGTATGTGTATGTATATGTATATGTATATATATATACACATACACATACACACACACACATATATATATACCCTCTTATATTTCAGTGGCATTTCTGAAATGGTTGCTTGTATCTTATACTGGTCTGTGAGTGAAAAAGAAAGATTTAACTTGAATGATTGACTTTTCAGAGCTTGTCATAGAAAAATGTAGGTTTGTACTGAATTAATAAACTGACCCCAGTGTGCTCTTAAAATGGCACATTTTCACCATGAGAACCTTATCCAAAGCTCAAGCATTTCATATTAGGGAATGCTGATAAATCTTAACTTCCTTTGAAATGTTTCTGAATAGGCATATTCCATCGTATAAGTATGGCCTATTTGAATAAGTGAAACTGATTGTCACAGGCAGACCAGACGGACATCTTTTTAAAGTCCCATTCCACAGTAATTTGAAGTAATTTTCTTTTCCAGGTCATTATTATTAAACCTATAAGCCTGCATGGTAAGGTTTAAGAATCTCATAGATGATAGAGGCCAGAGGAGAGGGAGGAAAGACTAGACTTTAAAGATGGAAACATATCACTCTGTGAGACCATTAAAATTAATCTTTTCTTCAGACTAACTCCAGGGGTGATTTCAATTAAATTTGTTCAAAATTTATCAGTTTCTTACATGTAGCCATAAAAGATTCAATACCCCATACATATTCCCTATATAAGCAAGGAATGTACTGAAGGGAACCCATTATTACAATCTTTTTGTGGTCTCTCAATATATTAATTTAATAGGGCATTCAATTATTTAAAATGTTGGTTCTTAACAATCAGTCTTCTTGTTGTTCCTCTAGAAATAAGATGTAATCACCTATGCAAATTTTTAGAAGACCCTGAACTGGTAAAATTGCCCTTTCCTTGCCCTGCTGATTCTACCATCATATCTGACAGAGCAAGAAGAAATACAGTATTTAAGAAATTAATGGCAAGAAACTACAGGACTTTTGTGAACAATTTTGGCCCATTTTTGCTAATAAGAATTCATATTAGAGCACAACCCTCAACTTAAAAAGAAGTGGAGGAGTTCTTAGAGGCATCCATGGGGTGGGGAGTAAAAAAAAAGTCAAGTTGATGTTGTATCACATAGTCACAATCACCACTGTTTTTTCTCCATACAGACTCCCTCCCTTCATGAACACCACTTGGAGTTTGCTTGGTTGACTTTAGATCTGCAATTTGAGATCAAATGTGATGGATAGAGATATAAACAATATACTTTAACAGCTTTAAAATTTAAAGATCCAGACTAATATGCAATCTGATTACAACCAGGGGGGAAACAGGAGGCTCATAACTGAGGATAATTATGAAAAGGATGTTCAGTTAAGATGTTATTCTCCATGATTTAATAAGATTTTATGGTGATATTATCTTAGCTTTTTCAGAAACATTTGCTGCTGGTCATGAACTTGGAATTTTATTAGCAGCTTAAAAATGTATTTGCATATGTGAAAGTACATACATACTAGCAATAGGTTTTGAAAGGGTAAGTTTTTTTAATATATACATATTATCTGTTTTTGTTATTAAGCGGTTGCCACTTAATCAGATGTCTGTATGTCTCTCTCTTTCTCTCCCTCCCTCCTCCCTCCCTCCATCCATCCATCCATCTATCTATCTATTTTTCTATCTATCATCTATCTTTTCTCAACCACACTGGAAAAGAAAAAGATTTTGAGGAGAATTTTGTTTATTTATTCATCACATTTATTTGCTGCTCATCTCATGGTGTGAGGCAACACTGAGGGTACAGTAAATTTACACTATATCAAATGGAGAAGGGAAAATTGATTTTGAAAAATAGACAAAACTTAAGCTTTTTTACATAAATTAAAAGAGAAAGCTGCTTGTTAGTTTTAACCAATAATTGGATTAAATGAAAAGATTGCTATATCCCTACTATTTTATAAGGAACAGTATTTTCTTACCCTTTGATCCCTAATATTAATGAAGGACTAAGAGAAGACATCAACATGGGATTATAGCCTGGGAAATGAAGAGCTGGAGTAAGCTATGATCAAAACAGGGAAACATTTACAGGATATCCATAGTAAGCAAACATACCAAATGAAGACAGAGAAGAAAAAATGTCTAAAACTAGGGAAAGTTATCTTGGATACTGAATGAAGATACAGGAGAAATCCTGAACCTTCAGAGTTACATCTCCTAGAAGCTTCTGTTTATGCAATTACAACAAGGCAATCAGCCCATTTTCACAAAGAAAAATATGAAAAGTGTTCGTATTAAAGATTTTATCTTGTAGAGAAAGAATCTGGGATTTTTTAAAGACTCATAGAACCTGTGTAGTATGGAATACAGTTGAAAAAAAAATAGAATTTACCAACTGGTGAAGCCAAATAGAGAAAGGGGCTTGGTGGTGCAGGCTGTTAATAGCCTAGCACTTAGTTCCAGCTGCCTGTAATTATTGCAGGCTCGAATCCCACCAGGCTCAAGGTTGACTCAGCCTTCCATCCTCTCGGGGGTAGGTAAACTGAGGACCCAAGATTGTTGGGGGGCAATAAGCTGACTTTGTAAAACTGCCGCTTAGTAATAAGCAGGCATATACAATGGAAGGAAGTCTATTGCTGAATGCATTGGGTTGTATCCCAAAAATTGTAAGCTGCCCTGAGTCTCCAGAGAAGGGCGGGATATAAAAATAAAAAATAAAAATAAAATGGATGTCCTTACAAAATGTATGGCAATTGAGTCATGTCTTGGTAGAAGGGGTTATAAAGAGGCAAATTCTCTCTTACTATGTTTATCTTTTATTTTTATGAAGAAAAGAAAAATAGATGTTCAGACAACAATTGTATTTACAATATTGACATGGCATCCAGACTATTATTTATCAACTCATCATTAAACTTTAATAGATTAATCATCAATTATTGAGCAATTGATGTTGAAATCCAGCTGTGTTGCCCTACTTCAGTTCAGAAGGCTCTGCAAAGCCCTTTAGCCATCTCTCTGGGAAAATACTTGGGTTGCCAGTAATTTCAGAGTCTAATTTGCCTACTTTTTAAAACGGAAATGAGTGGCATCTTAATGTTTTTAAATTGTATGTGTGTGTTGGATGTATGATTCACACATGATGCACAGAAAAATGGGGTAGATTTTCTTTTTAGGGAAATTTTTAGTTAAGAATATTCTGGTTGCAAAAAGATGCTTAGATGATATTATGAAAAATGCAGCAGGTATACTAAAGGGTGTGTCCTAACCTATGAAATGTATTGTATTAAATGTGTTAATGAAATGTATTGTATTAGATGTCTTAAGCATAATATTTGGTTTTATTTGGTCCCCTGGAAACTGGTACACTTCAATTTCAGTGCTAAACAAGATTAAATTAACATAGAACAATCACAAACTTTTGCTATCTTTTTGTTTTAATTAATTTCCATATATTTAAAAACGGTAAAAGAGATTTGGAAAAGTCCTTTTTTGACCATAGGTCCTGCTAAAAGAAATCCATTTCAATTTTCTCTTTGGGATTTAATTCATATGATACATGTCTTATTAATACAATATTGGTTTGTAGCTCTTATTTTCCCTCGACCACTATTACATTTTAGAGCTGAGTAGATCACTGTAAGTACCCCTATAATGAGAACATACTGAGATTTCTGAAATTTGCTTCTGTATACCCAGATTCATAGGCAAGGGCAGGATCAATCATTAAAAATAATTAAGAAATTACCTTAGCATTTGTAAAATAAACATGTTTAGATATTAGCAATATAAAATATTAGGATGGAAAATGTGTATATTACTACGATTCAATGATTCCCAATTTCTCAATTTGGAATGATTTCTTATTTATCTTGAGAAATAGCATATATGATTTATTCATAATTCCTTCTCATGAAGAATTTAGAAGCCCTGTATAGTTGTTTTATATATGAAATGAAACCTTCTGTACTCGAACAAAATATTTCAACATAGTGAGGAAATACTTTTTTCAGTCTTTTTTCAGAAATTTACCTTTTTCTCTGAGGTAAAAAAAACCCCACTTTCCTCTAGAAAATATTTTGTTGCTCATGCCTATTATGCTTTTGCTTTCTGAGCACTTTAAATATTCTCTGCTCCAAGTGTGTGTATAATTTGATTCCCCTCCACCCCATGATTTTACTTTAGCATCCATGAAGTGGGCATTGTACAAATACATTGTACAAATATAAATAAATAGAGAACCAGAGAAGAAGGTGATGGGCATAGTGACAGCAAAGAAGCTATGTGGACAAGCCCAGCCTATTGAAAAGAGACACTCCATATATACAGTAAATGACACAACCATAGCAAAACCATAGCTTTTATCAACCACAACCATCTCTAAAAATTTAGAGATCCTCTTTGGCCAATTCATACTTGGCCTTCACATGTTCATCCTAGATTCACTAAATCCTAAACATAGACTCAAAGTTGATTAGCAGTAAGTCTTCCAGCCCCATCTTTTGCATCTCTTCTGCAGATGCAGTGAATTTAAAGCTATTATTTTCATTAGCTTTGAAGCATAGTTCTTGCAAGTTATGGTGTCCTTATTTGCTCTTCTACTCAGTTCTGATTTCACTGAATAGTACTCTTATGGTTGTTTAATCTCTTACTCACTCACAAAGTACAGATTTATAAAACAATGAAATACACATCACATCTTTTATATTTATTTATTTATTTATTTTGTATATATTCAAAACATGTTTTCATTTTTTCAACCAAGCTACAACTAAGACATTTATCCCTGCCAAAAGAAATCTTAGGTATAATTTATGCTTTTGTGTTTAGTAAATCATGTGTGCCTCCCTTGGATAGTAAACTGAATACTTTTAGCAATCAGAGGTATAGGCCAACCGTCCCCCCTCAATCTGAAAACATGCGACTTGCATGGATGACAGTGGAAAGAAACAGATTAAACTGACTGTGAGAACACATACAAGACTCCTAGGACTGGCAGGATGGATAAATATCTCTTTATTATCAATCATGATCCATTTGGAAAAACATAATTCTCAAAAGTCCCCAAATAATATATAATGCTCCTTTTTGAAACTCAATTTTGAAAATTGGAAGTTAGGGGAATTCTCAAAGATTACTACATTTGACATTAGCCCATTTGTCACAGAGTTTTAATGTTGTAGTCAGCAGATAGATATATTCCAATTGCATTGTGTGGTAGTTTAATTAGAATAAGATTAAAAGAAAGAAGGGGGTTGGTGGTCTGTTGACATTTCCCCCAAATACATGAAATAATGACTGGAGTGCTTGCAAAATGAAGTACTTTCACAGATGTCTAGCTTCTTAAACATATGCAGAATCCATGGGTAAAAAACCTGTTGATTTCTGTTCCCAGATCTATGACATGGTTGAAGATGCTACCTGCTGTGCAGCCAGCCCAACTTCTATCAGCTGCTCTGAGTTCTTGGAGTTCTAATTGTCAAGCAGATCTAAACTTGCCTCAACAATTCAGCTGGATGGCATTTCTTTTTGCCAAAGTTATACTGCAACATATTTGGCTTCTTAGTAAATGTACATGTCAAAACCTTGCCAAATGAGTCATAGTCATATATCTATATGTTGGAATTATTTTTCAAAAGAGGAAGACTGAGGCTTTTCATCTTTGTAATCTGATCCACAGTTCATGAAGGAAGGTGTGGATCAGAAATTTGTTATACCCTGATTTTCATGTTTCCCAAATGACTTGATACTAAATGATTGGAATAGAGACCTATGATTATTATTAAGCAGAACAGAAGTGTAATTAATTAAATACACAGACTTATTTTTTTTTAAAGGCATCTTTTCAAGAAAACATTTAAAGAGATTTTTTTAAAAGAAAGGATTTGTAAAAGTATATTTTAAATGGTTGATTTATAAGAATACATTTTAAATTGGAAATACCTATGAGTGTACGGACTGGAAATAGACTAATTAAACCTTCTTTCTCCTCTTCAGATGTGTATGGAGTACATCTTCCAAAATTCCCAGAAAATTTCTGTAGCCCTCAGGAGTCCAAATTGCATTGGGTGACAGTGGGATTAGTCTAGTGCCTAGTTAACATTACAGTTACAGCAAGACCTGCTTGGTTGTTTCAATCGTTCTTGCCCTTCCTATTCCTGCAGGGAAGACAAGTCTCACTGGCTGGCTCCTATAAAGACTGATCTATCAGCACCTGCTTTTCCCTTTTAGGAAAAATCATTTCCTTCTCACTAGATCTTCTTTTGCTGTCCCAGATATTTGCCTCCATGGATACAGGTACCTTCATCCTACCTCCTTTCCACATTCATTTGACCTTTTCCCCACTCCCTTTATCTCTTTATGACACCACTCTTGTTCTGATGGCAAAATAATGAAAGCAATAGGGGACAGGCTGTTCTTTTTTTCCTATGCTCCTTAGGAAATTAAAAGGAAGTGAAGGGAAGAGATTAAATAGAAGGAAAGGGAAGCTTTGCAGGACAGGGAAAGCAAGTGGAGCATCCTGGGCAAAACTGAAAGGGTATCCATTGGTAGATATAAAGGTTGGATGAAGCATGAGCTTTTAGGGTTGAGGATAGTTTATTCATTTAACAGGTCATCATTGAATCAACTGAAACATTATTTAAAGGAATACAATTGCTAAGAAGCAGAGAACATAGCCAGCTGGCAGCCAATAATACTCCATAGTCACCTAGCATGAAATGGCTGCATGGGGCAGCCACTGGAGAGGATTTGTGTGACATGCATTGTTGTTGCCATTACATAGAAATAAAGTGCTGGAAATCATGGGCTTTGAAGGTCTAAAAAAGAACAGGTTGGAAGACAGCAGTCAAAGCTGGAAAATACAGGCATGGGATGTACTTGCAATAGACTGGGTATGAAAGGAAGGAAACATTATCTGTTCTGGCATTCATGAAATAGTGAATGGCTCATACCAATGCTTGACCAAGCAGAACGTATGGATCTATCCTAGGTCATCAAACATAACCTAGGTACTCATGTCAGACTTTGGGATGCCAATATGTAAAATCAGAATGTATTATGATGATATCAGCACACACATCATTTTGCAACATTACTGGCCAAGAGTCAAGACAAGATTATTGAATTCCTTCATGATCTTTAGGAATATGATCTTCTGGGGAAGGGATTATAGCTTGGTAGTATAGCATTTTCAGGTGAGAACCCGTGTCTGAGAGTTGAGGTGCTTCCTGTCATTGTAGAGGCCCTTTTATGATTTTTCCTTTCCCCCCAGTCTTTTCCATTACACAATGATTAAAAACATGCATGCATTTATCTGGGACCAAGCCAAGGAGGGGGCATTTTGTTCTTCGTTCTGATGATATGTATGTAAAGTTCTCCAGAAGCTACATCCTTTGACCCAAACCTGGGCTCCAGTAGATGCTATGGAATGAGTTTCAAGCTCAGATTTCCTGCCGATGCCATTCCCAACAAACCTAAACATGTGGATATTGTTATTTAATTGATTTGTAAAGAAGAAATGATTCTTCTCTGTAATGTGCTGGGTCATATTTAAGACTAAATACTACAATTTATATTAAAAAGTAGTCCCTCTGCTATAGTTGTATATTTTGCTAAGTCTAAAATTATGTAATTTTAAGGCAGAGGGTTTTTTTTGGCAGCTTTCATGTGAAAATAAATATGTGGGTAAATAAGTGTTTTGATGGCATCTTGTTTAAACTTGTAATAATAATTGTAAATTTCACTTATTATCTGCAAAATTAGCTGTCAGAAAATAATGTTATGGTTGATCCCATAGCCCAGGGAACTCTTCCTTTTAGAATATGAAAATATTAAAGTAATTCCTTTAAGAATACGTTAAAATCCCTTTTAGATATAAATAGACAAGAAAACAGAAGCAGCATTCTGTTTTTCAGAAATTCACATACAACTTGTAAAAATGTACACAAATATTGTGGCTTCCAGGGACAATTTTTAAAGAGAATTCTGTTAATAATGCTTGTTGCTGAATTCAGACTTTACGAGCACTAATTCTGAATATTTTGCTTGGGTATTCATTCATTTCTCTGCATATTTTTTTTAATTGTAAACAGCATAAAAATTTTGAACTTCAATAAATGTGTGAGGTGGTGATTATGTGCAATATCCTTGATTTCTGCAATCTGTTCCCCAGACTGACAAAAGAAACAGAAGCATCATAGTTGATGTGTGGCATTATTCCTGTATCTTCAGGTCTAGGACTAGCACATGGTTCTTGCTTTATAGTATGCAACATTATATCATATACTTAATGAAGCAATGACAGACATGCTACATTGCGGTGATATTTGGCCATTTGAATCTTCCAAGATCTAGCAAATGAGTAGGGGTAAATACAAGGGTAAAGAAGGCACACTCTCTCATTTCTCCACATTTTCATGATCTTCTCAGCCTAGCAATAGCCATTTTTAAAAACTGTTTTGTTTACATACGTAACTCCAAAGCAAACATGAATTTTCTGATATGTTCAATTTTTGTATGAACTTTTTCCAAGCCATGTATAATCTTTCAGAGGAAAATAGAAATGTTGTTTACTCCTTTCTCCCATGTATACATTTGGGAACCTCTTTTCCCACAACTTACACATGTTTGCGCTTATATTGTGATTAGTGAGGCATAGTACAATTCTGTGAAGTGAATTTTGGCATGCATATGCCTTTCAGCTTCTCTAGATTTTGACTTAATCATATGCTGTAACATTTTTCATATGACAAATTTATTGGCAATCCTTACACAAGTAACCCTTGACAGCTTTATCCTCCCTAAGTTTTGCCTAACATTTCTTAAAAAATATCTAGGTTGGTTACCATCACTGTACATTAAGAAAGCAAATCACATAGATTAATCATAAGTTGTGTTAAGAAATATTGTCTTCTTTTTGTCGAGAATTTCCCATCATATTTTTTGCTATCCATCTTTGGGTTAACAGAAATGTTTTCCAGGATAACTCTTGCTGACTTCATTATTAGTCTTTCACCTGGAGACATCCATAGATAGGTCAACAAAATGAAGATGAAATGTGTGATGTTAAAATCAAAGCTATGCCCCTTTCACATGCAACATGTATAAAAATGGGGGCAGCACATCAACTACATAGTTATGGCTGCTACTTTTACTATTCTAGATGACCTTGCCCTAACCTCAGTCTATTGCTTCTGTTTCAAATCACTGCCAATTATTTGACTTCTGTCCAATGTAGTAGATGGCAAAGCCTAACAGATTAAGCTTGTGACATGGGTTGAGCCTTGTTATGTATGTAGGTTTGAATGTTATTGGTTTATTTGAACTGTTCTTGTAAAATGTCAAATGGTATTGGTTTAAATAGTGCGGGAAGAAACCCTGCACTCCCATTGGCTGGCAACCACGGCTGCAGGCTATAAGAGGCAGCTGTAGCCCAGCCAAGTCGGGTCCATTCGAGCTGTAGTCACTGAATAAACTCTTTGCTGGAACTCTTCGCGTCTGACTCTTCATGCAGACTTAACAAGCCTGTTCTGCCTTGGCTACCAGGCTATTTCCAGATACAGTTCACAGAGCTGGTATTACTCTAAAAAGCCCTATTTGCCTTTACTCCTAGGTAGGATAGAATATAATAGAATAGAATTCTTTATTGGCCAAATGTGATTGGACACACAATGAATTTGTCTTGGTGCAAATGCTTTCAGTGTACATAAAAGAAAAGATACATTCATCAAGAATCATCAGGTACAACACTTAATAATAGTCATAAGGTACAATAAGCAATCAAATCATACTAGGAAACAGTCGATATAAATCGTAAGGATACAAGTGACAAAGTTACAGTCATATAGTCACAAGTGGGAGGGGATGGGTGATAAGGAGTGATGAGAAGATTAAGAGTAATAGTAATACAGATTTTGTAAATAGTTGGACAGTGTTGAGGGAATTATTTGTTTAGTAGAGTGATGGCATTTGGGAAAAATCTGTCCTTGTGTCTAGTTGTTCTGATGTGCAGTGCTCTATAGCATCAAGGAGTTGAAACAGTTTATGTCCGGGATGTGAGAGGTCTGTAAATATTTTCAGAGCCCTTTTTTTGACTTGTGAAGTATACAGGTCCTCGACTGAAGGCAGGTTGGTAGTAATTGTTTTTTCTGCAGTCTTAATTATTCTCTGGAGTCTGTGTCTGTCTTGTTGGGTTGCAGAATCAAACCAGACAGTTATAGAGGTGCAGATGACAGACTCAGTGATTCCTCTGTAGAACTGGATCAGCAGCTCTTTGGGCAGTTTGACCTTTCTGAGTTGGCGCAGAAATAACATTCTTCGCTGTGCTTTTTTGATGTCATTTTTGATGTTAAGTGTCCATTTTAGGTGTTGTGATATAATAGAATCTAAAATTATCTCTAGAATTACCTCTTTCAAACTGAATCTACCCTTCTTGCATGTAGATATGATAGGAGATGTGTTGGATGTTTCTCCTTAATAAAGTTGTGGACACAGGCAACCTTCTCAGTAACAACTTCTACTCCATAAAGTAACCTTTCTCCAAAGATACCAATAATTCTTTACTGGGTATAAAATAAAATAAAAACATTAAATCAGAGCTTTTTTTTTGAAGTTGAGCTTACCTCTATATCTGGTGGGGATTGATGTTTTTATTTTTATGTCTAGTTTGTTATGACAAGTCATTATTTGTGATTATATTAATGTTTGGTTATGATTATGATGTCAAATTTGTAATAACAAAATGAAATTTGTTTTTACACAATATGTAAAATGAAATTGCATGTAGTACTTTAAAGTTGGTACAGCTAAGGATATCTAAGGCCTATCATGCTCAAAGGCTGGAAAATAACATGAGGACAATATCATAAAATCAAAATAGAAAAAAAATGATGTTGCCAGGTGGGGAAAGATATAGCTACATCACAGATGTTACATAGATATTGTCACATTGGCATCCTTCTTTTCTTTTCCAATGATACCTAATATGAAATTTACCTTTTCACACAGCTCAGTTTTTCAGCGTTGTTGTTCACCAGGACTCCAAAATTCCTGTTCCAGTATCAACTCAGGCCACATCAGTATAGATGTGGTTAGGATTTTTTGTCTGAATGACCATCAGTAACATTTCTTATACTGAATCAGATCTTGACACTGAATCGTATCTTAATCACCTAGTTGAAGCAGCTTGTTCTGCCCTTTTTCTATAGTTCCCCAAACAATGTTTAAAAGCATTGGTTATTTATATTCTCTACTTTTTGCTCTTTAACCAGACTGCTGAGTTTTCTCAAGAGATTTTGGTGAAGGACTTTATCAGAACACTTTGGAAAGCCAAGTAAACAAGATCTACCAGCTCACCCCTATCCACATGCCTGTTGATACTCTCAAACAACTCTCAAATGCTAATGAGCCAGAATTTACATTTGCCAAAGAAATATTGATTCTTCTTCAACAAATTCACATTTAAATTCTTTAAAAGTTCTTGGATGCATACGATCTGGACCAAGTTTTGTTTTTAATTTTAGTTTGTTAATCAAGCTAGAAATTTATTGGCTTAGTTTTCATAAATGAGTCATGAATATTGGCCACTCCTTGACTTCTTTTAGCAATCATTTAACTAACTAGTCAGGAAAGAGTCCAATAATCTCTAAAATTATTTTCCTGCTTTTGATTTATTTAAACATGTTCACTATTATATAATATCTTTGAGTCCCTTATTGTTTGCTTGCATTTCATATGCTAGCATTTGCATTCCTTCCTGATCTCCTCATTTGAGCAAGTCTTCCACTTTCTTAAGGAAACCTCTTCCTTCCTTCAATTCCTTCAATTCTTCCCATTTGGTATTCTAGCATTTCCTTTAAACCTGATAGTATTTTTGCTGCTGCTGCTGTTGTTGTTGTTGTTGCACAGCATAGTTTTGCTAAGCATTCCCTACTATTGCTTAAAATACTCCTCCACCTTTTTGCAGAAAGTTGACTTCTATTGTTTGAGAAGTTTCTGCTTTGGAAATAATCTATGTCAGGGCTATTCCAGTTGAATCAATGTCATTTATAGGTTGCAGTAAAATCTGGCTATCACTTAAGTCTCTTTGGTTTGGCCCCAAGGCCAAAAGTAGGCAAAAACTTCACAGGCTTCAATGATGCAAAAAAACAAAAACGCAAAACAAAGCCAAAACAAAACAAAAATCACCTTCGAGATTGCACCATTGAAATTCAGGAGCAGAAGATGTATATTTGAGCAGTACAATTTTATTTCATTGTGTTTAGATTAGAACTCCAAACTCTCCCAACATCTCACTCAACACCCAACAACCAAAATATTACAATATTAGCAATACATATAGAAAATTGTATCGTTGAAAACAGACATTGCTTTTTTTTCATAGAGTGGATTTAATAAATGAGAATGGAAGTAATTTGTCTCCAAGAATCTTCCTACTTCTCTGTCCCCCTTTCAGATTTCCCCATGAAATAGAAGAAAGAAACCCAGTCTGAAAAAAAATCCTATTTCGCTCTTCCTGCTGGGATCCTGTGGTCTGTTTAAAAGTCAAGACATCGTATTTACTCACTGATTCCTCAAACATTGCAGATTTTTGTTTTATAAAATAGAAGTCAGCATTACATATATCCTGAATTCCTTCCTAATTTCAATCTTCTCCTGAGGATTGGTGGGTGTGAGAGTGTGCTTATAAGAACTAGATGTAATAACTGATTCTAACTAGGTTGTCCTCAGGGCTAAATTTGAAATCTCCTCAGCTACATTTTCAGTATTAAGCACCAGCAATTTATTTTTCCATTTTGTTTCAAGTTGAGCCCATCCCTTCTGTAACTGCACCACTTGTTCCAGAGCATAAGAAGTCCAAACCATTCTCTTTAATCTATCTTGGTTGACACCTCTCATTTCTGCCTCTACATTCTCACCCTGGGAATGTTTGGGGAAAAGCTATCTTGCTGGTCTTAGATTGCAACCTATTAACCTAACGTTTGCTTCTCAAATCACCAAAACCCTAGTTGCTGGCACCCACTGACCATTGCCATTACCAATAATAAATTATCCCTTTATTCGTCTGATTATAAATTTTCTCACCTTTGAAGTCTCTTAAGCTGGAGATAGCTTCCTGGCACTAAGAGAATATAAATTCATTCCTAAGGAAGACATATTTTCTCAAGGATTATTTCTATGCACTGCACTTGGGCATGGCACTATTCTGCATTGAGACTTTGTTCTCCATGAGAAGAAATGAGATATATCACCTAAACAATAGACACAACTATTGGGTTGTTAAACTCACATCTACAAACTTTCTGCCTCTCAGCTGTTTCAGATAAGTTATACAGCTCTTAGAGAAGTTAACCTGTGCCCTGAGGACCAGTAGCTTGCATAAATAAGACATTCTCCATTTCTCTGCAACAGCAATGACACATCTACATCTCTTCTGGCTTTCAATCTTTTAATCCATTTTATATTTCTTGGGCTCATTCACCCAGAAAGTTAGGATTTATAATAAAACAACAAGGAATGGTTGATTTCCCTGACCCCTTTGCCCTGTTGCTCAACTTGCACAGGTGTTTAACTTGCCTGTCTAAGTGTTATCTTTGTGATTTGTCATCTGGGACTGCCTCTTGCTTGTGAAGTGTAACATTCTTCATTATTAAAAATAAAAAAAAGATGGGAATCAAGTAAAGAGTAGAATCCTTGGAGCATAATTCATGAGGTTTAAAAGAACTTGACAATTGCCTTAATTACAAGAAATTCTTGTACAAAGCTATACATGTACAAATTTGTTCCAGGGAGATAATGTTTCAAACTGTGGTTCACACAGAACTAATGTAAACATGCTTGTGAACAAGATCTAAGGCATGTTCCAGCTGAAAACATATAGTGAGTCACTGAACAGCTGCCTTTATGAAAAGGAGAGGGGGTTGAGGAGAAAAGGAAGCAAAAAGAATTTCCTCAAGCCTAAACATGTTTTGCAATTTGGTCTGAGTTGTGTCTAATGGTTTCATTTCCCCCTGTTCTAAACAAGAACAACTTGCCAAGAAATGACTGTAAGTTAAACAGTTTAAACTAAAATGCTCTCTCTGAATGTACTGTTGGTTTAACTTGACCATACATTATTAGGCATTCCCCAGAGCTCTGATCCTAATGATAATAATCTAGTAAATGTAGAAAGATCTCTTCCAACACCCACATTCATTCAGTATTTTAAATCTGATTACTCCTCAGAAATTGCTAAGTAGTTCTATATTCTGCATAATTACTGTGTTGGAGATACGCAAAAAGAAAACAAAGATTTGGAAGCAACATGAATAGCATCATTATAATGTGGGCTTCCTTTGTTCTTTTATTTTAATCTGGGTAAAAAATGGAAGAACAATGAATTAGCACTTTAAAATAATAGGAATCATTTTATATTTAATCTTCCTTCTGAACCTGCAAGATATTCAAGAAAATATACACGAAGTTTCCTTGTTTTTTTTTTTTTGTCACATCAAGAGTGCTAGATAGGCAGGTTGCAACATTTTCCACTTTACAGAAAGGTGTTATTACAGTGAAAAGATAGGACTTTATGATAGTCCTATGAATCTGGAAAAAAAAATTTTTTTCAAAAAGGATCAGCTATCACGTATCCAGTATTTGATTATTATATGCTATCAAGTTGTTGTTGACTCTTAGCAACCATGTAAGAAAAATGTTCTCCACAATGATCTGTCCCTAACCTGGATCTTTCAGGTCTTCCATTGCCACTGTAACTGAGTCTATTCATCTTGCTTTTCCAGTATTAACAATTAAAAATTACAATTTAATCTACACAGTGATATATTCCTAAATATTTTATTTATTTATTTATTTATTTATTTATTTATTTATTTATTTGGATTTATATGTCGCTCCATCTCTGAGGGGGACTTGGGGTGGCTCACAAAAGGATATACATACAAAAACAGATAAAAATATTAATCTAATCTAATCTAAATATATGCTAAAATATCCTGTTAAAACCCCAATCCCTCTCAATCCAGGCCGGCCTGTAAAAACAGCCAAGTCTTTAGATCACGGCGGAAGGAACGAAGGTCAGGAGCCAACCGCAGCCCCAGGGGGAGCTGGTTCCAAAGGGTGGGCACCCCCACAGAGAAGGCCCTCCCCTGGGGGACTGCCAACCAACATTGTCTGGCTGACGGCACCCCCAGGAGGGCCTGCCTGTGGGAGCGTACTGGGTGATTGGACCTCGATGCTGGTAGGAGGCACTCCTGCAAGTACCCCGGACCCGAGCCAACCTATAAAGCTTTATAGGTTAATAGCAGCACCTTGAATCTTACATGGAGGGCAACTGGCAAACAACATTTGCAGAGAATGGTATAAAAATGATTGTCATGTTCTGTGCTTTGCTTTTTACTTACACTAACTTTAAATATATAATTAGGAACGATACAAAGTGAAACACTGGGAATCACAGAGTGGTATTTATATACATTTATCGAAAATGATGGGCATTATGTATTGTGACTTTCTTTTTCCAGTAAAGAGTTCTGTTTGCTTGTTCAGCTTAATCATAAAATGGTATTTATTATTAATAAATTAATATTATTTTAATTATTAATTAAAATACCATTGATCATTTGAAACCCTTTACTGAATGTAGGAAAGTGCTTGGCCAATCCATTTCTATTACTCTGCTGTTACACCTCAGTAATTATATCTTTAAACTAGACACAATGTTTAATTAGCAACACAGTGCTGTTACCCTTTAAAACTACATTTGCTGTTTATGATGTGATTTGCATGATCACAGTGTTAACCTGTAATATAAGTGTAATGAATACTTGTAACATAATTATTTTATACTTTTACAAGCAACTGTAGTTTAGAAGATCAAACATATTCTAATCTGTATGTAGTTCAGTAGATCAAACATATTCTATTATGCATGTGTGCAGGTTTTTTTTTAAGCAGACTATGTAAGTTTAGTCAAAAGTATAGCTATGCATTATTCCCTCAACACTTTTAAGAAGGACTAGAAATAAGTGGAGGAGAGTCCTGATATATACGTAAGTACAAAAGAATACTCTGTATTGTGCAGACCACCATTCAATAAATGAAATACTATTTATTATCTTAGGGCTGAAACGATGAAAGTAGGCATTATTGTTGCACAAACGGTCTGTACTCAAATTCTTTGTCTCTTTCAACTCTTAACAAAAGTGCTACATGAGAACCACATTTGGTTCTCATGTTCTATAGTACACTGATTTAAAGTCAGATATAAGGAAGATTTCTGGACTTCAACATTTCTGCAACATCTAGTTGCCTTGTTTTTAATTGTACATTTTGGAATCATGTAAAAACCACATTGTAACATTTTCAGAAAATAAAAGGCATGCAGATGTGATTAGCATAATTGATATGGGTTCTTGGCACAGAATTTGCATTTCCTGGAGACATTCATGGGGGAGAGAGAGAGAGAGAGAGAGAGAGAGAGAGATATTAAGACTGTGCCAAGCTTCAAAATGGCTCTTTGCTTGAGATACTTTGAGTAAAGTAGCTTTTTGAAGCTGCTTCATGATGCAAATACACTTTTCCATGTTACTAAATGGTGAATTCAAGAAGTCCCACAGCTAGAAGTTTCACTGCATGAAGATATTAGAAGCAAGTCAACTGAACAATTGCACCTGCTTTATGCAGGCACCATATATAGATGTAGATCCTGATGATAGAGTTAGTGTATGGAGAAAGATGCTAAAGATAGCTAAAGATAGCTGTGGATGTAAGCATAGGTACAGGTTTAGGTGTGGAGTATATACAAAGATGGAAACCGAGCTATGACAGCCACACTGTCTTTCAAGGGTTAGATTTAACTAATAAGTATTTAAAATAAATATGTTCATGGAACAGTTTGCTGTAGTGATTTAAGAAACGAAGCAAGAAACTAGGAAACCAGGAGATCTAGTCCTGCCTTATACATGAGACATGGAATGCTATGTAAAGCAGAACTCAGCTATGGCTTTCAAGATCTATGGCTCCTATGTACAAAAGAGATGCCTACCTGGAGCTATCTGAACCAACTTCAGGTCCAGAATCAGAGTGAGAGTGGAGGTTCTCCTTGCAAGTTATATAATGCAAGATTTACATTTTCATGCACTGGCACATGTTGCCTAGAATCTTAAGATTGTCATGATTCAAATCCAATGACATTTGTCCCACATCACCCTCAACACCCAACCAACAAGGCAAAAACAGATGGCAAAATACCAAAAACAGAATTACCCCAGAACGTATCATAGTAACACTTTGGTAGCCTTGAAACAAAAGCCTATCAGCATTCATAAAAGCAAAGACCTCTCTTTTAAAAGCTGATGTGAATTGAGAAACAAGACCTATCAGGGTCCTTCTTGTACGACATTTTGCAGGGCATCTCTGCTTGCATGCTGCTAAGAACAGTTTTTATTTTTTACATCCTCATCTGAAGCTTTACTCTTTTTAAAAGTAAAAAAAAACAATTACAGATTGCAGTTACATACAAATTAGGGATGTTTCTTGAAGTTCCTATAGCATGATCTTTGGGGTTACAAACTAAGCCTTTTTTCTTCTCCTGTGCATTGAAATTATAAGTGCCCATGCACTATTAGGATTGCAAGTATCATTTATAACTTATGTTATAATTTTTATATGTTTATTACTTTACTGGTTCTTATTATTTAAATAATCTATCAGTCTACTTAGAACACCCAATATTTCTATTAAATTAAATTAAAACTAATGTGTGTGTGTGCTTGTGTGTGTGTAGGTACGTACGTAAGTATCTGTATTACATCTATAGTTTTTTTTATTGTTGTAGAATCACTATCCTGAATCACTTTTTGTGATTATGAGGGAGGGCACATAATTTTTTCTTGGGGTTTTTTTTACATGTAAAACTGAAAAAAACATTCCTCATTTTTAAAAAAGTATAAAAGAATAACATGGTGGATTTGTTGGCTAATACTGAAATAACTTGGATGGAAAAGCAGTAGCTTCAAATTATAAATACATCAATTGAACTGCATTCCGTTAGTATATCAAATAGAAAGTCTACAAAGTGATGCATTCCAATAAATTATCTCTATAATTAACTAATATCTAGATTTTGCAGACTTCTTTTTTCATGTTTTCAACCTATGTGAGTGAGAAAGACTTCATAGAAGTAAGCTAGACATGAAATCTGTTTGATGCCTGATACTGGAAACATCTATTAAATTATCCAGAAGCCACAATGTTTGAAAGGAAACATCACTATTGCCCAGATGAATTACATTTGCACGTGGTAAATGTTTGTGACTGCAATACACAATTATTAACAAAACTAAATACGGAGCTGTCAAACAGCTTTTAAGATGATTGTGCTTGGCAGTGGCATGGCATGGAGGCTCCTATTAGTTAATTGCATTGTCACCCTGAGAAAAGGGGCTGTGGCTTGATTAATTCAAGGACAGGCACCATTTCGGCAAATACTTTTTATGTCCCACCCAATAGATTTTCTGAAACATGGGTGCTTTGACTGGGATGTGCAAATGCTGAAATGTGCAATGTTATGTTTACAAGTTGCTGAAAAAGAAGTGGTTTGTTTGAGGCAACCCTGAATCAATTCATGGATGATGATCACTTGTTTTGAGTTGGAAAAATCCTTTGGACAAAAATGTGCCTTTATCCCAATATGTCCCTATCCCATTTTTGGTGCTACTGCCACACAACAAGGTATACAAAAGACATCCACAGAAGAATTAGGTAACACCAATCATGATTAATTTATTTACTGAAGATAATGGCACCCCTAATGCTTTTGAGAGTAACATAGACATTATAATTGGGAGGCAAATTATAAAAGAGAGGTAAAGAAGGAAAACAAAGTTGACTAGGGATTAATGCATATATTCAGACATGGTTAGTGCATGGGTGAGGATTAAGGGATTATGGGAATGCTTCATGGAAGAGGCGATTTTTGTGGAGATGCTTGAGGGAGTATAATATCACGTTGCCTTCTGGCTTTATTCTGCACTTAATAAGAATGCTTTGTGCTTGCTTTCCCTGGCACTGATGAAATGGGTTTTGAGATCCAAATTACCTGCCACCCATTTTATTTCTGCTTTAGAGGATTGTGCAAGGGAAGCAATCATTTCACATTCCAGAAGCTTGAGAAGAAAAGATGTCATCAACATGCTCACACTAAGTAGTTGGAGGCTTAGCACATTGATTAAACCCTTCCATTGTGATTTATTAAATAAATCATGCTTAAACAAAACTAAGCTGAGAACAATGGATGAGATCTCTCTCTCTCTCTCTCTCTCTCTCTCTCTCTCTCTCTCTCTCTCTCTCTCTCTCCCTCCCTCCCTCCCTCCCTCCCCCACTCTCTCTTCTTTCGGTTTCAGCTACTCTGGTCTTGTACTCATGCCTGCTTGGATCTAAATTGGACTAAGAAAATTCTTGCCAGACTGTTGACAATTCTGCCCCAAAGCTTAAGCGGCTTCTGTCCTAGGGTGCTCCTGTTTCTTATGCCATCCTCAGAAATTCCACTCCAGATTGCAGTGGGTTGGCAGTGGGACTCATTTGGTGCTCAGTCCAGCTACCGCCACAGCAAGATCTAATTGGTTTTTTCCCTGCTTCTCACCCTGCTCCTGTGTAAGTTGCTTTTCACTTTAGAGATCAGTGCCTGTCTTTTCCTTTGACTCCCTGGCATTTCATTTGCTCTCCCAGATGTTTGCCACACATGGGTGGCTTTACCACTACCACTCTTTCTATCGTTCTCTTGTTTGAACCTAATGCAGATATTTCCTTTTCTCTCTTTTTTTTCTGTACGGTACCATTTGCCAATTTGATGCTGCAATAATCGAAGAAAAGGAAACCGGTTGTTCTTTTGCTTCTGTGTTCCTTTACAGGTACATGGAGACTTCGTAGCAACAAAGAATTAATTATTAGTTTATAGAAATAATGCAGCATCAGATGCACTTGCAACATTCCAAGTTCACCTATTTTCCTTGGTAAAAGTGTCTGTCAATTATTATTGTTGTTGTTATTTTTTGCTGTTGCTGTTGCTGTTGTTGTTGTTGTTGTTGTTGTTGTTATTATTATTATTATTATTATTATTATTATTATTATTATTATTATTATTTTAATTACATTTATATGCCACCCTTCTCCGAAGACTCAGGGCGGCTTACAATTTTTGGGATACAACCCAGTGTGCTCAGCAATAGCCTTCATTCCATTGTACATGCCTGCTTATTACTAAGCGGCATTTTTACAAGGTCAGCTAATTGCCCCCAACAATCTTGGGTCCTCAATTTACCTACCCCGAGAGGATGGAAGGCTGAGTCAACCTTGAGCCTGGTGGGATTCGAGCCTACAGCAGTTGTAGGCAGCTGGAACTTAAGTGCAGGCAATTAACAGCCTGAGCCACCAAGGCCCTTATTAACAACACAGGATGAAATGCCTGCAGAGAACAGTGGCCCATTACTGAAGGGAATGGAGTGTGCTGGGCTGTGCAAACAACTGGAACTGAAGCGGTTACTGCAATCAAATGAAGCACCAGAGATCGTTTGCTCTAAAGGTCCTAAAACAGTTCAAATCAGAAAACAGCAGTTTTCAACTCAAAGGTCACCCATTTCTATTCCCAGGAAGCAGTGAATTACTCCTGCTGGTAATCGGTCAATATATTTGATACAGAATGGGTTGTGGCTTTGATCACCCAATCATAGCCACAATTCTGATACTTTTGACACTATGGGCACTCCTTGCACTCCTGATTCTTTGCTTCCACTGCACTTATTTTTATTCATTATAACCCAACTAAAGTTTGGAAAGGAATACTGTACTGTAAAGGGTTTTGATTTGCAGGAGTAGTTTTGCAAGGAGGATATTGGCCAGGAGCATTCACAAGGAATGGTCAGAAAAGCCAAATGGTGGTTGAAGTGAGGTGATCAAGGCTCCATGTTATATTAAACAAACCACCACCCCAACAAAAAAATGGAAAAGCTTCAATTATACCATCTTAGTCATGTCAGTGGAAATTCTCAGTCATCCAAGTCATAATTATTTCAAAGGTACTTTTTTTTCTTCTTCAAAAGGCAACTGGGCTGTCTTTTTCCTTGAGGAGGAAGAAGAAAACATTTCACTTCTCATTTAAGAAGCTTCATCAGTTCTGATGGCTGGGGAATAGAAGGAATAAGTCCTGGCAGCTACTGACATTTTGGTTATCTTGACTTTCTTTTTTCACCACAGAAGGACTCTCTTGATAGGGCAAAACCAGCATTAATAGGCTCTATGAACTGTTGAACACTTTGTCCTTTTCCTCTTACTGCTTCTGTCAGTTATCTTTTGCATCCCAGCCCTATCCGTGTGTGCAGCCCTCAGCTCATGGAAGGGTTAAGAATGAAGGGATGCAGAGGAGGATTATCCTATATCTCTCTTTAAAACAATGTGGCTGACAATAAGATCATCCTGACTGCCCATATTTTTTTTTAAAAAATAGGCTGAGCCATTGTTGGAGGGGAGCACATTTTTAAAAATTTATAGACATTTTAAAATACATCCTCTCAGGTGTAAAAAAAAATAAAGAACCCAATTTCAGGAAGATTTCTCTATGAATTTTATCACATGAGAACACGGATCATGGTACTGTTTATAACAGCAAACCAGCTGGCCAAATGCTGTTTCACCATAGATTTTTTTTCTTCTTCCCGGGCTGGCTGATGTCTTTCCAGTTTGGATCTCCTGCTTAGATAAAACAGATGATTTTTCTGGGCCTGCTTCTGCTAACAGCAGGCAGGAGCGCTGGTGACTGATTGGTTGAAACATGAGGATTAATGGGTATTTATATTTCATTAAATTTTATGCTCACTGGAGAATAATGTATCACTCGCAGATATTGAAACATATGTCAACCCTATCCACTTACATATAATTCAATTTGACTTAAATGCATTGATCAAATTTTATTAAAGTCCAATATATCTTCCAAAAAGGCCCACTAACACAATATTGCTGCTTGGTATTCATCAGATAAAAAGAGGCAATTGGGTGGTAATTCTATTTATACCTTTTTTTGAGGAAAAGGGGAGATTATTGGGTGGAGAATAAACATTGCAAGGTGACTGCTGCTGGCTGAAGGATTTAGGATGGGGATTATTAAAAGATTTCCCAATGTGCTCTTCTGTTCAGTTAGGATTATCCATGTAGAAAAGAGGGGGTTGGAGTTGGGATTAGTACTACATGCACTAGGGAAATCCAACATTTCTACTCTCAGAAGGGAAACATGAAAAAAATGGAACTATTGCCAATTGTTGAGGAGTGTTTGGAACCCAGTTTCTTCCTTTTGGTAAAAGTAAAATGGTAGAATTATGTCAGTGAATAAACTGGTCAGCCTAAAAAGCACTTGCTCCTAAAATTATCTTTTCTGCAATTCAGTGTTACTTGTCACACTGGATGTCTGTTGAATATTTAATCTTTCTGATATTCAGTCATGTTTTGATTTAGATATTGACCTCACTATTAATATTTGATGCATAAAAGTTTTTGACAGGCAAGAGTATTTTACATCCAATTTTACTGGCACTGAATATCACAATGGGCTTCAAGCCTTTTGCCTTCATATAACACTTTCTGCATTGGTATGTCTTGCTGGAAACATGGCCATGGTGTAATACCTTCTGAGATATGTGTTGCTGTGGTTGTGTTAGTTCTCATTATTATTAAATATATTTCCTGCTTTTCTATTTATGCAAGGTTATAGAGTTAATTCAGTTCATTGGAAGGTTACTGAGTCTCAGCATCCTTCACAGTGAATTAAAAGCATGTTTTAGAAGAATCCAGATTTCTCAGTGGTTAATTTTTGTACTTAGTATTCCACCAGGCAGTGGACAAGCTGCCTTTCACACATATTTTTCCATTGTTTTTGGTCATTTCAATGAGGAACTTCAACTAAACCCAAAATAACCAGAATCCCTCATTAGACAATCTGAAGCTCTCCATTGTATCATTGTGGAGTTGTTTAGATAATTGCTATGTAACAACCATTCACATTCAACCATGTTTGACAGTTAATACATAAGTAGTAGCATTTTATCAAACAGTATTCCATGGGAAACATGCAATGAGTCATCATCTTTTGTGCTTGATGATTTTGACATATGCAACAATCAAAACAATGCAAAAAAACCTTTCACATATATGCCTTCAGTCAGAGGTGGTATTCAGCAGGTTCTGACCAGTTCTGGAGAACTGGTAGTGGAAACTTTGAGTAGTTTGGAGAACCAGCAAATATCACCTCTGACTGAAGGCATATATGTGAAAAGTTTTTTTTTTATTTTACAGTATCCTTCCCCTGCCATGCCCACCAAGCCACACCCACAGAACCGGTAGTAAAAAAATATGAATCCCACCACTGCCTTCCATTTAAATGAATTTAAAACAGGGATCCAGTACTTACAAAGTTTGATCTCTACTGGACAGGTTTTCTAGATGTGCTAGAAATCAAATAGTTGTAGCAGCAACAGTAGTAGTCTTCCATGTCTTTCTGCTTATATCAGCTCTCCAAACAGCATATAACAATAAATCAATTTGGAAAATGGAAAACACGACAAAGAAAATCTATAGAGTGAAGACAACATTTATTTGACAGCTAAAAACCCGGCAGTGTGCAGGTTTATCACTTTTGTAAATAATGGAAATATGGAAGGGAATGTTCTATTGCTAGGGGTGGGGAGGGTGAAACAAATTTAGCCTGATAGCCAAATTCATGGCAAAAAGGGGCCCTTCAAAAGAGTATCTTCTGCTGATCAAAGGTAGCCCTCAGATAGAGTAAAGGGCTGAGGGAATGCCTTCGAGGATAGGAGGATAGGAGAAAGACTCACTCACTGGTCAGAAAAAAAGAGGTCCTGGATCCAAGTCAAGAAAATAACTTGAGAAAACATCTCAAACAAGCCCTTCCTATTCACATGGAGGTCACAGGAGGCATGGAAACACATTCAGATTTGCAAGTTTATGGCATTCTAGCTGTTACATTAAAAATAGTCTTGATCTACAAGGCATTAGTGCTGATATATGGGATTTCTTTGCATGGATTAGCGTGTAGTACTGACAGGTATTCAGATTCTATGCTTAAGGATTGATACTAACACCTTAAATAGTGCCTAATAGGCAATTGGCAACAAAAGTAGGTCTTTCAGTAAAGTCATATGTTGTCTTGTGGCTTGTAGCAGCCTGACCACCAATGGGTGACCACACAAAAAATCAAGATGGCAGCCATAATGGTGCTATCAAAGCTGTGCCTTTTTTAATGTGCATCACATGTGGGACATACATTAAAAAAACACCACTATGAATCTCATCTTAACTTCTTTTACCATGCCCTTACTGATCATCATGTGCAATTTCCAAACACATTTGTGCCATATGCAATTTTTAGATACTTTTATAGGGTAACTCCATATAGATCACATTGTGCTAGTGAAGTGACCTCATTAAGATTTTTCCCCTGCAAGATGCTTTAATAAATGTGCAAGTGCATGTCAGCAATATGTAGGAAATTGACAACAGTTATGAAAACACATCTTTCAGTAGTGCCTATACAATTGATTTGAATTGTGTCAAATTACTAAGAGCACTTGAAAAAAAATACAAAACTTTAGCTACTTGAAGATCTGGTTTCACTCTTGTGAGTAGCATAATTATTGGAACAGTTATACAACAATAATGGTGTTAATAAACATAGATTTTGACACCTTCCATAAGAAATACAGTATTTTTTAAACTTTACATGTGAAAGATGATTGCTAACCTAGAACTCTATTCAAGTGTCATATAGACTTGTCTAGTGAATTGGCAGCCATCCATATATAACCAACCCTAATAAACCCCAGGCATGTACAAAAGACAATGCATATGCATCCTTTTCAGCTATTAGTCACTTTATTAAGGGTATACAATCTATTTAGAGAGGTGCTTCACAAAGCAACTTTCCAAACCTGGTGCTCAGAAGCTATGATATGGTTTGGGGCTGATTTTTAAAAAAACTATAGCACATCTTCAGGGTCTTCCTTCTGTGTGTCCTGAAGACAATTCCCAAAAACTGTTAATGAGGCAAATCCTGGAAAAGTATCTTCTGCTAGAAGACAAAGAAGACCTCTGGACAAATATGCTGAGCCTTCAAGAGGTTTTCTGAAGAGTGGGTTGGGATTCTGTTCTGAATATTTTGCATCCTCCTGTTATTCAATACATTTTTTTCCTAGTAAAATTGATTGAACTCAAGCCAGTTGCCTCTTTTACAGTTTCTTATATGGGATTTAATTTTTTTTTAAATTCAGTGTATAATTTGTTTTACATCTGGGACCTGAAGATAAAGTATATAGTATTTCCTTTCCCATTTTTATCTTCCCAGCAACAAGCTAAGAGATAGCAACTGGCCAAAATCACCTTCTGGCCAAAATCAACTTGTAAGCATCCATGATTGAGGTTGCACTTAAACCCAAGTTGCTCTATTATCCCTTCCTAGCTTTAAGGGTAGAGATGATTTTGGGGGCTGGAAGCTGCATTTATTAATCTACACAAGGTTTTGAGTTGCAATATGCCACAATCTGTGCATACAATCTGTGAAGCTGTGCTACAGCCTTGGGTGAGGTTTAGATTCTGGAGTAGTTTGGAATATATTTTCTTTTTCCTTTTCTTCTTTTTCCTTCTTCTTCTTCTTTTTAATCTAGTGAAATTATTCTGCAAACTGGAAGGAAATCAGCCTACTTATCTTTCACCACTGTGGTCAGAGGACTAAAAAAAAGTGCTTCAGAGGTTGCATCATGTCATTCCAGGTCATGCCATTGTAGGAATAATTAACTAATAATTAGCCAGAAGACCTCCAATCCAAACATTATGAATTGTTTCAAACTTGGTTCCTAGATGCCAGTGAAAGGCCACCATTCCCTTTTTTCTTTTGTATAACCCAACAAACAGAAACAAGTGTCATCATTGGCTTTCATACCAGTGCTCTGAAGCAGGTGGCCAGGAGACAGCTGCCAGCAAACAACTACAGGACTAAGCCAATAACTTTTACCAGGCCCACTTCTCTGGCTGTTTCAGGGACAATCTGGATATTTAGATCCGATGGTATCTAATAGGAAGCCATCAATCTTTTATAGTAAGAGAATACATAAATTATAAACAAATATGTCCTTTGGTCTAGTTGAACAGCATAATGATCAAAGACATACAATAGAAATGTATTTGCTTCTACGGTACGCTTTATTCCCTAAGCTCTCTGTCTGTGGTGATGGACAGGCAGTGAGCTGTCAGTTTTTGTTCCATCTGTCACACTACACATACCTCCTGTTGTTTTAAGTAATCAATATGGGGCTGAAATCACCTACTGCTACCTCTGTTACCTCCTATTTTGTCCACTCATAAATTATGAATCTCTGCACAACATCAAGTCTACAATTTCGATTGCATTTGCTAATCATTGATCAATAATTCAGAAGTCTCTTCTTCTTCAAGGGCCCCTGGTTTTCTCGAACATATGGCAGAATGCTGACACTGTTCATGAGACTATTCCCTTACAATGGAAGCAATCTTTTTAAAAAAAGAAGCTGTTTAAAGTTTCTTCATTTTTCTTCTTCCTTGTTTCCTTTTTCTTTTTATGAGGAGCCTTTGTACTTTCCTCTTCTACTTCTGTTTTCTATATTTAATGAATATAGAAGCAGAACCCCCCACAGAGAAATGCACAGGATGCACATACTTACAATTGTGTGCTTGGGACAGAAATGGCATTTAGCGAAGCAGCATTTTGCTGCTTTTTGTGTTATCCATACTGTCCATTCAATAGATGTGCTTCCTTGCGCATTGGCCTGCTGTTAATTGTTTCATTTTGGCTCTCTATATATTTGTGTGGACATGACAAGAAATGAATTGGTGGGGGGGAAATCATTTTTCTTGTGAGGGGAAGGTTGTAATATGGATAAGTAACTTCCAAAGCTACGGTGCATTCATAAAATAATTGACGTGAAAAATGGAATAAATACAGTATGTGATACATATGAACATGTATATCTTTTTAGACGTACACCAATGTATTCCAAATCAACAATATAGCTACACTTTCTTTGTTTGTGGTGACATGTCAATGTTAACATATTTTCTGAAGAGTTTTAGATATTCGCTTTGCTTATATAGGTGTTCAAAGATACACACATAAACACACACACACATACACACACACACACGTGATTACATATTGGGTGTGTGTTCACATGTGCATCTTTGTATATCTGTATGAATCTGTATTTATAGCCATACACATTTATAGCCATAAAATCAGAAAATTAAGGGCTGAAAATAAATCGAACAATTGTTCTCTATGGATGCTGGGTTCCTTTGAAACAGAATGAACTGGATAAAATTCTGACAGCAGTCTAACAGCTGCCTAACCAAGAAGTCCACTATTTCTTTGTCTAAGATTGTTTTATTAGCTATTATATTGCTATAGTATGATCATAAATAATAAATGCCACGATACAGGAGACTTTGATTTCATCTCCACTAAGCCCTTTTAAACTGCCCAATGGTGCAAGCATTAATATATTAGCATCTCTCTGCTCAGTGTGCAGGCTCACTGATTAAAGAGTACCAGTTTGGAAAGTAAAAAATAGTAGGATGGAACCACTAGCAAAATCAGCTCATGCTTGGTTGTTGTTTCCCGTTTTTTTAAAAAAAACACACACAAGTGGAACATAATGATGATAATGTGGAGAACAGATGATAGGGATTATCTTCAGTCAGTGTCTCTTTATGGGAAGTTCTATGTTGCAAAATGATTTGTTAAATAACTGTGAGTATAAATTACCATTCATAGAGGTCATTGTCTAGCACTCATCTCCATGGCTTGCAACCCTGTCCACTCTTTGCCTCATTTCAGTTAGCTTCTATCAAAAGTGGAGGCTGTTTTAATGCCTCTCTATTGGTGCAATTGAGCCATCCTTCAGAGTTTCTCCAAATTCTGGGTTTGCAGGCTGAGTTCCTGTTTTGAAGGGGTTATCTTCCATGTACAAGGCACATTGGGAACAATAGCTTCTATGCAGGGGCTCTTTGCACAGATCATTTCTAACTAGAATGAAATATGTGCTTATGCTTCCACTAACTTTTCACTAAATTGCTGGACTTTTATATAATTTTTTATCAGTGCTGAGAGCCATCTTTTTCTTCAAGAATTCATAGTATTTCCCCTTACAAGAAGCCTGTTTTATTTTCAATAAAATGTTTTAGATTTTGTATCAATTAAAATTATTCATTTAACCATGGTGTTAAAAGATTAAGATGTCAGAAAAAAAGCCAGTTAAAAACTAATAACTCTGCTGTGTCTATGATAGTTTTTGGACACTATATTTAAATTACATCTAAACTTCTCTGGGATTATAGAATTCCCAATTCTATAAATATATGTATGAATGAAACTTAGATAATATTTTATATTAAACATAGCCTATCAGCTCATTAACCATTGCTATGGGCAGGCAATTATAAACTTACTTACTAGTCAGAGAAGAGAAACTTAATACAACAGATGTTAATTTCTGACAGAATGAAAATGAAGCAAGTCACAAAAATGGCTATTTAGTTGCTTGCATAATAATTTAAGAACTCTGCTAGATCAGATTACAACTCCATTAAGTCCAGTAACCCATATCACATAGTGGCCTTCTGGGAAGCCTAAAAAAAGAGATTGTATTCTCATTGCCATTGATATCTACAAACTCCACAGTGTCATAATCAGCAGTTCCTGATAATGCTGTTCTGAAATTTGTTCATTCCCACTTTCAAGCCATTAAAGTTAGTGGCCACCACCATATTTCATGGTAGTCTGGTTCCATAAATTAAATTGTATGTGGTGAATTACTTCCTCGTCTCTGAGATTTCATTAGATGATCTGAACTGCCAGTGATTTGAGGGATGAGAACATTTTTTCTTGATCCTCCATTACACAATCCCTTACACAATTTCATAAACATTTGATGTTGTCTATTGTATCTCTCTTATTTACTTTTCTTCTTTCCTGAAAAATCCAAATTCTTGCATATTTTTTAAAAGATTGTTATTGTTTTATAGAGGAACCTACATATCAGATGTTAATTTGACTTGCACGTTTCACAGGATGAACTTGCAGCTTGAAAAAATGTACTAATATTTTTCACTTTGCTTGAACATGATTAGTGCAGTGTTCTAATAATGTCTTGCAGTGTCCTGCCCTTTCGCATCCATTCCTTGAGATCCTTAGGGATGGGGCTAAATCAACAATTGAAATTGAATTGTTTCAACAACTGACATAAAACACATAAAGCAGAGTCATCATCCAGGGTGTTTTTTCAAATAATAAAACATTATACAGGTAGTCCTCGACTTACAACAGTTCATTTAATGACCGTTCAAAGTTACAGTGGCACTGAAAAAAGGGACGTATGATTGTTTTTCACACTTATGATCATTACAGCATCCCCATGGCCACATGATCAAAATTCAGATGCTTGGCAATTGACTCTTTTTTTTTTAATTACATTTATATGCCGCCCTTCTCCGAAGACTCAGGGTGGCTTACAATTTTTGGGATACAACCCAATGTGCTCAGCAATAGCCTTCATTCCATTGTATATGCCTGCTTATTACTAAGCGGCATTTTTACAAAGTCAGCTTATTGCCCCCAACAATCTTGGGTCCTCAATTTACCTACCCCGAGAGGATGGAAGGCTGAGCCTGGTGGGATTCGAGCCTGCAGTAATTGCAGGCAGCTGGAACTTAAGTGCTAGGCATTTAACAGCCTGAGCCACCAAGGCCCTTCCATATTTATGACGGTTGCAGTGTCCTGGGGTCATGTGATCACCTTTTGTGACCTTCTGACAAACAAAGTCAATGGGAAACTTAAAAACCATGTTACTAACTTAACAAATGCAATGATTCACTTAACAACTCGTAGTGATAAAATGGGGCAAACTCACTTAAATGTTTCACTTAGCAACATAAACTTTGGGCTCAATTGTGGTCATAACTTGAGAACTACCTGTGTTAGTTTTTACACTGGCATAACAATATTAATAACACTTCTGGTGAGCACATACTCATATTCATGTATCTACATGCATACACATATTTGTGTTATTTGATGGAAAATAAAGCATAGTGGAACACAAATGTAAGACATCCATCCATCCATCCATCCATCCATCCATCCCCATAAACTTTAACTTCACTGTCACAATTACATCTAAAATGGTTCTAATTTACCAAGCAGGCTGACAAGCATGTAGTTGTGAAAATTGGTCTTCTATCTGGTCATCTGCTCAGTTACTTCTATCACTCAACATAATACTCTCAAATCACTTCGTTTCCTCTAAACCAATAGCAGCAGGGATCTGACTTGTCTCTACTGCTGAACTGGCTATGCTGAAGAAAGTTGACCATCTGATTATAAGCCACAACACAACAGCTGGATTGCCATGGGATCACTTCTTAGTCAAGATTTGTTTCATGCCTGGAACAAACTATGTGTTTACTCTAGTTTCAGAACAAAAAACCCCCAAAGACAGATGTTTTGTTTTATAGTCACACCACTATCAAAGTGGTGTTTTGGAAGGCAAAGCTTTTCAAGGTCAACAGGTTTTCCACACTGTAATTTTTACTGACAAAAAAAGAAATGTTATGAAATATATATTGGTGCCCATTCCAACCCACGGTTATTCTGCTTTGAAAAGTCAGGTCCTATTTTGGTCCTTGGAAGAATATAAATCAAAGTGTAGACCCAAAGTTGAGTTGCCAAGAACACAATTTGAATAATATCTAGGAGTAAGCCCCACTGAACTTGGCGGGAAGTGCCCGTGGTAGAATGCAAGTCATATATTATGCATATTTATTTGTTTATTAGATTTATTTTTATCCCACCTGTTTTACTTTACAAATAACTCAAGGCAGAGAATATAGAGAAAGGGCCTTGGTGGTGCAGGCTATTAAACGCCTAGCACTTAGTTCCAGCTGTCTGCAATTAGTGCAGGCTCGAATCCCACCAGGCTCAAGGTTGACTCAGCCTTCCATCCTCTTGGGGTAGGTAAATTGAGGACCCAAGATTGTTGGGGGCAATAAGCTGACTTTGTAAAAATGCTGCTTAGTAATAAGCAGGCATATACAATGGAATGAAGGCTATTGCTGAGCGCATTGGGTTGTATCCCAAAAATTGTAAGCTGCCCTGAGTCTCTGGAGAAGGGCGGCATATAAATGTAATTAAATATATATATATAGTTAATAGTCCTTATTCCCACAATAATCCTGTGAGATGAATTAAGCTGAGAGTGTGTGACTGGTGCAAAATCATGCAGTCAGTTTTCATGCCTAATGTGGGACTTGAATTCATCACTGAAAATATAAAAGGGATTTATTAATTATTATTATGTTATATTTTATCTTGTCTACTTATTTGCAACTATTCTAATTATTGTTCAGATATATTACTGGTTCTGTTATCTGGTTTATTGAGTATAAAACTTCTGGTTTTCTACAATTTTTCATTTTTGCTCCTATTAATTTGGCCTATGCTTATTAATTATATTAATGATGTTTGATTGTATTTTTAAACATAAATGAACAAAGAGAGAGAACTGTATGACACTCAGAATCAGATTTGATTAAAGCAGGTTCTAAGCCTTAAATTAAATAAATAAATAAACAATTAAACAAACAAACAAGTAAACAGATAAATAAAGTTTACATAATAGAATACTAAACGTTTTATGTGGATACTGGACAGAAATATTTTTACTCTTTTTAAGTAAAAGTTTATGCATGTTTACTCAGAAACAAATCCTGTTAAGTGAAATGATCTTAGGAAGTATATTTCTTTTGCTATTTTCTTTTGGGGAGTGGAAGGCTCTATTATTCTTAACATTTGTCTTACACCACAGGAGTCCCATCTCTTGTTTGTGTTTGTGCTACCTGGACAATGGTTTTGAATCTGCATACACATTTTGCTGTATCTTTTATATCTTTCAACCTTCAGAATCCTGGCTGAATTAGACATTCACCCCCTTAACTGGAGCTACCATGAGAACAAATTCATATCCTAGGCATTATTTTTTAAAATGTTCTTTTTATTCTTATACTTTGTAGATTTTTGTCAATTGTTCACAGCCAGAGGTAAAATGAATGCCAAGAAATTAGAGAAACTTAGCCTATCTGAAAGAAAAAAAGGTTACATAAAGCAGTGTTACAAAATCACAGAGGAGGGAATCGCTCATGTAACTTAAATCCAGCCTTGTTAGATTGTCCAAATGAAGGAGCTTCTAACAGTTTAGTTAGGAATTAAGTTAATTAGGTTTGGTGTAAAGTTGGTATGGTTCCTGCTGGAATGTTTCCCTCATTTTCCTCCATAGAAGTGGTGGCTGGTCCCTCATGTCACCCTGTTAGCCCAGACTTTAATTAGTTCTGGCATTCGCCTCATAATGATAAATGCTGAGATGATGAATGGAAATGCAAATGAGTGTGAAGTGGCTCAGCCATCAGAGCTGCATATCATTAATACTTTCCTACTGTTAAATCGATCAGTGTCATCCCTGGATCCCTCTGTTCAGCGGGTGCAGATGGCTACCAGCCAGAATGCCTTCCACTAGACCAGCAAGGCAAACTTTGAAGGTTTCTCCTCTCCATATGCTTTTTATTTCTCATTTCATGATCTTTTTGGCAGCTCAGATTCCAATATAGTTCCAGCTGAGATGCTCGCTCATAATGGTCAATAAGGAAATTGCTAATTTAGAGCAAAACAAACACCAGTAACTGCTTTTCCCCAGATTCATTTTGAAGTAGCTTGGACGCTTTCAAACTATGATTAACGCACATACACACTCAGTTTTCCATTTCCCATTTCTAATATTTATCTGTTGAATACAGTAAGTGAGCCGAAAACATAATAAATGATGTGTGAATGTATGAGTTTGTGTGCATGTGTTATAAAAATTCAACAGAGGAGAAGACAAAATAGTACCAAAATGGAATAATTCAATAGCAAAGGCAAAAGTGGATTTATATAGACAGATGTAAAACTTCCACAGCTGCCTCTCAATATCAATATTTGTTTACATTTATTTCTCTTTCCCAATGGAATCCTGGCTGGCTAGCCTTTACTTATGTATTTATTATTTTACAGCATTTATAACCTGTCCCATCTGACCAACTCTTTGTGATGCACAAGAGTATAAACAAAAGAGTTATCTCAATAACTGAGAAGCACCATGAAGCCTATCTAACAACCTTAATATGTAATAATAGATGGACCTTCTAAATTGTTTCTAGATCCAAAGTTCCATTAAAACAAAATAGGTTTTAGAGAAAGGAAGAGGTTAATTGCACATTCAGGGATAGTGTGTTCCACACCCTTTATTTCAAGGGCCAAGGATAAGAAGTGGATCCCTAGCAATCTTTGCCTTGATGTTCAGACAGGAAGACCAGAGTCATACTTGGCAAGGAGGATCTCTAATATATCTCAGTGCCATACCATAAAGGCATTATTGGTGGTCACCAGCATTTATGCCTTTTAGTAGCCAATGCCCAGAAATTAAGATTGCTGTATTTCTGCAGTGATAGCAGCCTGATTGTGCCAATATGTGAATTGCAACCTACCTATGAGTATATAATCTCAGTTTAAGACTAATCTACCCTGGACATTTGTTGGAATTAAGCTAAGATCACTTTTCTGTCTATGGACAGACACTGCCTACTAGTTATACAGAATAGCTAACAATGTCTTTTTGTTCCCATGTGGGGCTTTGAAACAAAAGAGTTGTCAACCGTCACAGGTGACAGTTAAGCAGCTGTTTATATCTTGTTTGTTTAACTTAACACATCAACATACATTGGAAGACTTTCAAACCTCACGATTATAAATATCCTGTTCCACTTCCTATCTTTGACTGATGCTGGTATATATTACTCTTCCTGCTTGTATGCCTGCATTTTCCCCCAGATTTGACTCAATTTCTGATTGTCAGGGTCTCTATATCTATGCTACATTTCATTGTCCTCACATTGACTCAGGAACTTTAATATCCTTGCAAATAAACTTATCGAGCTGATAAGCTGCCTTATTCTTCTCTGGTTTTCTGGTTTAAACTCCTTCTTTGCCTGCTAGAAAGGAACTGGTTCTGTCTTTTATTTGACATCCATAATTATAGTGGAAGAACAGATTACTCTGTAAAGGCACTTCTGAAGAAGCTAGCAGGTAAGTCATTCTATTACTAAAATATAGGTATTGGTCAATATATTATATCTTGCACAGATTCATAATTCCAGATGGGAGTGCAGGGAAATAAGAACCTTATTGCCCAGCAACAATAAACTGGCTACCCCAGAAGACATATCATATAGGAGTAGAACACCTGACATACTAATGATTGATTGACACCAGAGGTGATATTCAGTAGGTTCTGACCAGTTCTGGAGAACTGGTAGCAGAAATTTTGAGTAGTTCGGAGAACTGGTGGTAACCTTCCCCCAGGAGTGGGGAAGGAATGGAGATTGTACAGTATCCTTTCCCTGCCATGCCCACCAAGCCACATCCACCAAACCATGCCACTCCTACCAAGCCACACCTACAGAACCGGTAGTAACATTTTTTGAATCCCACCACTGACTGACACACCCTCTAACTCCGCATGAAGCAGTCCTTTCACTTGGCTGGATAATTCTACTGTTTCAGCAGATGATGATTATATGAAACTAACACTATTTTATTGGACAGATCCTCAGCCTTCATGGGAAATTAAGGACAACACTCAAAGTCAGTGGAAATATCAGTTAGATTCAAGCTCTGAGGCTTAATGAAGATAGAAACTGGTTATGAAATTAACAGCTAGTAAACTACACCAAAAATACATTTCTCTCCTTGGGTAATATAAAACCTAAGAAGGTTAATTTTTTTCATGTATCATGTTATACTTTCCCTATGTCCTTTAGACATAAAAAGATGATTTGCAATAACTAATTTAAAATATCAATATATTACTATGCATATTTGGTCCCTGGCTTAAAAAAAAAATAACCTGCATTTTTTACGCTGGAATTATACATTTGTCATGTGGATAAAAGAAAAACAGAATTTTCCATAAATGCCATGCATGTTTACATAAACACTTAATAATTGTGTTTGTAGAGATTTTTATTTGTATTCCATAAAAAAGTCAAAATATATGTCTAGTGATAAAGTTAAAAGCCTCCATGATATTTGTAATGTAGATAAAAGTCAAACATTTATTCTCCCACTAATTTTGTAGCATCTTATCAATTTCTTACAATAACTTAAAAATATTAACATAAAATGCTTCTAAGAAGTCTGCTTTGATTGCATGATAAGATAGACCGATGCTTCTAATGTCATATTAAAAGAAGATATTGGAAGCATTCATCTTGTCTTATCTTGTAAATCAAAGAACATTACAGGTATGAAAGTGGCTGGAGTTTAGCACAATCAATATTATATGCTAATGTTACATTACATCTTATTACTAATTGTGAATATGCTGTACCAAAATGTATTGATATAGTGTTAACAGTTTGATGAATAGTCAGGTTAGTCCAGGTGTCAGCAACCCATGGCCCTGGAGCCACATGTGGCTCTTTTATCCCTCTGCTTCGGCTCCCTGTTGCCAATTGGCTCTACAATTGATAGGGCTTTCAGTTAAGATAGGTAGAGGAAAAAGGATGCTGCACTAGGAGGAGACTCTATGGTGGGGGAACCAGACTTCCGGTCGGCAGAGGAAAAAGCTCACCATGCTAGGAGGAGACTCTATGGTGGGGGAACTGGACTTCCAGTTGGCTCCAGAATTGAACTGGGGGCTTATGATTAGGACCTTTGTGGCTTTTTGAATGTTTAAGGTTGTCGATCCCTGGGTTAGTCTACTAACTGTGATCTTTTCTACTTGCCCCCTCTCATATAACCATCTAGCAGACTTTATCATGGAATCCTCAGGTAGATGATAGGATCAACTTTTTAAAGGCCTTTCTGGAAGGCCAGCAGGGTCGGGAACAGCTTCAGCTTCACTGACGGGACAGGGTAAATATAACTGAGAAGAGGCAAACCCTCAAAAAAAACCTGGTCTCATGCTTGCTAAAGTGGGCAATTTAAAAACCTATGTTGTTTTACAAGAAAATGTATAATAGAAATAAATAATATCAGCATAAAACAGTTTGTGTTCAGTCACTGATACATCCGAGGCAGGCCAATTGTTCCAACACCATATTAAGGAGAAGAGTGGCAAACCATTGTTAATGAACTAGTTTTAAAAGCATCAATTTCAGTACAGCACAGATCTTTTCAGGAAGCTATTTTCTCTCTTTTCAAGTGATTTTGCTCTATTCTCCTTACTTTTTGTTTGCATTCTTTGCTTCCAGTTATTTAACCAGTAACTGATGCATAACAGGAGCTGTTTTCTTACCTGGGGATGGACAGCCATTATTTGCTTAGCCCTTTTGCTGAGCATCTTTGTCAAAAGATTTTTGCAAATCCATTCCATCTGCAAGCTTATGGACATTATGAATGATATCTAAAGGTTTAGTGAGACTAATTCCCTTTGCAGAAAGCATCACCTTTTTTTTAGCAAACATATCCTTCTATAGTGAGTAGGCTACTTAAAGTATCTGCTGACTGCACCTGAATTAAGTCGGTGCTTCACCTCATACAGTGGGAGTTTTTCCCATCTGTCTGTGTAACATGGTAGCAGCCCAGAAGGAAAAAACTGAAGCCACAAACTAAGTGAAGTAGAAGTGATTGCTTTTCTGAAGGAAACCAGAAATTGCTGATACATTAATTATGGACTGATTGATTATTCTTGTAGATCAGTTTCCCTTTTTCCCCACTGCATTGAAGCGATGTTATTCAACCTCAAGAAAGTTAGGGTTAAATTTTAAATAGCTTCCTGCCCCCCTCCCCCCCCAGCTATAGTATGGCTTTTCAGTTGTTTTAAAAAGTTGACCTCTGGTATTATAAAAGAAAGACAATCAGTTACCTAATAGGCACTTTATTTGCTAATCAAACCTCTCATTAACAATTAATTGGCACAAAAGTTCGCTGTCCATTATTGCTGTGTCAGTCAAGCACTGTCGGCTTCAGAGAATGAAATTAAATGAGCTGGTCAGGTTATAAATAATTTCCACTGGCTACTCCTCTTACCTCAGGGTGTTTAAGTGGAGGTCAATCTCCTGTCTCTTGCAGCCAGAAAAAGGGCTATTTTGGCAAGAGTACAAAAGTTGTCCTTCTTCTGTGCTTATGATGTGAATCAAAATTTAAATAACTAGTCATTCAGTGGGTGGGGTTTGTTTTAAATCCTTTTATTTTGCTCTGAGTGCAGTCTGAAGCACAATCCTTTTTTTTTAACCAGGCAGCCTTGGAAACATCACATTTTCATACTAATCTGCCACACAGTCACTTCCAAGAAGGTAAATTTGACCACTGCAATAATTATATTGACTTTTTCATAAAGTGGAACTCAACTCAATGCATACAAAAATATTTTAATTACTCTGAAGTGATTTGGGCATGGGAGTTACAAGGCTTTCTGTATAGCCAGGTATTGTGCTCCCAAGGGTACAATATTTGATCTGAAAAAAAATCCAGATAACTACTGGATGTGTTTTCCATTTTGGAGTCCATATCTGGTAGCCTGATACAGTCTGCTTCCTTATTTCTCAGACTCTTTTCTGAAACCTTGGAAACCCAGGTTTTTAGAGCAAAGTGTATAGTACAATATGGTCATAATCTGTAAATAGCAGAAAGAAAAGCCATACACTAAATGGCAAGAATAACTTCAGTTAGAATAGAACCAATAGCTAGCTAGCAACTTATTAAATAGACAGGTTATATCATTTTTGAATCATAAACTAGGTTATTGTTTTTAATAAAAGTCAAAGTTTAGTTATAAAGAACATCAGGCAGCAGGAAGAGAGGTGAGAAAATGTACAATGATAACTCAATATGGAGAATTTTTCCCCTGTAATAGAACAAGAGCTTTCCAACTGCCATATTAATAAATGCAGTTCAGAAAGCTAGCATGCTTCCTTACTAGGGAAGGTTGAATGACTTGACCAGTAAACTGAAATAAACTGTAATATTTTGAGTTTCTGAAAGAAAGGTAACATAGACATATAGAAGACAAACAGACAGATAAATACATATGTAATATGTCCATTGAGCCAGGTCCTAAATCTATCTGTTGATCATACAACGCTGGTCCCTAGGTTTATTCAGTTACTTTATCTTATTTATTTTATTAAGTAACTGAAGAGACTATAACCTGGAAAGGAAGATAATTATTTTTTTAAAAAAATTCCAATATTATAGAATAGAACTGTCCTTGAAGAGCATCTTCAGACTTTGGTACCTTATTTATTTGTTTTATTGTATTTGTATAGGTGCCCATCTCACAAAAAATGACTCTGGGTGGTATACAACACTAAATTAAAGAAAACCCATAAATATATATAAAACAGTCAAAATTAAAACTATGAGTCTGTAAAAAAGCACACACAACATAAAAAGCACACACAACCAACTTTTCTAACTTATGTCTCAGGCATTCTGATCTTAAGGATGGATGGATTAATACCATCTGTCAAACAAATCAAACTATTCAAAACTATAATGCTCAGTTTCTCTGTAAGATGTGCAACAGGGTCATTAGAGAGAGAGAGAGAGCAGTTTACAGAATCAGCATATTGCCCCCAACAATCTGGGTCCTCATTTTACCAACTTTGGAAGGATGGAAGGCTGAGTCAATCTTAAGCCAATCAGGATTGAACTCCTGGCTATGGGCAAAGTTAGCTTGCAATATGCATTCTAACCAATGTGCCACATAATGAAAGTTATGACAGAGAAAATGTATGAACATGCCCAATTAACCAGTCAGTTTCATATATCTGGCAGGACCTAGAAGAAGTCCCTTCTCTGTGATGGCTCCCTCCCTTTGGAATGTCTTCCCTGCAGAGATCAGATTGGCCCCCACTTTGACACTCTTTTGTAAGGCCCTGAAGACCTGATTTTGTCAATGGACTGGGGGAACCCAGACTAGGACTTGGAACAAGTATTCTCTTAGAACATTTTTCCAATTGTACCTGGAATTCTGGTATATGGTACCTTAACCCTAAGACTAGCTTGTATCACAGAACAGCCACTTTTGTCTTGCTTGATATAGACATAAGGGACTGCCCTTTTTCTTGACCAAAGGGCATAAGAGGGCTTCCTGGCTATATAATCAAGTCTGTCAATCTGGCAAGACAACCTGGATAAGACTAGCAGCCAGAAGTACTAGCTCTACATTTATTGTAAAGTTATTTGAAAGGAATCTTGGAAGTCTGAAACTACATCTCTCTCCCTTCACCTTTACAGTGGGGAGGATCTCCTCTGAGATGTTTGTCACAAATCCCTTGCTTCGGTCAGCTAAGCTGCCTCTTATCTGACCATTGTCTAGTCTTTCTTCTGCCTTCCTCTGTCATTCCTATATTATTATAGAGTCATAGAGTTCTATATTAATGGTAGCTTGCCCCAATAAAAACACATTTAAGATCGTGCTTTGGTTTTCTAAGCAGTTACTCTCCTGCTGGGTCATTATGATAGTGTCATGAGAAACAAAATGGAACTCTTTCCCAGTTCTACGATCCATCATTCGTTGAACTGTTGAATCAGTTCAGACTTTAAAAAGAAGGAGTTCAAGAGGTGAACCACAAAGTTGTAACTTAATATGTATCCCTTGCCATTAATCTGGTAACTCATTTCAGCCTTGTGCTATTCGTTACCTTTTCAATCTGCAGGAGAATAAAGCATCAGGAATATAACCCTAAGGCTTAAAAATTGATCCCACACTTTGTTTATATTCCCCTCCCCACTTTTTTTTTCTTCCCCTGGTAAAAACTATTATAAAGAAATGACATCAAGCTTGTAAGAAGGTTCTTCCTGTTGGGGGGGCTACACTCACCTGTTAAAAGTTGAAAAGTTCTTGTAAGGCTTTCCTTTTTACAAATAAAACCAACAAAGAAGCAGAAACTTAGAAAGATCAAGTTTTTGGGGAAGACAACAAGTCTCCAAATCTTGCAGCCATACTATCGGGCTTCATTTTATTCATTCATTTTGCTCGATAACATATCTTTGTATACAAACCTTTAGGTCAGGGGTGTCAAACTCACATCATCATGGTGATGGCATGTGACATATCGGGACTTTTTCCCCTTTGCTAAACCAGGCTTGGGTGTGGCCAGCACATGATACATCCGGCCCATGGGCCGGGAGTTTGACAGCCCTGTTTTAGGGTCTTGGTCCTCCTCCAAAAATGCTCATACTACAGACTGTTGCTTTTTTATATGAGGTCCTCAACCTTGAAGACATGGAAGTAGGAGAATCTGTTTCCCCATACTGTCTTCTCGAGACAGGACTGTATATCTTAACCCTCACTCCACCGCAGTGTGCAGAAGCTAAGGGCATGATTTAGGGTCTTCTAAACCAAAACACATGGGGCAAGGCCTCTATCAAGAATTCCCATCCATAGATCTGTTAATGTAGAACAAGAGTCTTCAAGTTTGGCAAGTTTAAGACTTGTGGAATTCAACTCCCAGAATTCCTGAGCTAACATGACTGGAGGAGGAATTCTGGGAGTTGAAGTCCACAAGTCTTAAAGCTGTCAAGTTTGAAGACCCCTGATGTAGAAGAATAGTAACCTGTCTGATGTTGAATAAGGACTTCTAATTCACTGTTACCTTCTAGTACCACAACAACTCTAGCAACCACTCTGCAGCATTTCTGGCAAGCTATTTTAAACATGGAACTTGGTGTCTCCTGGCTGGAATCAGACTTTGGAGATCCCAGGTCTATCTGAAAATGCATGTAAATTTAGATTTTCTGCACATAGGTTTATATTTATATTCTTACATATTTTATAAAATATAGAGATAAACAGAGCAAAATTGCTTTTGTAGCTTCAGTGCTTAGTCAAATTCCTTATGGAACGGAACAGGATTCCCTAGTATAGTGCTTTCATAAACATGTGCCAGTGCCAAAAAGATTCCCATAGGAGAGTTGTTAAGAAGTTGAGAAAAATAATTACACTGCTCAAGTTGTATGTGAATTAAACTTGTATCCATTAGAAAAGGGAGTTTGCTCATTGGATCTCTGCATGTTTTACTATTCTAGATCTGCCTTCCTCCAGTGAACTTTTGATGGAGTTAGGGTTAGGGTTAGTTCTTAACCTAACCCATTCAAAACTAGTGACTAAAGAATAATTAATGACTCCAATTATTTACTCTTTCCCACAACTATACATTTGTCAGCGTAGGTGAGCTAAATTAGTCCTGAACTTAAAGGTGCTTAACTGAAAAAATTGCCATCTGCAAATCAATGCTTTCAAACATGGATCTATCAGTCACAGATTCAGCAGCTCTGGAGAAGTTTGGCAAAGATGTCCATTGCAAGGAAATAGAACTACCACCCCAACTTTCAAAAAGAGACTGCCCATTGAATCTCTGCAAGAATCACTTATCTCTTTCCAAGATGGTTTCTCCCAAAAGTAAAAGAAAAAAGAAAAAAGCACTATCTGAAAAGACCAAATTGGATCTCACCTATGGAAGCTATATTATATCCAAATACTAGGGATATTAAAAAAATGATTAGGTATGAAGAATTATTAGATGAACAGGGGGAATTAAAAACAATGGATAAATTAAAAGTACAAGGTATAATATTGGACTGGTGGGCATACTTGTAAATTCAAACCAAACTTAAGAAAGATACAAAGGAACAAGGGATAGATAAGGATCTACAAAAACTGGACCAAATTTTGACAGGCAAAGACATAAAATTTATAACACGAATGTATAATTATTTATTGGAGGTGGAATTAGAGGAAGAAATTGTTAAGGGATCAATGATCACCTGGGCAAAAAATGTAGGTCATAACATAAATTTGGATGAGTGGGAAAAGATTTGGACTGAGAACTGGAAGCTGATTTTGTCGACGGCATGTAAGGAAAACCAAAACAAAATGTTTTGTAGATGGCACTTACGCTGGCAAGCCTGGCAAAAATGTATCCAAATACAAAACCAGAATGCTGGAAGTGCAAACCAAAAAAAAAAGGAACGTTTCTTCCATATGTGGTGGCAATGCATAGAGGTTAAAAATATTGGAAGAAGGTACAGAGATGGCTCTTTGAAATTACAAATTATAGATTGAAATTGGAACCAGAAACATATCTATTAGGTATGATTAATGGAAATTTGAGTAAAGATAAAAGATACCTTATTGTACACATCTTAATGGCAGCAAGAATTACCTTTGCACAAAGCTAGAAGAGCGACAAAATACCACCAGATAAAGCTTTAATTCAAAAAATAATGGACTGTGCAGAGCTAGACAAATTCACTATGGAATTAAAAGGCAAGGATGATTGAGATTATTATGCAATATGGGATAGGTGGTATGAAGAATGGGTGAAGAATAAAGATAGAAATTGATGTGTAGTTACAAAGCGAGAAATATGTATATACAATGACACAAATACTGTTAATGGAAATGAGAGTTGTGTATTTTTGGTTTTTAAAGAATAAAAATTATTAAAACAAACAAGATGGTTTCTCCCCAAGAAAATAAGAGATCCATCTAAAATAAAGAATTTCAAGTATCTATGAACATGTCTTTCCTCTTGTTTTAAAACAGGAACTGTCTCTTAACTCCAAAAAATGCTTTTGCCCTAGAGGATTCATACACAATTTTGAAAACCTTTGACTTCTATTGCCTCAGGTAACCACCTGTATGAATTTCATCCTACAAACAGAAGTGATAGAAGCAAGTAATTCTAATCCTAACTCTGACCGTATGTTAATTTAAGATAATTTGCACAGAAGCTCTGAATTACCTGGGAAACTAGAATCAATAACAATTCAGAAGTCAATTATTTGCTTCTTGCTGATGTACCCAATCTAGGTAAAACATGTTGAAGATGAGATGTAGCTAGGCATCTCCTATCAGGTATTTAATAGAACATGAAGTGAGGGGAAATGAAGGTTATAGTGTATTATTACACCTAAGATCTCCTCCAGGCTACAGTTCCACTGTATAGTGTATAAGCCTATTGAAAAGAGGTTATTTAAGACAGGAGGAGGTGCAAAAGTGCTGAAACTTCTGAGACCCAAGCCAGATGCACAATTCAAAGCATCTAATGTGTAGAAGATAATTATCAGAAATGGGAAAAGATTGAAGTCTATAGTGAAGAGCCGTTAGACTTATATCTAGGCTTGTTCCATGAGAGTGTCTAGTTAGAGTGAAAAAAAATTATTTAGGGATGTGTGAATTCTCCAACATTATCTTTATTTTCTGTTAATTTGGACCGTTTAGAGAAAGGACATTTTTTCCCAAGGATTATTTGTTTCATTCAAAAAAAATTGATATAGCAACAAGGACAAAGAGATTGTGCCTGCATTTTTAAAAAAATCTTCCAGTTTTGTTTAAAGTTGCAAAAGCCCGCATGACTTATAGGAGAACTGGAGTCAACGTAGAATACTTGCCATTTCTTGGAATGATCATCAGATCAAGCAATAATGTATGGACTGCACAGGAACTACTGCAAAATTGAAGCTGCCCTAGTGCAAAGAAGGCCAGAGCAAAGCAAGTGTAGATTTTTGAAGCTGGCTGGATTTCTTCATTGGCTAGCATGAAGAAAATCCTTCTCTCTAATCCTAGAAAATTCATGGCAGAATTCTTTTACTCTTTTGCAGCCCTTCTAAACCTCTGCTTGGAGTTTCACAGTGGTCATGTTCCTTCCCTCACACACATTCTCTGCTCCCTCCTGGCACAAGCGGTTCAATGTATCAGTGCACATCCTGCACACATGTGGGCTGGCTGAATCTCAATGCCTATGCAGTATGAATGTGGCTCACAAACCAGATGTTCAGCCTGTAAGACCGAGCTCTGCTGTCTTTTGCAACCCCTTCTTGTAAGAATGGCTCAGAAGAAAACCCCTGGGATCTGCTGCAATTTGTTAATGAGAACCTAGCAAGCTGACCACCGGGATGAAAAGAAAGTCTCAATGCGTTCCTCTCCCACTAAAAAGGGAGAGGTGGGAGGGCTTTGCAAGAATGAGAAAGTTTGATATGGGTTGTGTTAAGTTTGCATGAAGAGGCAGACACGGAGTGCTTCAGCTCTTAAGTTTTATTGTGACTTCAGCTCAGAACGGACCCAATTTGGCTTAGCCGAGGCAGCTATATATAGCCAGCTGCCTCGGCTGACAGCCAATCAGAGTGCAGGGTTTTCCCGCACTTTTTAACCAATGATTTCAAACACTTTACAAGAACAACCAATCAATTCAAACTCTGCATACATAACAGATTGTGCATTTGTGGGATGTAAAAGGGTGTGCACGCAGGCACAAATGTTCAGCTCCAACTTCCACTGATGCACACCCAAGACACACTTTGGGGCCACAAAAGTGGCTGTTTCCTAGATGTCAATAGTTGTTTTGGTTGCCAGTGGCTGCCATCTGGGTTCTGCTGAAATACAGCATCATAGTTTTTTTTATTCAAATGTGCATGGAGTTGGTGAAAGGATTATAACTGTCCCTGTTCTTTCCCCCCTTATACTTAACATCTGCTTCAGGAGTTAATTATTGTTCACATCAAATAAAGTATTCTTTGCTCTCTATTGCAGAACTGAAATAATTCACAGAAGGGGTGTGCTTGTAAATTTTAACTGTGATCATTGTAGCATCACAGTTGGGTGGAATCAGTAAACCAGTTAGCTTCCTGATGTTTGGCAGATAAACTTGCTGGAAGAGGAGATAGATAGATAGATAGATAGATAGAAAGAAAGAAAGAAAGAAAGAAAGAAAGAAAGAAAGAAAGAAAGAAAGAAAGAAAGAAAGAAAGAAAGAAAGAAAGAAAACAAGTTTGCAGGACTTTTACTAGTACAGAATCTAAATTATTTTGACTGCATGTGTTTCTGCATTGAACATTAAGAATGAGTGAATTAGTTGTAGAAATCAACCAGATGGTGTAGCTATTGTCTTTGCCATTTGCCAAAGAATAATGGATTTTGTTCTCCGCAACTTAAATTTTGTATCAAATTTGTGTATCAATATGAATGATGGTACTAGGAAAGATGTTTTAGGAAAACTTCATCTAGTCTAAAAAGCATACTAAAGTATTTTAATTAAAGAATGAAACCGGATGAAGAGCAGCTGCTCATTTCAAGGTGACTGATAGGAAGAAAAAAAATACATGAATGCAATAAGGACTACAACAGAAACTTAGTTGATTAATTAAACAATGTAATAAAATGGGTTCCCTTTTTGCTGAACATGAAAAACCAAGCAGGATTGGACTTCAGTAGTGTTCAGATGGGAAACTATTTGGAAATCCAGGACTGTATGCTAACTAGAAGGGGAAATTTTAAAAAAATGAAAAATATCTAATGGCAAATCACTTCCATCTTTTACCTAGAAACTACATGGATGTCAAGTACAATTCAAAGCCATCTTTATTTTTATATTATTAACTGGAAAGCAGTTTTTTTCTTTTACAAAAAAACATGCTATTTGAAAATAAATGATTCTGATACATATATCACAGTTTTCTTTATTTGAATAATTTAATTATACCCCTTAAATATCCCCATAGCAACCCATCTAAGATTAATACTACTCCTGTTATCACCTGACCTGTTTACAAACTCTCTTTATGAATAGAGAAATATCAAATTTATGGAGCAAAAAAAGGGGAGGAATTTATTTTATTTATTTTATTTTTAATTACATTTATATGCCGCCCTTCTCCGAAGACTCAGGGTGGCTTACAATTTTTGGGATACAACCCAGTGTGCTCAGCAATAGCCTTCATTCCATTGTATATGCCTGCTTATTACTAAGCGGCATTTTTACAAAGTCAGCTAATTGCCCCCAACAATCTTGGGTCCTCAATTTACCTACCCCGAGAGGATGGAAGGCTGAGTTAACCTTGAGCCTGGTGGGATTCGAGCCTACAGCAGTTGTAGGCAGCTGGAACTTAAGTGCAAGCAATTAACAGCCTGAGCCACCAAGGCCCTGAATGAGAAGGAAATAGGGGGGAAAGGAAATTTACAGTCATTAGAACTTTAGAAATGAGTTAATATTTTTAGGAGCCAAAAATGGCATAATTAAAAGAGAGGGGAGGGAAAGCTCACTGAAAATGGACTTTTAAAAGAACATGCATGGTTTGACTCTTCTTTCCATTGTCTTTTGCACTTCTTTCCATTGTCTTAACACAATACCCTATGGACATAGTAAGCAAATGCCCCATCCCGATCATTTGCATACAATGAATGGAAACCTAATCTTTGCATCCATGGCTTCTGCTTGCCAAAAATCACCCTTATAATCCCATATGTGCACACAAAGGGATTTTGGCGTTAGTGCCAATGATGAAGATTGCCATTGGAAGTTGTTTTTTCTTAAATTCCTAGACATGCCCAGTGAGGTATGTATGAATTTTACCAGAATTCTTCTTTTGTTAGGCAATACTTCCTAACATGTTTATAATGCATATCAAATAAATACAACCATTCATTTGGTTGTGTTACAACCATTCATTTGGTGACAGTTCAAAGTTACAATGGGTACTGAAAAAAATGACTTATGACCATTTTTCACACTTACAACCATTATAGCTTGGTCACATGATCATAATTCAGACATTTCACAACTGGCATGTATTTACGATGGTTGCAGTGTCTTGGGGTCATATGTTCAGCTTTTGTGACCTTGTAATAACCAAAGTCAATGGGGAAGCCAGATTCACTTAACAACCATGGCAAGGAAGGTCATAAAATGGACTGTCTTGCTTAGTAACCAAAATTTTGGACTCAATTGTGATCATAAGTCGAAGACTACCTGTACTTCTATCAGGCCCAAGCCAGAAGTAAGAACTACACCATGAAGAAAACTCTCATGTAAAACAACTGGCTGTATATAAAGAGGGATGGATTATCATCCTAACCTCACATGTGAAATCATTCTTTCTTAACCTTTTGTATACTCAGGATCAGTGGTGGGATTCAAAAATTTTTTACTACCAGTTCTGTGGGTGTGGCTTGGTGGGCGTGGCAGGGGAAGTATACTGCAAAATCCCCATTCCCTCCCCACCCCACTAACCTGCTTTCCAGCTCTGTTCTCCTGTGCAGGGCAACCAAAGAAGACCCAGCCAATCAGCTGGGACTCGGGAGGCAGAGAATAGATGGGGGCGGGGCCAGTCAGAGGTGGTATTTGCCAGTTCTCCGAACTACTCAAAATTTCCGCTACCGGTTCTCCAGAACTGGTCACAACCTGCTGAATACCACCTCTGCTCAGGATGCAACCTATATTTTGCAAAGATCTTATAAAATTGGCCCAGACCATGTGGATCCATCCATTTATTTTGTAAGCACTTAAAGCTTCTCCTTCCTTCACAATGGATACTTGGCCTCTTCTGTTGAAAGGGACTGGTGGGAAAGTCCCTATGCCAGATCTATCACTGGTACAGCACATAAAACATAACTTTGCACTAGTTTTTAAGCCCACAGTTTCAAAGTGGGCATCTTAGAAGGGGCTGTAGACTTAATTTTATTTCTTTCTAAATATGGGGGGTGGGGGGAAACCCTATTCCTTTAAGCATATTACTAGGAAACAAAAGCCATATCTTGAAATTCTAAAAGCTAGCTGAATACTTTATTATCTGAGCTGGATTGATAAAAAATATTGTTCTAATGTGTATTATTGATTTTTTTCTCCCAATACTTAATGTTGTTGGTTTTTTCCCCTTTGTTTTTGGAACACTTATTGTGAGAAATTCATTTCACACTTTGAGAAATACAGTTTAATAACATAACCAATATAAATTAAAGTACCCATTTCTTACAAAAACAACAACATGAAAACCTGAGGTAAATGATTATAACTACTAGATAATCTAAATTGCTATATGCACATAGAAATATATTTTATATACTCATTCAGACATGTGTGAACATGTAAGCAAGCATGTCAGGTCATTTCCATATGAACAGAAGGAATACCATCTGAAAGCTTAAACATTGTGTAGAAAAATTCTACATAACTTCCTTGACTGACAGTAATAATTGAAAACTGTTTGAAGAGGGATTTGAAGCCATTGTGACATAAGTAGCTACTGGGCCAATCCCAAATTCAATATTCCTTATTACTTATATGATGAATAATATATTACCCCAATCTATGTGTGGATATTTAGTATTCCTAAAATGCATGACCATTTCACTACTAAACAATATTACTATACATTTCAATAATTGCTTATCTTAAGTGGTTTTCCCACTTAGAATAATTGTCATTTACCTCTATTCCCAGTGTGAATTGCCATTAAACTCCATAGAACGGAGCATCTGTCTGTTTCCAGAAGGTTAGTAGGCAAAGCAATGGACAAAATATACAAGTAGTGCCAGTTTGCACTGGTTAATCATTGTAATAGAAAAAGAATACGTACTACAAATTACTATAATAATTTAATTATTATATCACTCCTTGATTACATCTTTCAATAGAAAAGTACATATAAATGAATATTAATTTTCAAAGAAAATAATGTTATTTCATTGCAGAAAAAAATGATATTGATGGTATTGAAAATAGTTAGACCAGATGGATTTTGTCCATAGGTAACTTCATATATTCCACCAAGGTGAAGGAAGCTGACCTTTTTTGTTGTTACCTTGACCTCTGGAATACTATAACACCCCCACTCACATCCGAAATCTAGCTGCCCCAAACTCTGCTGGGATTTGGAAGGTCTTCAGAACATATCTCTCTTTGCCAGTCATGTGGAGTGGGAGGTTAATGAGGCCTATGAAATGGGTGAGATGGATCATTATTGTGAATGCTGCTGTCCTCAGTTTCTACTATGTGTATATTTATTGTTAACTTTTATTGTTTTATTGAGTTTTTAACATTATTAGCCACTCAGAGTCACTGTTGTCTGATAAGCAGCCAAATAAATTGATGAAAGAAAATTTTTTTAAATGATATGCTGCTAGGACTTTCAATTACTGTAAAGTTGTGTTCACTCCACACACTTAATCTGCTTAGTATAATTAATCAGTTTTCTGGGTTTATACAAAACCAGATAGTGATCAAATTAGTTTAGTTTTTGGAATACACTAATATCCCCCCAACGCTAAGCAATATTAAATCTATCCAAGTTTAGTATGTTCTAAGAATGCAGACTCTGGGTCTGTATCTAACCTGGTTAAGCCTGCCATATTTAGTCAACACTGAGGAACTTTCAGATACAACTTGGGTTAATCATTCCATTCTTCACAATGCAGAGATCTCTAAAAACATTCAAAGCCATATAAAGAAAAGTTGGAAGGCTGGAAGGCACTAATTGTCTTCTGCCTAGAGGTGACCATGTGGAGGAATTAAAAGCTTCAAGTTCATCATGAAACACATAAAAAGAGGTAAGGCTTAAGTCATGGGCAAGATCTTGACATTTTGACACTTCCATGGGTGCTATGCTTCTGCCATTCTTATTGGTGTTGTTCTTTCATAGCTAGAACAGCACTTGCTTAATCTTAATTCACAGCCTCACTGGCAAGCCTACAATCAACTCTCCCAGACTTCCATTTGGGCTTTTCAAACATTGTTTTTCTTAGCACACGGAAATAGAAAATTTTTCCAGGTTTCCTTCTCTGAACACTGAGTCTTCTCTTGTCAAGAGATCCTGTGGCACCTGAGATATGGTCTTATCATGTGCCTAATTTCTATTCAAATATATTTAAAGGCATTTTCTAAAGTAACCATTAGGGGAAAAGCATTTTTAGGCATATACCAAACATGCCCCCTGAAAGCTGTAGATCTTGGGGTCTGCATTGTACCTGCATGAATACTATAATCTGAAAACATCACAAGAAGAAGCCCAAACAAAAAGTATTTGTAATTTCAACATTGCTAAAAAAAATTTAAAAAATCATTTGGTTAATATTTGCTTGTCCATATGGCCTGAATTAATTTCTTTCACTGCTGACAATTAGTCTGTAAAAATTGGAACGAAGCATTCACCATAGTGTTGATACAATAAAGAGAAATTTATATTCACCTTTTGTGTGTGCGTGTATTCCCTGCTATACGCCACTGGTGGGCAGCAGCCAAGTGTAGTGTGGCTGCATACTGAAAGATCAGAAGCTAACTTTACAAGAATGTTTATGAAAGTAATCTGGAATCTATACAAAGGCTTTACAAATAAGCATTCCAGTTCTCTGGGTTTCAAGGTCAAGAATCACCAGCCAAATAAAACCCATTAAAACTGGTAAAACTCAGAAACATAAATATTATAGCACCGACAGAGGAAAGAGAAAATGTAAGTTTAATACATTCCACAGGATGAATGTGTTTGTGCGCGCGCACACACACTTTGTACAGATTGCTAAATTCACAATGCAATCCTCTGACTCTTGAGACAATATTCCATAGCACTCAGGAAACAGTGACTTTTTCTGATCAATTCCTTCTGTTTATAGCCAGTTCCAGAGTTTGTGTTAACTACTATTGAAAATTTCTACTTTGAAGAAAAGAGGCCCAGCTGGGATCCAAAATCTTCCCCATCATTTAGCACATTATGACTTGATGAGAACTGGAGTACCAGCCACTCAGTCATTATATGCTTCCTATTGCTGACAACAGAAAGGATATTCTTTTAATATTGTTCTGCTTTCACTTCTTTCACCCTGCCTCTCTCTTTTTGGATTTGGATTTCTTGTATCGGAATGGCCCAAGAAGGGGTTTTAATGTGTTTTGGTGTTGAGATCAATGTGCAGTGTAATTTTTTAAAAGGACAACCACAGAGCATAACAGAAAGAATAAGACTTAGTTGTGACTGATTCAAGTGCCCACCCATCATTATATACATACATACCAAGATGAAACCTCTTTATGATTCATACATAGATATAGATATATTTAAAAAAATTACATCTAAGATTTGGACCCTCAAACATTTCCATTGTGACCAAAGGGCTTCTTCCATTTATTCTTCCTCCTTCAATTTGTATCCCACATTTCAGTTTATTGAACTTACATCATTTAAAAAGATATAATATATCAGAACAATACTAAATCATTTTAGTGCAAATCATATTTGTTTTAAGGAATCTTGGTTCTGAAATGTTTATTAAACCAAAACAACAAAAACACAACTCCAAACCTAAATACAAATCAGTCATAAACTGTCCAGAAGCTAAGATATATAAGAAAGGACCATCTAAACATGGATCCTGCTCCCAGAGATTACTGGAAGGACAAGGCTGCTCTGAATGTGGATGGACCTGAATGTTTGCCTTTCTTTAAAGGTAAAGGTTCCCCTCGCACATACGTGCTAGTCAATTCCGGCTCTAGGGGGCGGTGCTCATCTCCGTTACAAAGCTGTCCGAAGACGTCTCTATGGTCATGTGGCCAGCATGACTAAATGCTGAAGGCACACGGAACGCTGTTACCTTCCCACCAAAGTGGTCCCTATTTTTCTACTTGCTGTCAAACTGCTAGGCTGGCAGAAGCTGCGACAAGTAACAGCTTGTCCCAGCACTCCATTACGCAGTGCTAGGGATTCAAACCGCCAAACTGCTGACCTTTCTGATAGACAAGCTCAGCTGTCTTAGCCACAAAAGCAAATCCCAAGTTTGTAGCTGAATTTAAGTAGTCAGGTATACTACAGAAATACTCAGGACAAACAGAACAATTCTATATTTCCCAGCTGCTTTCAGAGCCTAACCCCGTTACCTCATACAATGTTGCCTGGTTCTGTACAGCAGCACTCAAAATTTGTGAGATGATGACTAGACTTAATTAGCATCTAGTTCTTATTAGAGTGCTCTGTAATTTGATTTAGGCTGCTAGGTTGGCATATACTACTATATACTACCATATACTACCTTTTATGTCTTCTAGGCCCAACTAATGCTCCTCCCCCTTCTTTTAGATTCTTATTGACTTCTAATATATATTTTCTGTTTTAATACCTTCTAGCTTTTCAGAATTTTTGGACTCTGATATGTATTATACACTTTTAATTGATTGGACCCCACCTCTTTATGCTGGTTTATGATCATAACAAAGTTTTGATTTGAAATGAAGGTAGTCCTCGACTTAAGGCCACAATTGAGCCCAAAATGTTTTGTTGCTATGCAAGGCAGTTGTTAAGTGAGCTTTGCCTCACTTTACAACCTTGCTTGCCTCAGTTGTTAAGTGAATCAGTGCAGTTGTTAAGTTAGGAACACAATTGTTAAGTGAATCTGGCTTCCCCACTGACTTCGCTTGTTAGAAGGTTACAAAAGGTGATCATGTGATCCTGGGACACTGCAGCCATGTCACATGCCAGTTGCCAAACATTGGAATTTTGATCACATGATCACAGGAATGCAGCCACATAAGTGTAAAAAAGTCAGAATAACAGAGTTGGAAGGGGCCTTGGACGTTCTCTACCTCCTGCTCAAACATATCATTTCAGACAAATGCCTCTCCAATCTCCTTTTAAAAGCTTCTAGTGATGGGCCTTGGTGGCTCAGGCTGTTAATTGCCTGCACTTAAGTTCCAGCTACCTACAACTGCTGTAGGCTCAAATCCCACCAGGCTCAAGGTTGACTCAGCCTTCCATCCTCTCGGGGTAGGTAAATTGAGGACCCAAGATTGTTGGGGGCAATTAGCTGACTTTGTAAAAATGCCGCTTAGTAATAAGCAGGCATATACAATGGAATGAAGGCTATTGCTGAGCACACTGTGTTGTATCCCAAAAATTGTAAGCCGCCCTGAGTCTCCGGAGAAGGGCGGCATATAAATGTAATAATAAAAAAAAAGCACCCACACTAAATGAATGGTTGTATAAGTTGAGGACTACCTGTAGCCACTCAGAATGATTAAGGCACTAGATAAGCATAGTTTTATTTCTTTAAAAATTAGATTAGGAATTCACAGCAGAAAAGTGTTGCTATAAAATCATTAATTGCTTTTGTATTAGCCATTAAAACTTGTGTGTGCAGGCTTCTGTAAAAGCTGAACCACATACAAGGATCCATTAGTTACTTGTGTATTAGACATATAACCTTTGCTTCTGTATTTGACATATAACCTTTGTGTGACCTGTATGTGTAGATTCTTATCAGAGTCGGACCATGTACAGGAAGTTAGCAGCGGAGAATGTAGCTGCACTGTCTGTCTGTTTCTACATATCCTATTCCAACAACATAACCACAAACTGTAACCTTTTGCTTGCTGCTCGCACAAATTTTGCACCTGCATTTATGGCTCTAATGTACTCTATACTCACCCAATGAAAGAGCCCCCCCGGACTCTGTGTCGGGGTCAGCTCATCCGAGGAAGAACCTGCGTGGAGTCTTCTTGACATATTTGGCCTTAACAATGAGCAGCCCTCCAAGTGTGGACCAAAACCGCAGAAAAGAAAAAAAATGTTGTTATTTATGTTAAGTTTGCATGAAGAGACAGACGCGGAGTGCTTCAAGCTCTTAGTTTATTAGTGACTACAGCTCAGAACAGACCTAATTTGGCTGGGCTGCGGCTGCTACTTATAGCCAGCAGCCGCAGTTGCCAGCCAATCAGAGTGCAGGGTTTTCCCCACACTTTTTAAACCAATCATTTCCAACATTTTACAAGAACAGTTCAAACTAAACCAATGACTTCAAACCTACATACATAACACCCCTCCCCACTAGGTTCAGTCCATACTCAAACCCCAACCTATCTAATGTATTCTTTTAAATAGGTGGGGCTCTTACGTGTACGTTGAGATCTATGTGGTTCAGATGTTTTAAGGTTCTCACCTTGTGAGAGAGGAAATGTGTCTGCTGACATTTCCTTACTTGGACTTGTAGTAATGGTAGAACCTGTTTGGTTACTACAACCTGGTCTCTCCTCCCAATCCATCTCCAACCCAATGTCAGCACCTAAATCAGGTAGTGATGTGCAATCTTCCATTTGTGAAAATGGTTGTTGGTATTGTGACAGGTGTTGGGATGGTTCCTGTCATGTTAGCTCATTACACATGGGGTTGATTCTTACTTGCTGATTACTCTCATAATCCTCCTCTTCCCCTAGAAGAGGCAGTAGGTATGGGAACCAGAGAGGAGCAAAAGCGATGCTCCTGAGGCAATCTGGATCTTAACTGATCAATGTGCCTGCTCCAGAGGACACCATCCTCCGTTTGTACCCTGTAAGACCTGGGGCCTGTGATTTGGGTTATCTCAGCAGGAATCCATAATGGTTCACCCATGAGGTTCTTAGCATAAACAGAATCACCCACAGTGAAAGTGCGAATTTTACTAGTGGAATCTAGTGGTGCGTTGGGTGCATAAGTGGGATGGAGGCGGTCAAGGGGAGACCTGAGTTTCCTACCCATCAACAATTCAGCTGGGGTTAAATAAGTTGAGGTGTTGGGAGTGATATGCTGAACACTGAGAAGTTCTTCAACTCTCTCAGTGATATCCCCTGGACCCAATTGCTGAAGTTTTTCCTTGGTAAATCGTACCATATGTTCAACCCGGCCATTAGCTGAAGGATGCCCAGGGGCTGTCAGGGCATGTCTGATACCCTGTTGTGCTAGATATGATTCAAAAAGGTTGGATGTAAATTGAGGGCCATTGTCAGAAACAAGCACATCAGGTAAACCGTGGATTACAAAAAGCTTTTTAAGCTGTTTGATGACAGCTTCAGTTGTGGTGGATGCCATAGGGATAACCTCCAGCCATTTGGAATATGCATCAACTATAATAAGGAAAGTGTGCCCTCTGGTAGGGCCAGCAAAATCAATGTGAATCCTGGACCATGGGCCCCCAGGACATTCCCATTCCTATGTGGTGGCGAGAGGTGGGGCAGGCCTGACTACCTGACAGTTGGGACAAGATGCAACCCAGTTTTCAACCATTTTGTCAATACCTGGCCACCATACATAACTCCTGGCCAATCCCTTCATTCTGACAATTCCCGGATAACCCTCATGTAACATTTCCAAAACCTTTCTTTGCAGTTTTGCAGGAATAACCACCCTGTTACCCCACAAAATACATCCTCTTAATACAGATCATTCAGTTTGCCTGCATTTAAAAGGTTGGGCAAGTTAAGGTAGATCTTGAAGTGGCCAACCTTTCTTAATCCAGCCTATGACAGGAGCCAATAAAGTGTCTTTGGCAGTCTCTCTGGCAATTTCAGCAGCATGTACTGGAAGTTTGGCAACAGTTTCTAGAAAAAGATGTGAGTCTCAGGAACAGGGTCTTCAATGTGTGAAGGAAGCAGGCAGCGACTCAAAGCATCTGCGTGCCCAATGTCTTTTCCAGGTCTGTGGATGAGTTTGTACGAATAAGCAGCAAGAAATTCAGTCCATCTCAGCATTCTTGGTGACAGGATCGTGGGCGTTGGTTTGTCCCCTGCCAGAATGCCTAAAAGAGGTTTGTGATCTGTGACCATGGTAAATGTTCTCCCATAAACGTATTCATGGAATTTCTTGACAGCTGCCACAATTGCCAAAGCTTCCTTGTCCAGTTGGCTATAGTTCCTCTCTGCTTTAGTCAAAGTGCGAGAGTAAAATGCAATAGGGGCTTCCCTTCCACTGGGAAGCATGTGGCTCAAACCCCCTCCAAAAAGGGATGCATCACAAGTCAGTACAACAGGCAAATTCTCAGAGAACTGTATCAGTACAGAATCAGAAGTGATTTGTCTCTTAATATTGTTAAATGCAGCTTGTTCTTTTCTGCCCCAGACCCATGCAGATTTTTTGTCCAGCAATCTATGTAGGGGTTCTTCAGTGGTTGCCTTCTGAGGTAGAAACATATGATAGAAGTTAATGAGTCCCAAGAATGCTTGCAAATCTGTTTTGCATTTTGGCCTGGGGGCTTCTTTGATTGCCTGAACCTTTGCCTCTGTGGGGTGGATGCCATGTTTATCAATCATGTAACCCAAGAATTCTACTTTATCTGTTCTAAGTGTGCATTTTTCTTCTTTGACTTTTAACCCCGCTTTTTTGAATCTAGTTAAGACTTCCCTGAGTCTCTCGTGTAATTGAGTGTCATTTTCAGCAGAAATTAAAACATCATCAAAATAGGGCACCACCCCTGGCAACCCTTGTAACATTCTTTACATAAGGCTTTGGAAGATGCCTGGTGCCACGATTACTCCAAATTGCAATCTTTTGCATTTGAAAGCACCTCTATGGGTCACAATGGTTTGGGCTTCAGCAGTGGCATCATCAACTGTTAATTGTTGATATGCCTGGGCCAGGTCCAACTTGGCAAAAACTGTGCCCCTCCAAGAGAGTGTAATAAATGATGCACTACTGGAACTGGATATGCGCTCTGTTGTAGCGCATGGTTCAATGTCCCCTTGTAGTCTCCAGATTCTCACAGACCCATCAGCCTTGACTGGTGTAACTATGGGTGTCTCCCACCTGGAGTGATCAGTGGGCTCTAAAACCCCTTGGGCTATTAGTTTATCTAATTGTGCATCAATTTTTTTCCTTTAAGGCAAATGGGACCCTTCTGGGTTTTAAACGGATTGGTTGTACCTTGGGATCTAGGTTAAATGTGATGGGGGTCCCCAAGTACTTGCCTAATCCATCACTGAAGACCTCTGGAAACTCAGACTTTAAGGCCTCTTCCCATTCAGTGTTGCTCACGTGATTGATGCCAGTCACCTTGATGCCCAATGGGTTGAACCACTCAAGTCCCAGCAGACTTGGGCGATCCTTGTCAACGATGGTCAGGGGTAGACGCTTGGTGTGGCCCTTGAACTTTATGTTGAATTCTCTTGTTCCAACTACTGGAATCTTGTTCCCTTGGTAGTCTTTAAGAGTCAATGCCTGCTTCTTGAAGTGAGTCTTCTGAATATCTGGTAACAGTCTTTGAATAGTGTCCCATGACACCATAGATAGGTTTGAGCCTGAGTCCACTTCCATTTGGCAAGGTCTTCCTTCAATAAGTACCTTGACATGCACTTTTCTGTTTTTTAAGGGAGATGAATGACCAATAGTTACTGTCTGATGAGTTTCATTCTTCCCCTTTGCTTCTGTGCTGCGCCCCATTTTCTCACTGAGGTTGTTTGGCTTGAACTCTTTGTCTTTGGTTGCAGCAAACTTCCTTCTGTTTGGTGGAGTTCTGGATGATTTGCAGACTCTTGCTAGGTGTCTTCTTTTTTCACAACGGAGGCAGATGGTGTCTAAAAGCTTGCATTCAGTGCGGGGGTGGCTTCCCCCACAACCTCTGCAGTAGAAATCTTGCCTCTTTCTTCCCAGGTCTTTCTTTTTCCGCTCCATTCTGAGTCTGTAAATTCCTTCCTCCACCTCACTACAGTCTGACTCAGAATCTATTTGCTCACAATGAGTTGTTGTGGACTTTTCCACATCAGGATGGCTTGTGGCCTTGTTGATTTTCTTCATGGCTGCTGCTGAGGACTTGGTAGCTTCTGCTGAAGAGGCCTCTTCTATTGCTTCCTTCAGCGTGATCTTAGGTTTCATTAATAACTTGCTCTGTAGCACCTTGTCTTTAAGGCCCAGAACAAATCGATCGTGCATGGCCTCTTCTAAATTGTTAAATTCGCATGCACCCCCAATGTCTCTTAAATGTTTTAGCTTTCCCCTTGATCATGACTGTAAAACTCGTGTCTCTTAATGAGGCACGATACTTGTGGCACGTAATGGGCTCTTAACAGTTTTTCTAAGTCAGGCCAGTCCATTACCTTCACGTCTGCAGCTTCTGCCAATGCCTTCGCCATCTTGAAAACTGCCGGACCACCGTGCGTGAGAAAGACCGCCCTCTTCCGCTTCTCGGAAATGTCGGCAAGATTGTTTCCCTCCAGATACATTTGGAAACGATCTGCATACGACTCCCAGTCTTCTGCCGTCGGATCGAACGGGGCTGGGGGGGTGTTCAGTGCAGCCATCTTGCTCTCCTTCTGTTCCGCGTTGCCGTCTTCTTCAGGGGAATCCCATCCTCATTGCCAGTGTTAAGTTTGCATGAAGAGACAGATGCGGAGTGCTTCAAGCTCTTAGTTTATTAGTGACTACAGCTCAGAATGGACCCAATTTGGCTGGGCTGTGGCTGCTACTTATAGCCAGCAGCCGCAGTTGCCAGCCAATCAGAGTGCAGGGTTTTCCCGCACTTTTTAAGCCAATCATTTCCAACATTTTACAAGAACAGTTCAAACTAAACCAATGACTTCAAACCTACATACATAACAATTTAAGATGACGTTGGAAGAAATGTCCTTCTGGGTTCAGTTCCAAGTGGGGGAAAAGACACTAGAAACATGGAAGCTGTTTAGAAAGATGGTTTAATGGTGGACAGGATCACATGCTTGGAGCTCTTGGGCGAAGAAAAGGGAAGAGATACTGAGAGTCCCTGAGTTTTATGCCCTCTCTGGGCTTTGAACTTCCTGGGGCACAGGAAGAGTATCCTGATTGGTTGTCAGACTCCCATGGGGCCATGCAAGGGTTGCTTGGTTGAATCTTGCTGGGTGATGTAATCTTTCCAGGTGCCATGTGGTGAGATAGTTAGAGGGCTAATCCTATCATGTCCTGAGGGCCATATCTTAATCCCATCACCCTGGAGCTAAAGGGGGGGCCAGGGAGCTGCAGGAAGCTCCTTTGTCTTTAAAAACATGTTTCTCCTATTCTCATCCAGGGAAATATAATATCCTGCCTTTTAAATATTTCCTAGAATATTTCATTCCTCTAGGAGAGGGGTGGGTTTCAACTCCCAACAATGACCTATAGAAAATATCTACAAATCACTCTAATTTAAAGGTTATTTGTTTTCCAAAGTCGGATTCTGAATCCAAGTGGTCTATATGATAATTGCCCCCCTCCACATTCTCATCTACACGCACACACACACACAAATCAAAAAGCAAGAAAGTTCTCAGCTCAGTCTTCCCAGGCTGGTGCTCCCCAGATGTGTTGGACTGTGCTAGCTGAAGAGAGCAAGATTTAAAGTCCAATGCATCTGGAATCCCAACACACTTTGGGAAAAGCTCTTTTAGCAACAGACTGTTCAAACAGGAAGATGCAACCATCCAAAACTGAAATCTGATATCCCCATTCCTCTTAGGGCCTTTCTCCACTTGAGTCTTACCAAGTGCAGACCTGCAATTGTCTGCCCTATTCCCAAAATGTTGCATTCGTCTTGTTTTCAGCCTGAAATGGAGATCAACTGTTAAAGTAAAGCTGTTCTCTTAAACCGACAGCAAACAGGCAGAGTTTCAAGGATGAGGAGGACTGCCTGCCAAATTTTCCACTCCTGTTGTAGCATCATTGTCAGGTAACCCATATGGTTCAGGATGACCTTGCCACTTTGGGCTACTGACTCACCCCCACCCAGATTCCACAGCAAACTTCTCTGGTACCATCATTTTCTTTTTTCCAGAGCAAAAACAGCAAGACAAAGTCATTGAGCTGAGGAAGCTGCATGCTTTCCAAATAACTGATAGAAAAATGGTGGAGTAGAGCTTTGCCTGGGCAGTTTTCCAACCTCTTGGGTATCTGGTTTTGAGAAAGTTAACTCTGTCCAAACGAACTATTAGTGGGTTAATTTGTGAGCTACCTAGTAAAGGCCAATTTACTCAGCAGTCTTCACTGCCCTCTCATTTTAAAAGGCCCTGAATCATTCTTCATTTCTTGAATGGAAATAGTTCTATAGATCAGAGATGGTATTCAGCAGGTTCTGACCAGTTCTGGAGAACTGGTAGTGGAAATTTTGAGTAGTTTGGAGAACCGGCAAATACCACCTCTGACTGGAGATTTTACAGTATCCTTCCCCTGCCACACCCACCAAGCCATGCCCACAGAACTGGTAGTAAAAAAAATTGAATCCCACCACTGCTATAGATGTTCCATGTGGAGTTTTTTGGAATAATGATATTCCAGTTTTTTTCTCCCTGACCCTTGACTATGCATGGGCCTCTTTGTTTCATTGTGCTGATTCTTCAATAGTAGTTTCTTCAGTAGTTTCTTAATAGTAAGAAACTTAATGGTAAATTGAAGGCTAAATTCAAATATTCCATGTCCATTCTAAAATCTGGATTCTTATTTCATATCAGAGTTAATCGTATAATTATAAACACAAAACTGTGAGGATAAAACTAGGTCACTTAGCCAAAATTTGTATTTTAATCATGAGAGACTTTGGTTAAAACTTGGTTGATTCATAGGCAAACAGTAATGTCTTGAACAAAAACAACAACAAGAAATCTCAACCAACATAAAATCTTCATCTTAAAACTGACCAAATGATTATGCATTTGAAAATGTAAGGATGACTGAAACCAATCTGTACAAGACAAAAATGACATGGAAGTAATTAGGTCTACAAAATATGCCCCATTTTATAAAACATTTTTATAATTTTTTATCAGGCATACATTTTATAAAACATAAAACAAAACAGATAGGATGGTGAGAATTCTGATAGATGAAAAAATTGTCATTGCTAAGTACAATGCAAGCAGAAAAAGTGAATTACAAAAACTCATCAAACCTGGCACAGCTTTTCTGATCAGTCACCTAATCATGACTTTTCTGGCCTTGAGATGCAAAGACATCATGGTGTTTTAAAGAAAGGCTACCCAAACAGTTTAGCTTTTATTATACCTTAGCAATGAAGATAGTAATGTTGCGCCTGCCTATTTTTCCTAAATCATCAGTCTGGAAACGACCTCGGAGTTCTTTCAATCCAACAGTTCAGCCCAAGGCAGGAGTCCTTATACCATCCCAGAGAAATGGTTGTCCAATATCTCTTCCTTAGGCTAAACATACTTAGTTCTCTTATCTGTTCATCATACAATTTAGCCTTCTGACCCCTTATCATCTCTGTTGCTCTTCTCTGCACATTTTCTAGGTCCTCAGCATCTTTTATATATTATTTTATAGAACCCATCTAGAATTGTTGTGGACAGCCAGTCCATGGTTTTCACGAACATCTGTGTTGCTTTGTAAATTGTCTTGGAAGATTACCCAAAATCTTCAATGCAGGCTAGATTCAGGGCTGCAATTGGTTGGTTCTCTCCCATCTTTTACCCCTCCTCCTGGTATTCCCACCAATCATTCACCTGACTGTGGCCAGTAGACAACAACAGATGGGAGACTAGAGGGGATGTTGAGGTTTTGTGCTATACATCCTCAAACTTTGTTTCGTCTTTGCAGAAAATAGTCCCAGAGTGCAGCTGAAGACTAATGCAAAGGAGAAAGTTAAGCAGGACCACATTTGGGAAGAAAGGGTGAAATTGACCAGCATCATGAATCCATTTAGGCAAAACCCTCCTCCACCCACTGTAGTCACACCATGAAAAATCAAGTAGGCTGATGTAGGTCTCCATTTGTTGGCTGTTGCTTACAATGTGTCTATGATAGTTTGACGAAGGACCTGCTGGACTCATATTACATCAGTGAAATGTGCAGCCTCTAAACTAAGCATGGGCTCCTAAACTTTTTGACTTTAATTTCAATAGACTCAAAAGCACATGGATAGAAAAGATCTATAATGCTAGTTGGACTAACATACATAAACTTGAATGAAGTTCCTGGGTAGATTTACAGCAAGGTGAAGTTTTTTAAAACCATTTCCTTCCTTTAGCCCCTGCATATGATCTGTGTTGTCTATTCTTATCTTCTCAGGCCAGATTAACAGATTAACAGATAATCAGAGTTGGAAGGGACCTTATAGGTCATCTAGTCTACTGATTGTACTCACTGTCAGAAAGTTTCTCCTTATTTCCAGGTTGAATCTCTCCTTGTTCAGTTTCCATCCATTATTCCTTGTCTGGCCTACAGGCGCTTTAGAAAATAGCTTGACACTTTCCTCTCTGTGTCAGCCCCTCAAATATTGGAATTCTGCTATCATGTCTCCCCTGGTCCTTCTCTTCACTAGACTAGCCAAGCCCAGTTCCTGTAACTGTTCTTCAAATGTTTTAGCCTCCAGTCCCCTAATCATCCTGGTTGCTCTTCTCTGTACTTTTTCTAGAGTCTCAACATCTTTTTTATAATGTGGTGACCAAAACTGGATGCAGTACTCTAGGTGTGATCTTACTAAGGCTTTATAGAGTGGTATTAGTACCTCACTTGATCTCGATTGTATCCCTCTGTTAATGCAATTTAGGATTGCATTAGCTTTTTGGGCTGCTGCTGCACACTGCTGGCTCGTATTTCAGCTGAACTCTCTCCCTCTCTCTCCCTCTCCCTCTCTCTCTCTCTCCCTCCCTCTTTTCTCATAGGAACATGATTGCAATATAAATGCCTTAAATAAATTTTAAGTTAAATGTGAGTGTAATCAATATATCAAAGTGAAATACAAGGCAAACTAGATCTTTGATGCAAGCTTGCAAGAAAATACATGATTAAGGGGGAGGGAGGGGAAGAGCATGCTTCAGTATAAGAGATGTGTGGTAACATGATTACAGGTTCTGATTTATTATAAGCTATAGTTCAGTCAGTTATCGCAAATAGTAATTTTAAAAATTAACATTTGTGTTTAGAGCATTTTAGCTTTAGAAATCCTTGCAACAAATTACAGAGAAAGTATTATGCCCACATTACAAAAGGATGGATTCAGGGCTAAGGCAAGATATGAACCACGAATTTCCTGGCTCATTGCTCACTTTATTTGTAACCACTACACTATAGACCTGTTACTCTAGCACTTCTGTTTTCACAGGCAATTATAGATGACTATCTGCTTTCACATTCAATGTATGCAGGAAAGGGTTTGCATGTCTGAAAAAGTGCCCCATTATTTTAAACCAAAGCAAAAACCTTCCCTATCCATGGAAAATAATTTCAGTGGACAAGGCTAGATGTTGTCTCCATGGCATGCTACTTTTCTACATATATGTAGAGTCCCTTAATGAATTTCACTGCCGCAACATCAGCAAGACTATACAATACTGCACATAATTATTCTGAATCTTTTACTCAGTCTTCCTATTTATTTACTGATAATTCAAAGAACCAGACAAGATCTGTCATGATAGGCAGGCAGGCAGGCAGGCAGGCAGGCAGGCAGGCAGGCAGGCAGACAGACATTGACTTAGATACCATTAGGCATACATAGAACAGACCCACTTAAATCAATGGATTTTAAATTAGTTATGATTTTAATAGATAGACAATGAGAGAAAGGAAGTACATAAATGCAGAGAGATCAAGCTATTAAATACCAACATATATGTATTCTTAAAATGAAATGTTATACTATTTTATATATTCACATGGACTAATATAGCAATAAGAATTCCTTTATACTTCTCTTTTGAATTTTGTCCGGGAAAAAAAGCCATTGACCCATTTCCAACCCAACATCAATTTCTCTCGAAATGTGTCATTTCTAATTTGCTTAACACCTTAATTAAATGAAGCTGGCTATCTTGCCAAAAGACTAATAACAGTGAATATCTTGTAGGAGATTTCTTTTGATAATGAGTTTTGGAAGTGATTAATGCTTACACATATGTAAACATTTTCACTATGTCATTAGCCTCTGTGATGCTAATTTATACAGATTAAAGGGGGCCTACGGATTTACATTACATGAGCAATCTATGTGAAACAGGAACAATATTTGAATTAGGTGAGAAGGAACATTTTAATCCCCCTCCCCTTCTAATTCCTAATCTTTTGATGCTATTTATTACAAATAACTCAATGGTAATTTCCAGTAGTATTAACTTGAATAAGGATAGGGAGAATTCAGCTGCATCTCAGTCAAGGATTCTTTGAGACAGAAAGAAAAGATGTGCCCACGTTTGTTTTAAGATCATCTTTTAATTATAGATTATCAGTGAAATGTAATTTGAGAGCAGAATCTCTCCTTCCCTCCCTCCCTCCCTCCCTCCCCAATGTAATGACATAAGAAAAGCTATTCTTATCTACTTTAGGGCAGCTACAAAAAATACAACTTCTCCTGTGTCCATTTATTAATGAGATACAAAACAACACCTTTGTTGGAAATGAACCAATTTTAAAAACTGATTGTTTTTACCTAAACAAACAATAATTGTTTCCTAAATAACTTGTAAGACTGCTGGCTCAAAAGGAAGAGATGGCAATGGTTCCAGGATATTTAATAGCAATTGATGTTCTTGATGGGGTTCCTGTTTGTTTGCTTTAAAAGAAATAATAAAATCTAGTCTTAAAAAATTAACAGTAGTAATCTGTACACAGAAAGAAGCAGATTTCCAGTGGAGTGGGAATTTCTCTAACAATGACTTTTGGAGTGGTGGTGAGTTTCCATCTGATGATGGTATTTGTGGGAAAAAATCTACCTTATTCTATCTGAACCAGTACTGGAAATTATTCCATCCAGTCAACTAACCTGTAATCTACTAAATAGAAGATAGATAGAATTCTTTATTGGCCAAGTGTGATTGGACACACAAGGAATTTGTCTTGGTGCATATGCTCTCAGTGTACATAAAAGATACATTCATCAATAGTCAAGAATCATAAGGTACAACACTTAACAACAGTCTAGAGTCTAATAATACTAGAGATCAAATTGAGAATATCTGCGTAACAACTATCACAGAGACATGAGTTGTTGTTTGGCATATGTTATGTATATAGATAACTGCTTAGATAATAATTCCACATGTGCACACAATAGGGTCTTTTTTTGAAAACCCATTGATGTAACATCTCTGAATTATTTCATACAAATTATCTTTGAAAGCTCTATGCAGTGGGTTAACATTACACACTTGCAATGGGAATGGTCAACCAGGAGTTCCAATTATTTATTTTTTTGACCTTCCTTGAAATTGCTCTAAAAAAAATCTGCAGCAAACCATCCTGAAAAAATACATATTTCTCGCAATTTCAATGCAAATGAAATGAAAATATACTGTACAGGTAAAGCATTGGATAGATTCCACACTTAAAAGTATGTAACCAAGCAAGGAAACAAACAGAAATACTGGATCCTTTTCAAAGACCACCAGAAATCCTGACTCGATTCAGGGCTTTTGTTACATATGCCCTTGCCAAACAACAGGTGCTAAAAAAGTGCCTTCTTCGTAGAAACCACAACACTGTTCAACTATTTACAAAGTCTGCACTACTATTACTATTAATCTTCTAATCACTCCTTATCACTCATGCCCTCCCACTTGTGACTGTGTGACTGTAACTTTGTCACTTGCATCCTTACAATCTATATTGACTGTTTCCTAGTATGATTTGATTGCTTATTGTACCCTATGACTATCATTAAGTGTTGTACCGTATGATTCTTGACTGTTGACGAATGTATCTTTTCTTTTATGTATACTGAGAGCATTTGCACCAAGACAAATTCCTTGTGTGTCCAATCACGCTTGGCCAATAAAGAATTCTATTCTATAAAGAATTCTATTCTATTCTGTGGAAAGGCTGCCACAGAGATTTCCTGTAATGCCCTCTTTATGTTCATTTAAACACCTGTTCAAGATCTTTGGTATACACAAACCATTTATTATTATTATTATTATTATTATTATTATTATTATTATTATTATTAATTTGACTTGTATGCTGCCCCTCTCCCGAACGGACTCGGGGCGGCTCACAGTTAAAACCAATACAATAAATAATTACCTAAAATAGAATTAAACCACAAGCCAAATTACTAAAACAAATTATAAAACAAACCCCCTCCCCCCAAGAGGAGTCAGCACAGCGCAGCCTGCTCAAATAGCCAAGCTTTCAGGTCATGGCGGAAGGTGCAGAGGTCAGGGGCCAGGCGGAGTCCCAGAGGTAGTTGATTCCATAGGGCGGGAGCCGCCACAGAGTAGGCCCTCCCCCACATCACCACCAAGCAACATTGGGTTGCAGACGGCACACCGAGGAGTCCCTGCCTGTGCACTCGTACAGGGCGGTTGGTATTCGATGCTGGCAGTAGACATTTCCATTAAGCAGAGATAGCAATATTTTTTTCTACATCTATTCTTCCCCATTAATTTAAATCAGCTGTGAAAAGCTACATGCTTCTTTATTGGAGCATTTCTGTTTCTGTTTGTTTCTCATTGTGAAAGGGAATTGATGCTTCATCTTTAATACAAGACACTTAAACATTCTCCCAAATCAAAGGGAAGCTGTATTCCAGCTTGACTTTTACCTGCAGCAGGCACAGTCTAGGCAAATAGCCCAAAGCATATTTAGAGCTGCCCTGCAGTCAATGCAACACATCAAGTGAATAGACAATGTTAAAAATAAGTCAGCCAGAATGTAATTGGCTTGGATTGCAAAGCTGTGAGGTGAAGGCATCGAGGCGACTGGTAAACTGCAAAATCATTTTGACTTGATCTCTTGATTCAGGGCCTCTAATGTGAATAATTTCCATGGGAGGTGATAAAGACAGTGGAGGAAATCTTCCTTAACAAGAATGGACATTTTAAGGCAGAGCAATCTACCCATCTTTCAATTAGCCTACCGGGTATGGCTTGAAATAAAGCAGAAGCTGCAACCCTGAGGACATAAAGCAAGACAGGGAAAGGAACACAGCTCAGCATGTTTGCAGGAAATCCAATTATTTGTCTGATGTTTTGAATTCAAAAGTGGATTCCAGAAGTCCTAAAGCAATTACGATTTGCTGTTGAAAAAGGCTGAACTGAGCCAGCAGCTAAACATTAGTATTGTTTTTGGCTTCCATACTCCATTTACACTAAGGAGCCCCCTTAAGCCCAAGCTCTTCAGCATGTAACCAAAGTTATTTTAATTTTTAATAGGCCGTCTTGAAGTATGTTGGTCAAAATACCTAAATGGCAGGGGCAAGGGAAGTAGAATCTCTCTCTCTCTCTCTCTCTCTCCCTCCCTCCCTCCTCCCCTCTCTCCTCTCCCTCCCTCCTTCTCTCCCTTTTTCCCCCCCTCTCTCTCCCTTCCCCTGCCTGCCTCATTTTTTTTTTCTTTTTAGAGCTGGAAAAACAGCACTCTCACAATTCTCTATTTTTTCTTGTCCAAATTAGATGCTTTCTGAACAGCTGATAAGTATATTCTACAGTTTTAAAATATTTGCTATCACTAATTGACATTTTTTTTTTAATTACATTTATATCTTCTCCGAAGACTCTTTACTACAACCCATGCTCAGCAATAGCCTTCCTTCCATTGTATATGCCTGCTTATTACTAAGCGGCATTTTTACAAGGTCAGCTAATTGCCCCCAACAATCTTGGGTCCTCAATTTACCTACCCCGAGAGGATGGAAGGCTGAGTCAACCTTGGGCCTGGTGGGATTCGAGCCTGCACTAATTGTAAGCAGCTGGAACTTAAGTGCAGGCAATTAACAGCCTGAGCCACCAAAGTCACTACTTAACAATATGACTATCTGGACAGAATGGAACACAGCATTTCACCCAAAAGTTTTTAGTGTTCTACTATTTCTCAGAGGTGAAACAATCTGGTATGAATTTGGATTGCAGCAATCCAGGGATAGCAAATGCATTAGACTAGAGTGTCCCAAATGACTGAGGTCCAAACAGAGTCCATAGCATGTCTCAGTAGGAACACTGACATGGCAACTAACACTGGCAGTTAAATCTTCTGCAGAATGAGAAGTTAGAAGATAATTGTGCAGATACCTTATTGCAGTACAGTGAAACTAAAACAAGAATTTTATGTTAGTCTGGTAGAAAGGGAGACTTCAGAATTATTCTTTCGGATGCCAGTATGTAACTGGAAGATAGTGGGACCACACAGGAAGATCTTATGAGGAGTAACCACAATACATGGCACACTCTCATGGGATCTAGCATCTTGTATTACCCAAGCATACTCTAAAAACCTATACAGTAACCTGAAGTTACTGTTTCTGTAACTTTGCATAGGATTCTTAATTACAGTAATGGAATGATCTGAAACCATAAACCGCCCATGGCATTATATCAGTACTTCTATTTACTTCACAGCTTTAGTGTTCTCAAGGTCATAAATTAAAATAATAATAATAATGCTTGTGCAAGAAGATCACACAAACTGACGATAAACAACAACATAACACAGTTGCCAAATCATTCACTGGAACATCTATAAAAAGTAATGTGCCAGTAATGAAAAATTGGTGGGAACATAGAGTTGAAAAAGTAGTTGAAAATGAGAAGGTTAAAGTATAGTAGGATTTTCAAATACAAAGACTCAGAGGTGGTATTCAGCAGGTTCTGACCAGTTCTGGAGAACAGGTAGCAGAAATTTTGAGTAGTTCGGAGAACCAGCAAATACCTCCTCTGACTGGAGATTTTACAGTATCTTTCCCCTGCCACGCCCACCAAGCCACGCCCACAGAACTGGTAGTAAAAAAATGGAATCTCACCACTGTACAGACTGATAACATCTTCGCACAAAACACACCAGATTTAACTGTGATTGAAAAGAACAAAGTGCTAAGTTTGCATGAAGAGACAGACACGGAGTGCTTCAAGTTCTTTGTTTATTAGTGACTACAGCTTAGAACGAACCCACTTTGGCTGGGCTGCGGCTGCTACTTATAGCCAGCAGCCGCAGTTGCCAGCCAATCAGAGTGCACTTTTTAAACCAACCATTTCTTACATTTTACAAGAACAGTTCAAACTAAACCAATGACTTAAAACCTGCATACATAACACAAAGTGTGAATAATTAATGGGACAGGGGATAACAGAACAGAAGACAAAAAATTGGAAAGATCACAAACTATCAAGATCTGAAAATCGAAATGGAAAGATTATGGCATACACCAGCTGTGGCAATGCCAGTGGTTATCAGCACATTAGATGTCATACCAAAAAGTTTTGGACAACAATCACAAAATTGTTGAATTTTATCACAAATTGACAAAATTTCCATCAGTCAATTAGAAAAGGCCACATTGCTTGGATCTGCACATATGCTACATCAATACATTACAACATTCTAGGTTCTTGGGAAGAACTAAAGCCAATACCCGCTAAAGAACTGGCAGCTGTGATTTTATATTGTTGTATATGTATTATGATACTATAATATGCTATGTACTACTAAAACTTTTGTCTTTATATCTCTGAAACTCTGACTCAATGGAGAACAAATTTCCTAATAATAATAATGGATGTGGCAGTACCTGCAAACAGCAGAAGAGAAGAGAAAGAATTGGAGAAAATCACAAAATACAAAGACATGTAAATATTAGTAGAACATCTGTGGCAAAAGAAAGCAAAGATAATATCAATAATAATAGCTGCAATCCCAAAACAGCTGGAGCATCACTTAAACATCATTGGTATTGACAAAATCAATAGTTTTACTCAGAACAATTTACATCCTGCAATGATACTTTAATACAACCAAACAACATATGCCTAACCCAGATCTCAGATTTGGCACTTTATCCACTCAGTAGGTGAATAAAATGCCAAATCCAAACTAAACATCTAGCTGACTGTATAACCAATACATATAGGTAGTCCTAACTTAGCAACCATTCAAGTTACAATAGACCACCTCACAAAGTTGCTTACAACCCAGTTAAGAAATTCATTGTTACATCAATCTTGATTGGAGTCTTCAGAGTGATAGCTAAAGGACTTCCCTGATATCTAGAAATATTGAATTTATCAAACTTGAACATTTTTTCAAAAAAATCCACCTTGCTTGGAACTGCCTAAATTTTTAGATGCTACCTTAATAATTCTTAGGTCCTTGGTTATTATTTGAATTATTAAGGTTCTACCAATCTTTGACTGTGAATCTAACTGTAGATTACCTACACATAATAATGATGAAGAGTTGATAGCTGTGAATTGTAATCTCAATACAACCAGAGGCCATAATATTGGAAAATTGTATATAATCCATATACTACATGAACTATATGTAGATAAGAAATGAAACCCAAATCTTTCAAATCATTTCTGAGCTGCAACAATGGAGACAAATCAGTAGAAGGCATTAAAGGAGCTAATTGTTTTGTATCTCTTTGCTGCCACCTATTGGCCATCTTGATGCCTACAAATATTGCATTACTTGAATGCTGTACTTGAGCGAGTGTTGAATCCATATTGGTCCAGGCAGAAATACGTCTCGGGTGATTAGGCTTTAAATAACAATAGGAAAACAGAAATATCTGAATACAAAAGTATATTTTTTTAATGTTATGCACATACAAAGACTGAATGATATTTTTTTGTTTTGCATATTCATGCTTTCTAGTAACCTTGAATGCTCTCTCTCCCATTTAAGAAACTTGTTATTTTAACATTATATTTTATTTTGTATTGTATTGTATTGTTTGGTAGCAATAGGAGTAGCCTTTTATTGTAACATGAAAAAGAACATTTCAAAATAAATGCTAGTAATAATGATATTAATGCTCTGTTAGTCCTAGTCGCTTAGACTAACAGGGTGGGGCATGAGTGCCAATTATTGTGTGGTCATGTAAACAACTGAAACATTGTATGAATTTTATGCATCATGTTCCCAAACCACAGCCTGTTGTAACACATCCAGGTCTGAGTCAACAGGTGTTGCCCACAGCTGGCAATACCACAAGGTAATATCACAATTCTCATTCATGTTATCATTTCTTCAGCAGGAACTGCTCATACAAATTAAGGCTCAAAATTTGGTGTCACTTATGCTGCTCCTGCTCTTTAAACCACATTCATTTTTATTGAGATATGTTAAATTCTTAGGCATGCCTTCACACATTTTAAATTATGAATAGTCCAACAATGGCAGAGAGGCCAATATTAAGATCATTTTTCAATCTGGATTAATTTCAGATTTTTAAAATGTGTGTTTGTTTGTTTGTTTGGTCATCCATTCAATCCCTCCAGATGATTTGATCTGGCTCAAAACCAAATTGACTTACATGCACAGTTATAAAAGAATCATATCGAATTAAAAGTTGAACTGATAATATTTTACAGATGAAATCTTTTAACAGGAGAGTTAAAGATGACCTTGAAAATATGAATCTATCTGACACCTTCCATGGGATATTCTTTATCTCAATGAACCAAATAGGGTAAATATAGAGAGATGTGGATGAATATATAGACGTGAAACTTAGCACCCCAAAATATAGCTTCAAAGACTTTATTACCAAATCACGGGTTTCATATATTTCACAATATCAAAAAACAAAACAGCATGATCCAACCAAAATCCTGTTGACCTTTTAAGAATAAGATAATCGTATTTTTATGTTTTAAATTCACCAACAACAATAATAAGTGGGATTTAACTGGTGGGAGGTTCAGCCAAGGCTATTAGAGATAGGTGGGTGGCTGGGGCTCTGGATCAAATCACTCCTATGGAGCCACTCCCTGTGTGCTGATCCTGTGAAATTCCTTGTTTTACTGAGAAGCTCCAAGAGATGAAGCAACAAAGGATGCCTGGAGCATCACTGGAGGAAGATTCAAAACAAGTCTGGCTGAACATGGGTAAGGAACCAATCTTTATCTGCCCTTATTTTGTCCATGGATAACCAACCAGTGACTCTGTTCCAGGAGATCTGGTCCAATTGGGGAGGGAGGACATGTCCGCCACTGTGATGTTTATACAAGCAATTTCGTGGATAAAGCTGCTCAAATTTCCTCCAACATAGACTCTAACTGGTCAGGATAGGCCAAGGTACCTGGAAAGGTCTGATGATGTGATCCAGGATGAGTTTGAGGCAGTGACTCCTAAGGAAACAGACAGTTTTCTCTGTGCTCTTAGTTCTGTTTTCTTGATCTGAGTTCCTTGTGATTTGTAAACGTAGCCAGGTGGGTGGCTCAACAGTTTTCAACAACTATCAACCAGTCTTCAATCTTTTCCTTTTTGGGGAAGCTGTTGAATAGGTAGTTTGTCTGTAGCTGTTAAGAAGACTGGAAGAAACAGATTATCTAGTCCTGTTACAGTCTGGTTTCAGGTTGGGATTCAGGCAGTCTTGGTTACCCTTGTTGATGATCTCTGACAGAGCCATGATGGAGGTGATAAACCCATTTTTCTGCTCCTTGATCTCAGTTGCTTTTGATACCATCAATCATGTCATGCTTCTGAGCTGGCCTCTGGACTGGAGCTTGGGGCATTATGTTATAGTAATACTCTTCTCTAAGACCAGTTCCAGTTGGTGTTGTTTGAGGGGATTGCTCCCTAAGCCCTTCCTGTACGTGGTGCCACAGGGTTCTATTCTCTTCATTCATTTTCAACATCTATATGAAACTGCTGGGTAAGGTCATCTGCCAGTATGGGATTTGGTGCCAACAGAATAATGAGTGAGGCTATCAAGGTTCTATTTCACTATCTGTTGGTTGCGTGGACTTAGATAGTGAGGAATTGTCTCTGACTCAGTCCTACCAAGACCAACTGTTGTTTGGGATGCCCAGATTCGAGATACTCCATCTTTTACCCAATTCAAGGGTTGCATGCAATCTGAATGTCTTCATAGATTCATAGCTCCTGTTCATAGCTCCTCAACTTTGGTCAGGAAGGCCTTGGCACAACTTCATCTGGGGCACAGTTGTATCTTTCTTAAATTGGGGGTTATTCAGGCTGCCATTCACGCTCTAATCACCTCACAGCTTAACTACTTAAAGACCACCAGAAGCTTCAACTGGTCCAGTACTGTGGACGGTGATGGGTGTGCCCGTGTAACACTTTAGCTTTGAGAGTTGCAGTTATTGTCAGTTTGTTTCTGGAGGTAATTCAAATTACTGATTGTTACCTACGAAGCCCTTCTTATGGCATAGGGCCTGATTACTTGAAGGGGCATCTGTCTCCCATAGTATCTGCCTGCCTGATTTGATTTCGTGTCCCTTTGATTAAACAATGCCATCTATCAGGACCCTCAAGTAGATCCTTTCAATTGGAATGGAGGTCTCCTTGAGATCTAAATATTCTGTGTCCTTAGATATTCAATACATTTAGTCTTTATCGTTAAAGAAGAGAGAAAAGACATGTAGGCAGACAATGGGGAATACGCTTAGAAAACCACATAGTAGCACAGGCTGTTTGCCTCATTAAACCTTTTGGAGGTGAGGTACAAACTGCATGGGAGGTGAAACAAATGTCTATTAAATGTCAGAGAAGGGAGCTTGTTAGTTCAAGACTCACACTTGGCAAACAAATGGCATGCTGCTTGGGAAAGCAGCTTAGGAAGAACCAACTTGTTTAAGAAATCTCTCTTCTACATGAGCCACCTCCAAATGTTAAATCTCTTCTGGATTTAAAAATGTTTCAGACCTTTTTTTCTAGGTAACATATGATGAGGTCCAGGAAAGATGCCCACTCTAATAATGTTTTTGACAACCCTACTAAATCTGAGTTGCAAGTATCTGGACAATCCCTGAATGGCACCAGAGACACCAACCATCTGTTTACTGTCATCTAGTGGTCAAATAAGTTATTGGTACCCCTTTGCTCTCTTATATTCAGTCATCAAATAATAATCAAGCATAGATAAAAATCAGAATTACATTAAACTACAACAAAATGATTCCTGAAAAATAAAAGGATGATAAAGAAAGCAATATGGATAATTGAATTAGGGAATTTAATTTCAAGAGGAACAATTCAAGGAAGCAAAAAAAAGTCAGCAGGCGCAGGGTTATTTGCAGGGGTGTCTGAAAAGTCAAGATAATGGCTTTCAAGATATTTGCTGGCCCATTTTTACATGCATTGTATGAGACATGAAAGATGAGTCTCATGGTTTTTCTTTTTATACCATTCCCTGTGGATGCACCTACTAAGGGGATATATTCCACTGTATCACAATTTAAAATCATATTTATGAATTGATTTTATGTGTATTTAAAATATTAATCACTGCAAAATAGAGTTTTGTTCAGCAACAGATCAAGTATATGGATTTCGGGCAAAAGTTTCTAAATGTAGTAGCGGCCATATACGATAAACAGCAAGCTAAGATATTGATAAATGACCATACAACAGACAAATGTGAAATACAAAAAGGAATGAGGCAGGGATGTCCATTATCACCATTATTATTTATTTTGACTTTAGAGACACTAACAAGAATAATTAGAAAGGAACCAGAAATAAAAGGACTAAAAATAAAGAAAGAATATAAACTGCGAGCCTTCACTGATGATTTGGTTTTTATTTTAGAAGATCTGCAAAATTCGGGATCAAAACTAATAGAGAAATTAGAGGAATTTGGTGAAGTAGCAGGGCTAAAAATTAACAAGGAAAAAACTAAAATACTTACTAAAAACATGACAAATATACAAAAAGAGAATTTAACAAAGATAATGGACATCCAGACGACAAATAAAATTAAATATTTGGTAATTGTAATTTTGACAAAATGTATAATGCTTAAAGAGGATAATTATACCCCACTAATTAAAAAAATAGCTGAGGATTTCAGAAAATGGAGTAATCTAAGACTTTCTCTTATGGGGAGAATTGCATCAATAAAAATGAATATACTACCAAAATTACTATTTTTATTTCAAAATGCTCAGGTAAAATTAGAATTTTTTTTAATCAATTGGATAAGTTAGTATTAAAATTTATTTGGCAGGGAAAAAAGCCCAGAATTAGACTGAAATTGTTACAGGATGCTACTGAAAGGGGAGGACTTGGTTTACCGGACTGGGAAATGTACTATAGAGCAGCCACTCTGACCTGGATTAAAGATTGGATAAGTGTTAGAAACAAAAGAATATTAACATTAGAAGGATATAATCTTCAGGCAGGATGGCATGCTTTTTTGTGGCAGGACAAACACCAAATTCATGGTTATTTTCAAAGGCACAAAATTAGACAGACCTTACTAAGTGCATGGAACAAAATTAAATCTCAATTCTATGTGGAAATACCAACTTGGCTATCTACATTGGAAGCGTTAATGTGCCCACACTTATTGCGACGAGGACAGGTATTACATATGAGAACATATTAGATGAGAAGGGAAACTTAAAAACAAGACAGGAGCTGAAAGATTTGGGATTTGAGATAGAATGGTGGGCCTACTTACAATTACAATCAAGGTATAGTAAAGATAGGAAAGAATGGTATATTAGCAAACGAAAAACAAAATTAGATAAAATATTATGAGGAGTGGATGAGATTGATTAAAAAAATTTATAAAGTACTATTGGAATGTAAATTTGAAGAAGAAAAGGTGAAAGAAACGATGCTGGCCTGGATGAAAGATTTTGGATATGGTATAAATTTGGAAGATTGGCAAATGTTATGGGATAGGAATAGGAAAATTACTCTGGCAGCATCATATAAAGAAAATTTACTATAATGTTTTATCGTTGGCACATCTCCCCATCATAATTAGCAAAAATGTATCAGAAAGTATCTCCTAAATGTTGGAAATGCAATAAAGAAATTGGAACATATTACCATGTATGGTAGAAATGTGAAAAAGCCCAAATATATTGGTTGCAAATCAGAAACTGGTTAGAAGAGATGTGTAAAATTAAAATGGAGCTCAGACCCAAAATTTTTTTATTAGGAATTAATGTGGGGAAATACAAAAAAGAGGTAATATATTTAATAATTCATGTCACCACTGCCGCGAGACTAGCTTTTGCCCAGAGATGGAAAGGAAATGATATGCCAGAAGAGATGGAAATAATTAGAAAAATTTGGTCGTGCACTGAAATGGATAGAATAACTCAAGAATTAAAAGATAAGACTGAATCTGATTATTACAGAATTTGGGAGAAGTTTTACTACTGGCTTAAAAAAAGAAGAATGGAGTAACTTTAGCTAAGATGATTAATATTTATGCATATGTGTAAATTTGTATTTTTCGCTATGTATGCATCACGTTCATTGTTATTAATGTTTTTTTTCTGCTTGTTGTTCATTAATAAAACTCTTTAAAAAAATAAAAAAATATTAATTGGCTGTCATTAATGGTTAAAGAAATTCTATCTTATCCTAAAAAGAAAAACAAGATTTTCAAATAATAATAATAAAAGCTTTTAGCTGAATCATGCTGTTCCATTTTTTGATTTTGCCAAATATATGAAATGTTTTAGTTTTGAAACTAAAATGTTTTAGGGTCATTTTAGTGGTAACCTCACTGGAAATAAAAAGTTATCCATTGACAAGGTCTAATACTGAATAGCTGTCCTATTCATTTCATTGAAGTAGGGAATGTCTCACAGATTGCGTGTTGTCAGAAAATAGAACTTTCTGCTGTTGCTATGCAGTTTACAATTAGTATGGATTTGGGGTGAGGTCAAATCCACCAATGACAGGGTTACACCACATACCCTGGACTGGCATCACAAGCCACGCCCCTTTGGTATATAAGGGACTGCCAAACTGGCTTTTACCTCAGAGGTCCACAATTACCTGAGAGGTCTCAAGGAGAAACAGGAGAATCAGCTGGGTACCTCAGAGCATGAGGAGGAGGAACCTCATGACAAAAGAGAAAGGGGAGAGAGAGGGAAAAGTCTAAAGAGAGGTCTAAGTTTCTTCAAGAGGTCTGTTTCTTAGAGAGTTGTTCTCAATTGTCCTTAAGGGAGATTGATCAGCATAGGCGATCAATTCTCTCAATATCTACCTCAGAACTTCTGGCAACTAAGCTGAAAGGAAGAGAAAGTATTCCTAGGCTAAAGACTATTTGATTCTTTATCTGAGAAACTACAGGACAGAGAAAACCCAACTACATAGGTAGTTGTAGAAACCAAGAGAGACCTGAAGAGAAGAAACTAAAAGAGAAGAAAAGACACTGGTAATAGTCTTTCTGTATGTTTATTTGATTTAAGCTGCTTGTACAATAAATGTTGGTTTGAAAACAGACTGGGCTCAGCATCTTTATACAATTTAAATATACAGACAGAGTTTAAAAGATCCTCAAATATTAATTGATCATAGGATCGATTAATAAAAATATTAACACGTGTGGTAGAGCCATGTTTTCACACGTTTACATCTTGCATAAAAAGCACATTTCAACTTTCCTGTTAATATATTTCTCAGTAATGCCGACTGGCTTTCAGCAAAATGGAAGATTTCATTTTGTGAAATACTTACCCATTCAGCAGCTGATTTGATGTGATTGTTTTGTCAACCCGGTGCAAATAAATCAATTTGCACTTGAACCAAACTAAATGGATTACACAAATTGACCTCAGCTCTGGTAGCCATAGGAAAAACACCAAACTGATTTAATTCCTTTACAGATAACTGGCATGTCCTTAGTTAAGTACTGCCAAATGGTGCCCAGCCATTAACAGCTAAGCCCAGGAGATTTTTATTACAGTGTTAAAATGCAAACATAGAAACAGGATTTTAGATGCCATTTATTCCATCCTGGACCTCCTCTTTCTCTTTGGCCAACATCATCCTTACAAGGAGTAAAATATACAAGGTTGCAGAATGAACCCAGAGAGCAGTGTTATCCTTCCATATGTCCCTGAATCGATCCATCAGCATTCCCACCTGTTTTCTTTCTGGCTGATCACTGCCCAGTCTGCTATGTATATATAGTTTCTTTTCTGGGAAAGAGAAAGAACCCAACAAATCATGATTGCCTAGGAATGAGGAGCCTTCAGAAATAGCACGAAAACCCTTTGCCTTATTGTAAAACAACCTCCCCAGAGAGTCTGGACCCCCTGCTTCTGACTTAGTCCAAAGTCTTGCATCAAATAGAATTCATATGATGATTTATATAGGCTGCAAAAATCCAAGTGATCACAGATGGCAGCAAGGAAATATAAAATCCTGCACAACTCTTTGCTGCCATCTAGTGAGTATATCTAGAATTTTCCCACCCAAGATATGGGGATCCTAACCTTACAGGTGTTATTCACTCTGGGGAACTACTGGAGCTCTCTTCTATCAGACAGGAACTATTGCTGTTACAGTTTTAATTGGTTAAAAAGCAGGGAGAAGTATCCCAAATGTGAGCAGGAAATTACACAATGTGCTTTAGATGGTTTGTTTATTTATTAAATTATTTGTTGTCTCACCTTTCATTCAGGGGTTCAGGGCCACACGCACAGCTCTCACCTTCCTGTTTTTTCTTGCAAGCAGGAAAGGAAATTGAGGTAGGTGGAGCTGACAAAGAGAGATAATGCATATTGCAAATCCAAAACAAATAAACAGCTTATTTAATTCTACACAAGTAAAATTCAATTTCTAGTCATTTCTAATCAACATATTTTAGCTGGTAACCCCAGCTAAAGGTGCATTCTGTTTAAAGAAAACTCCTCCTCTCCCTTTTTACATAATGATAAGGAAAGAGCAAAAATGCTGAAGCCTTTTGTAGAGGTGGAAAACTTGTGCAGTCATTTGGTTTTATATGAGAATGTAAAGCATGAAAGCGATGATAAAAGATGAGCCCAGAAAACACTGTTTTAAAATATGGATTTAATTAGATTGGACTTTTCCCTCTTTAAAAGTGGATATTTTTCATCTTGCAAATGGCTGCTCTTTGCATTAGCTCCAAGTTCTTTGACAGGCATATTTGTTTTCGTGCTTTCAAGATAAAATAAGTTGAATTATAAAATATTCATTTCAGAAATGTGCCTTCTTTGTTGTAGATGTAAACAATATATTGTGCTGAATTTGTTTTATCTTATCTCATTTATACATCACATTTTTACCTGCATAAGCTATATATTTGGTTTGATTTTGTAGTGCCCTTGATAAAAGCTGCATCTGAAGAACATAGAGTTCCTATACCATAAATTATTTCCTTCTGGCACTTGAGATATTCTCACTCCTTTTAGGGAGGGAGAACAGTGCCTACCTTTTTTTGTCCTTCTATTGCATATCTAACAAGAGACTGTTCTTCAGTCATCCTACAGTATGGTTAACCCTCTTTGCCCAATTATGTTCAGGTTTAAAATCTAGTGTTTGTTTCTTTATTACTTTTGCACATGTTGGAAAATAATTTGTAAAGCTCAGTTTGTTCTTTCCAGTGTATATAATTGTATTATCTGGATCTTCTAGGCTGAATCTAAATTGGACTAGTTATTCTAGTTACAGCCTCAGTATATGAAAGCATCTTATGCCTGTATCTCAATAAAATGACTTAGGGATTCATCCAAGAATAAGAAAAATCCAGGCTTGTCCCAAAGATGCTTAAACTCTGTTATGTTTTTACCACATTGATTCAACTTATGCTGAAGAATTGAATAAATAAAAATGGAGGTTTTCATTTTGTATACACTTTGTATACCATTGGGTGACTTGCTGGAAAATGAGATTGGATGACAATGATGCAAGACAGAAGCCAGTGGTTTTCCTTTGGGGAGGAGATCTGATGTTCCTTTGCTTTTTACAAGAAATTAGCAAATGGTTCATGAGGATGGCTGGTGGAACATTTATAAAGCAGGGGTGGGATCCGACAGGGTTAACTACCACTTCGATGAATTACGAGGTTTGGTGATTTACGATGTGCTTCCCTGCATGGAGCAATCACGCGCCTGTAAATCGTCATCAGCTTGGTGCCTGGACAGCTGAGCAGTGCTGCGTGCTGAGAAGAAGCCTTTGAAAAAAACACTTTTTTCCTGCTTTTTTAACTGCAGCTGTGCCTCACACGGCAGCTGAAAGTTGAAACAGCAGGAAATAAAGTCCAGGTAAGAGCCCAGGTGGGTAGGTGGGCAAAAACATCAGCAGACATAGAACCGGTTCTATGTCTGCTGCTCTTCAGAGCTACCAGTTCTACAGAGGTGGACAGAACCGGTAGAAACTCACCCCTGGAGGAAAGACCAATATATTGCAGAAAATCTCAGTAAACCTTAGGGAAACATTCTGCACATATTTACTGTGAAGCATTGTGGAAGGAGAAGAAATTTAATCCGTAGGAATGTTAAATAATTTGAAGGGATGCATCAAAACTTTTTAATGAAGGTGACTCTTTCAACTATTTCCTATTTCTAGTGATCTGCTCCTATCTGGAAAGCCTCATCCTGTGGTGGCGCAGTTATACATCTCCACCCCAGGCCACATCAGTGATGCTCTCTCCGTGATGTCCCGTTGTTTGGAAGCGGTGCGAATCTGGATGGACAGGAACATGCTTCGTCTCAATCCAGCCAAGACAGAGTGGCTGTGCATACCGACATCCCAGTCCAGTTTGGAGGTTCCATCTTTAGTCATGGGGGAGGAGGTGTTACCCCCCGTGGACAGGGCACGGAACCTGGGGGTTCTCCTGGATTCACGGCTCAAGTTGGAAGAGCAGGTGGGAGCCGTGGCCAGGGGGGCCTTTGCCCAGGTCCGGCTGGTTCACCAGTTGCGCCCATACCTGGACCGGGATGCCCTGCGCACAATCACTCAGGCACTCGTTGTCTCCCAATTAGACTACTGTAACGCTCTCTATTTAGGACTGCCCTTGTGCACCACTCGGAGGCTTCAGCTGGTGCAGAATGTGGCTGGTTGTGATGGGAGCCTCCCGATACTCCCATGTTACACCCCTCCTGCGTGGCTTGCATTGGCTTCTGGTTGCCCTCCGGGTGAGGTTCAAGGTTTTGGTTTTAACATTCAAAGTCCTACATGGCATGGGTCCAGGATATTTACGAGAACGACTTCTCCCAGCCTCAAATACCAGCCCTGGTACGGTCGCACAGACGGGTCTCTCGGGTGCCCTCCGCCACTCAATGTCGCTTGTCGGGGACCCGGGGGAGGGCCTATTCTGTGGCGGCCCCCACTCTATGGAATCTCCTTCCGCCGGAGCTCCGGCTGGCTCCCGATCTCCGCACCTTCCGCCATGAGCTATAAACCTGGCTGTTTTTACAATCTGGGCAGTGTTGACCCTTGGGGTTGTTTATGTAATTTTGGGGTTTTTAATAATAATATTAATATTAATTTGGCTTTAATTTAATATATTTTTAAGTAATTTATTGTTGTATTCTATTTTAGTTGTGAGCCACCCCGGGTCCCTTGGGAGAGGGGGCGGCATATAAGTCGAATAAATAAATAAATAAATAAATAAATAAATAAATAAACCTTGAGCCTGGTGGGATTCGAGCCTACAGCAGTTGTAGGCAGCTGGAACTTAAGTGCAGGCAATTAACAGCCTGAGCCACCCAAGGCCCTATTTGAGAAAGCTGTGGCTGCTTTAGGCTGCTACTGTGGTCGGATTGCTACTTATGAACATGTGGTACTTTCCCTGCCATGCTCATAATCCCTTCCTCTGCCACTGATCTGCAAGGAATTGACTCATCATTTGGCTTTTAAAGAAGCAACAATGTTAAGGTGCATGAAGAAATGTTTATTGCTTTATGTGCCCTTTCTCTGGCACACAAACATCCACATGTATCTATACCCCATCTTTGTTCAGGAACACAAAGCACATACCTAGTGCTTCATACATCTAGCATATTTCCCTGAAAACAAGATTTATCCTGAAAATAAGCCCTAGCCTGATTTTCATATGTGTGCCCAATATAAGCCCTATCCCCCAAATAAGCTCTAGTTAAGACTGCCCACTCCAGGGTGCACTGCAGACTACTTCTGCTGACTGCCAGCTGCCAGCAGTTTGGCAATTCAATTCTCATCGACTCAAGGTTGACTAAGGCTTCCATCCTTCCAAGGTCAGTGAAATGAGGACCCAGATTGTTGGGGGCCATATGTTGACTCTGTAAACCACTTAGAGATGGCTGTAAAGCACTGTGAAGTGGTACATAAGCCTAAGTCTAAGTGCTATTGCCATCCTGTGTTTGCTAATTTTCTATATATAGATATCAAAGGCCAAAAGTTGAGGTCCCTCACTTTGGTTGCCAAGTCAAGAGAACATGTAATTGAATTTGGAGCTTTTTCATTGGGAGCATAGGATTTTATTGTAAAATCTCATGGGGTTTATTGAGAAGCCTGAATGCCCTCCTCTTCTTTAAGTTGGCTGTTATTAATTCCCAGAGGACTAAACTGCCCAGGTTTGCTAAATTCTTTCACCAATGATGTTTGGCTGGGCTATTTTGGGAAGATTAGGAAGATTATGTGGAAGATCACTATTACCTAAAGCCCAAGTAGTAACAGACAAGGTGTTTCCTACATAGCCTGGATCTCTTGTCAAATAACTGTTTTGCCACTAAAATAAATTGTGTAAATTGGACATTCAAATTCATATTTTTAATATGGTTTTTCAAACTCCACCATCCATTCAAATTCATTTTCAGATTCTTCCTTTGCTTTGGCTTGTGGACAAGTCTACGTTATTTTGGGGAAGTATGCAGTCTGCAATCTTCAGAGCTTTCCAAATGATCAAATGCTAAATATCATCCACATGGAAGCTGCTAAATACTAAACGCCAACCATTGGCTCCCTTAAACATCGCTAGTATTGAATATCATTGATCAAGTACAGTCAGATTTTCAGTTTCATTGTAGGGCCACAGGATCAGATTTTGCATGCTATAATATCAGATGTCGGATATGGAAATCAACGGTGAGTATCAGTGGTGGGATTCAATTTTTTTTACTACCGGTTCTGTGGGCATGGCTTGGTGGGCATGGCAGGGGAAGGATACTGTAAATTCTCCAGTCAGAGGTGGTATTTGCTGGTTCTTTGACTTACTCAAAATTTCCACTACTGGGTCTCCAGAACTGGTCAGAACCTGCTGAATGCCACCTCTGGTGAGTATAAAAAATCAAAAGAATGATTTGTTTTCCATACCAGAAAAGAAAGGGTTTGAGGGTTGCATTCACATTTCATCTCAGATAAGGGATGGACTTCTGAAAGTATTCCAAAGGATCCATACATCATCAAGTCTTTCACCCAAAACTTTTTTCCCCTCCCACATTTCCCCCTGCCTGAATGAAGGTATCCCAGATCAGGTCATAACAAAGACAGCAGCAGGACAGAGCATGCTGTTAGATGTTGAAGAGAGTCTGCTGACCGCTGTGAGCATCATAAACCTCTCAGTTTGATGATCAACTGTGCAGTCAATTAATTAATCATCATTTTATGCCTCATCAAGCACTTTGCTGAGGCTCTCAATGGGGGAGCATCTCAATTAGCCAATGGGAAGCAGACTGTTTTGTTTAGCTGGGTGAGCCTTCTATAAACAAGGAAGGCCTTGGCAAGCTAATAAATATGTCATCTGTCTGTGTCAGTTGCTACAATGTGGCTTCACCTGTAAATATGTGGAACTGGGCCTAACACAGCTAGCAGGGCCCTGAGAAAGGAAAGGGAAGTGCTTCTGAATTTATATACTCTGCCATAATGGTATAACTTGGGAGTTAGAAAGCTGTGCCATGGGGAGAATCAGTCACTCGGATGTCAATGCAGAGATGCTGTTCAGGGTTGCTAGTTGTGGGAGGTAACCAATTTAACACAGAGAAGGAGCATCACCTTGATATCTTCACGCACAGGATTATGGCAAAGGATATGCATGGGTATGAGATATCCATCTTGTATGAAGAAGATTGTTATAACTGCAGATGCAGTTTCTTTGCTCTTTGTCTAGTTTTATGAATGCCCATAAAATGCAAAAGAATGTACAATCACAGCCACATTGTTTTTCTTGCAGACTTTTATTGGTGCCTATGAGCGCATCAGTAATTATTTGTGGGTGGGTAAGTTTGGGGAGGCAAATAACCAGAAGGAAGCTGACAACACACCATGCATGCTAAAATTCAGAAATAAAAGCAACAGGAATATCTATGGGTGTATTAAGTCCAGATGATAAGGAAGCCCATGAGGTGTTTCTGGAAGTATCCCCTTCTGCATTTAGGATCACCGTTTCATTAGTTTTCTCCAATTCCACATTCAACCTGGGAGTATGAAGCACGTTATATGTCCAAATGTTTCAGATAGACAAGCTTTCCAAAAATATCTCAGATCTGATTCAAATATGATACATTCTGTGATGAAAGAATGGCAAGAAGATTACCTAACTTTCTCCATGAAAAGCAATTCGCTCGAAGTGCAGTGATTTGGATTTGGCCCTCAAAAACTTTACATGATAACACAAGTGCTCATGTATGAATAGGTCTCAACTTTTCAAGGGTGGATGTATGGCATTCTCATCAGTGGTGGGATTCAATTTTCTTTTACTACTGATTCTGTGGGCATGGCTTGGTGGGCATGGCAGGGGAAGAATACTGTAAAATCTCCAGTCAGAGGTGGCATTTGCCAGTTCTCCGAACTACTCAAAATTTCCGCTACCGGTTCTCTAAAACTGGTCAGAACCTGCTGAATACTACCTCTGGTTCTCATGTATTGATTACCAGCAGGACCTAGATGAGAGCAAACAGGATACTTTAGATAAGGGGTCCCCAACCCCAAGCTGTGGCCTACAACTGGGCCTTGAGCCCTTCAGAACTGGGCCATGGAAGTGGTGGGCAAGTGCACACATGCATTTCCACTCTCACTAGCAGTGGGTGAAGGCATGCATGCAGAACCATCCCCTCTCTCCCCCTACCACCAGTCTGCAAAGCTGTAAAAGTTGGGGTACTCTGCCTTAGATGGTGTTTCATCTGGTCATCCTGTTTACCTTTTTCCCACTGAATGTGAGTCAGAGAGCTCTGGGAAGTATCTTTGTTGTATGGCTAGGCAAAGGCCTAGAGTCAAACATCTTTGCAATTGATATGTTTATTTATGATGCCAGAGGTGATTCAAGAGGTAAACCAACATTGTTTATTAAGATCAGCACAGTTTCAGCTCATGCTTGAACAAAGAATGTGATGTATTGCAAAAAACATGCCATTATTCCATATAATATGGGTAGATTCAATTGTTAATAAATAACTACATCCTCATGTCCCCTCTTTCTAAAATAAAATAATTCAATCATGCAACATTCAACACTCTTGAAGTGTTGCATATAGGTCTACAGTCAGGTAAGTCATTATGCATCTGTGCCATATAACTCATATAATAACAACATATTCTTTGTTACTACCAGTTATTCTAAACTTTCTGCTGATATTCCTTTAGACTGATCAGGTTGTTGGGTAAAGCTAGAGACTGTTTTCAGTTACATAAAACTGAGCCTATTTTGATTCTGGTTTGACCCAATTGAATTGTGGTGAGCTTTGCACTTCAGCTTTGGCTTGAAGTCTCCATTATCTGGGAATTTTTGCTCTGACATTTTCTCCTAGTAAGAATGAACAAGAAGACACAGTTCTGTCATAGGGATGGGATTGCAAGTATGCCTTTCAATCTTTAACTTAATGTTACAAAATCCTTGTTGTGCTTCTTGGAATCTATAATTGGAAGTGGTGTCATTATTGTTCTTCCCAAACAAAATGGGAACTTACAACACTATGAACTATAGAAAATATCCTATCGTTCATAAAAGGAAGACAAGGATTATTACCATCCCTGGATTCTCAAGAAAATCTTGACCATCCTAACGTCAGCTTCTGCCATTTCATTATAGATGCTTAGAATTTTATGTCACATGTTTAAACGTATATGCTGCTGAACAACCCACAACTATTGAGCCTTCCTTTCAGAGATATTTCCTTATCTAATCAGAGAAACAGAATGACCACAGGCAGGCAAAAAAACAGTAGGAACAAAAGCAACTTCCAATTTCCTGCCAGCTTCCCCATTGATGTTGCTGTAGGAAGCTGGCAGGGAGTGTCGGAAATAATCACAGCATAATTTTTATCATGTAGTATGAATGAGTAAATGCCTTCTTTTTCCCCTAGGGCCCCCCCCAAAATTCTCATCTCTGAAAGATTCTTTTGGCAAGCTAGGATAACAAGTCTGACAGAACTTACATTAAACTATCTGTACTTCAGTGCATGGTATTGTCTCTGGATTTCTCAATCTCTATGTGCCCTTCATATAGGCTGGCTAAAATTGTGAACTCTAATGAGTGAGGTAGGATGATGCCAGATGGCATCTTTGCAAATTAATGCTTGCAGATTTGTGGTGTGAGAATAAATTTGGAGGCATAATTTACCATGTCCCAGATCTTCTAAGCCTTTGTGGCATGCCAGTTGTGGCATGTCGTGCTTTTTATTTTGGTGTGGTTTAACATTATCTTTCATTAATGTTTTTCCCAGTTCTGTATTTCTTGAACTTTGAAACAGCATTCCCTTTTGTTCAATGGAATATTTTTGGCTTTTTCTAGTACCAGTTAGACTCAACCATTGTGGACTTTTATGGTGCCATATAGAAGTATGACATTCTACGTTGTTGCTGGAATGCTTTCTATCAGTTGTTGCATGGCCCAGTGAAACACTTCAGAAGCAGAACACAACCCAAAGGCCATATGCACAAAACTGCAAGAGTGACATGTTAAACATACAGAGATGAGTTCTTTCTTATTCAGTACTATGTGCCAAAATTAGACTGATCCATCCAGCTTGGAAAATTGTTCTGCACCAGCCAGTTCTGCAAAGTGTTGCACTCATGCCAGGATGTGATAATGCTTTCTTTGAATCAATGTCTTTAATTCTTTGGAGTCCAGGCATTCTCTAAGGCAGTGGTTCTTAAGCTTTTTGAAAGAATTGCCCTCTTGAGCCATTGAGGAAGTTGTCATCGCCCCCCTCCCCCAACATAACCGCCCCCCTGCCATCTCTTAGCATCCCCAAGGGGGCCAGCAGAGGGGTGCTAAGAGGCGGCAGGGGGGTGTTCAAGGCGCTGGCCCTGCAGGTTCACCCACTGACTGTAGTAACGCTCCGGAACCGGCGCCTGAAATGTGGAAGCGGTGGTGCATTATGTGCCACCGCGGCTGCATTTGACCCCCTGCCACCTCTTAGCATCCCCAAGGCCAGTGGGTCAGCAGAGAGGTGCCACGAGACGACAGGGGGGTGTCCAAGGTGCCAGCCGGCCCTGCAGTTTCACCCATTTTGGCACCAGCTCCGGAGCGGTGCTACAGTCAATGGGTGAGCCTGCAGGGCCAGTGCCTTGAATGCCCCCTGCCGCCTCTTAGCGTACCCGGGGGGGCCAGCAGAGAGGCGCTAAGATGCAGCAAGGGGGCAGCACATCAAACGCGGCTGCAGCATGTAATATGCCACTGCTTCGCATTGAGGCGCCCGGCTCGGGCAGTGCTAGTCAATGGGTGAAACTGCAGGGCCGGCCAGCACCTCGAACGCCCCCCTGTCACCTCTTAGTGCCCCTCTGCCAGCCCCCTTGGGGACTCTAAGAGGTGGCAGGGGCGTTCTGACTGCACTCACCCCATTGACTGTTGCCTGAACCGGTGCCTCGAATGTGGCAGCATGTTGGGAAAAGCCGTCGCCACCGCTTTCCCAAAGTGCTGCCGCTCTCTCATTCTTTCTGTCTGTCCGTCTGTCTGTCCATCCATCCATCCAAAAGGTCTGTCTGTTTGCCTGCCTGCCTTCCTGCCTATCTACCTACCTGTCTGTCTTTTTGTCTACCTACCTACCTATCTACTAATATAGATATCTCTCTCTCTCTCTCCCAATATATCTCGCTCCATCTCCCCCATATCGCCCCCTTCTGTTCCTTTGCCCCCATGTCACCCCTTTTCATTCCATTGCCCCCCTGAAAAACAAAATCGCCCCTTGGGGGGCGATATCGCCCAGGTTAAGAACCACTGTTCTAAGGTGTTTATTTTCCATGTGAGCTGTAATCCAGGAATAAACTCATTCAGTTGATTCTTCATTATGGCAGGTACAGCAGTCCTTACAACCACAACTGAGCCCAAAATTTCTGTTGCTAAGCAAGACAGTGGTTAAGTGAGTTTTGCCTCATTTTATGACCTTTCTTGCCACAGTTGTTAAGTGAATCACTGCAGTTAAGTTAGTAATATAATTGTTAAGTGAACCTGACTTCCCCATTGACTTTGTTTGTCAGAAGGTCACAAAAGGTGATCACATGACCCTGGGACAGTGCAACCATCCAAATTTTGATCATGTGACCATGTGTATGCTGCAACAGTTGTAAGCGTGAAAAACAGTTATAACAGTTATTTTTTAGTGCCATTGTAACTTCAAATAGTCACCAAATAAATATTTATACATCAAGGACTACCTGTATAATTGCTCTTCTTTCCATTCTGTCCGGTTCTACTTCACTTATATTCTCAATGCTAGTGGTGCATTTCTGATGTCATATCACCGGGTTGTTCATTTTTGTAACAAGTTATTGAGAGGCACTCAGTACCATAAAATAGCAATAGCAATAGCACTTAGATTTATATACAGTGTTTTGCAGCCCTCTCTAAGCAGTTTACACAGTCAGTATATTGCCTCCAACAAATCTGAGTCCACATTTTACCGACTTTGGAAAGACAGAAGGCTGAGTCAACCTTGAGCCAGTGGGAATTGAAACTGTCAAACTGCTGGCACTCAGCAGAAGTAACCTGCAGTACTACATTCTAATCACTGCGCCACCATAGCCATCTCAATACCCGCTTAACCACAGAGATCTTTTTTTTTCTTTCTCCATGTATGTAAATATATGGCTCACATCAAAGGCATCTACTTTAGCCACTGTCAGGAAGTGTGTGATTTTCTGTTTGTCTTCTTGGTAGCAGCTAGTTGTTCTTGAGTATAATATATTTATGCGAAGCACTCCAATTGGCCTTCTGCACTGACAACAAGTTTCATTTCTAATGGTGGCCTCAGAGTATCCTTTAGTCTCCACCCCTTTTAAGTCTATCTTCTCTGTTTTTTCACTCCTCCTCCTTTTTTAAAAAGCCTGCCACTGCTCAGATAATACTAGCAATGTGCCAGTCTCTAAAGGCTGTTCATAATATGCAGTTGGACCCTTAGCCCTCTGCTGGTCCTCTAAAGTTGGAAGGTTCAGTAATATTCACATTTTCTTCAAAAATATCACAATAATTAGTTTTTTTAAAAAAAACTCAATAACAATAAACAACAGATTTCTAGGATTTTTTTTGTATTTGCTACATAGGAATTAAGCTTCACTTCTGAACCCATGTGTTGTTCATTTATGATAAAGGTAAAAACACAAGAGGTGAAGTGACTCTTTTTATTAAGAACTCAATTCTAATCTGAAATGAAAAAGAATTTAACATATTGAAAGGACCATATTGTTCCTCCTCAATAACATAGGTAAGGTTTAGCTTTTGATAAATGCCAATTTCTTCACATTGGGGAGCTTTTAAAACATAGTTTCTACTCTCTAATAAACAATTTGGTTTCAGAAAAAAACTATCCTGTAATCTGCAACTCTTACACTGCAAAAACATATGGACTACACAGCTTGATCAGGGCAAAGCAATAGACGCAATCTACATAGACTTCTGTAAAGCCTTCAATTCAGTGGTACACAACAAACTACTACTAAAACTAAAATCTTATGGTATCTCTGGACAACTGCATAACTGGATAGAAGCATTCCTGTCAAACAGACAACAAATGCAAGAATGTCTCCTTCCACTGACAAATACCAATTGCCCTGTGTGCTCCGACAGACAGGGCCTCCTGGGGATACCGTCAGCTAAACAGTGTAGGCTGGTGGACCCTAGGGGTAGGGCCTTCTCTGTGGGGGCGCCCACCCTCTGGAATCAACTACCCCTTGAGTTGCGCTTGGGCCCTGATCTCTGCTCCTTTCGCTGCGACCTCAAAACATGGCTATTTTTGCAATCCGGCCTGGATGGACAGGGGATCAGGGGTTTTAATTTGATTGTTTATTTGGCATAATTTAATATCTTTTTAATTTCTTTTAACTGTTGTACTTTCTGTCTTTTATGTAGGCCGCCCTGAGTCCTTCAGGAGAGAGGGAGGCTTATAAGTCCAAATAAAACAAACAAACAAAACAAATAAAACAAATGGTCAAAATTGGGAGCGTCTTATCAAATTCTGTACCTGTCAACAGTGGTGTTCCCCAAGGCAGTGTTCTAGGACCAACTCTCTTCATACTCTACATATTATTTCTGTGATAATATTAAGAGCAACTGTGTTCTCTTTGCTGATGATGTAAAGCTATTCAACAGCACAGACTGCTACCCTTCAAAAAGACCTCAACTATGTATCAGAATGGTCAAACAAATGGCAACTTCCAATCTCAACCAATAAATGCTCTGTCTTACATATTGGCAAAAAAAAATCAGAAAATAAAATACAAGCTGAATAGCCAAGACCTTGTTGATGATCCAAACTCTGTCAAGGACCTTGGAATACTCATCTCCAATGATCTAAGTGCTAGAGCCCACTGTAACTGCATAGCCAAAAAGGCATTAAGAGTCATTAACCTAATCCTACGTAGCTTTTTCTCTGGTAATATCACACTACTAACAAGGGCATACAAAACATTTGCCAGACCAATACTCGAATACAGCTCATCAGTCTGGAACCCACATTATGTATCTGATATCAACACAGTTGAGAAAGTCCAGAAATATTTCACAAGAAGAGTTCTACACTCCTCTACTCATTGCAGAATACCTTATGCCACCAGACTCAAAATTCTAGACCTAGAAAACCTAGAACTACGCCGTCTTCGGTCTGGTCTAAGAATAGTATATAAAATCATACATTGCAATGTCCTACTGGTCAATGAATACTTCAGCTTCAACTATAACAATACAAGAGCAAACAATAGATACAAACTCAAGGTTAACTGCACCAAACTTGATTGCAGGAAATACAACTTCAGCAACAGAGTGGTCAATGTCTGGAATACTCTACTTGTCCCTGTGGTTTCTTCCCCAAACCCCAAAAACTTTAACCTTAGACTTTCTACTATTGACCTCATGCCTTTCCTAAGAGGTCTGTAGCGGGCGTGCATAAGCGCACCAATGTGCCTACCGTCCCTGTCCTATTATTTCTTTTATTTCTCTTATATGTATTCATTTCTTGTATTCACAACTATGTTTATCCTTATACCTATTATCTTGTAAGCGATTGACAAATCAAATAAATAAATAAAATAAATAGTTTATACCCAAAGGATATCCAAAGCATTTGCAGGCAAATGAGTTGTATAGACCTCAGGAAAAAAATATTTTCTTTCTCTGTCAAGCTACCTTGCTATTGTGAATCCTCAAACTATTGAAACTCATTTTTTGGCTGCTGCTTTGATTGCATCTGTCCCCCATATTGTATCTCAAAGTAGCTTTGTGTACGTTGTTAAAAATGTATCCCAGTTCTTCTATTTTGCTCTTTGATCATCTTTTCTTTCATTGTCTCTTCCTCATCTTGCTCTGGTCTATTGCTGCAATATTTGCTTTGATCCCCAGATTTCCATCTTATTCATTTGCTTGCATGCATTTTGTTTAGTGACTTATGTATGAAATATTCTCCTTTCACCCTATACATCTGTCTTGGTTTTTTTTTTTTCATCATCACTTTCAAGGAGATGAAAGACTTATCTGTAGCTCAGACCTTTTCTCATCTATTTGAGGAAATTTTGGTTCTTTTCTGTTTGTTTGATAAAATTATTCCAAACTTCACAAATGTCTTTATAAATATGATAAAAGAACTTGAGATTTAAGGAAATTTTGGAGACAACAAAACAGATCCACACATCTACTATATATTCAGCAGAGCCTGTGATGCAAAAACAAGGGTTTGCCATTTCTTTTTCTTTGATCAGCTCCATCTTTGGGAACACATTGGTAAATAGGTACAATCTCTCTCTGTGTGTGTGCTAATAGATAACATTTAAATTTAGGTAGATCATGAATTAATCATAATTTGGTTTTGATCATTTTTTTTCTTAACAACTTGCCCCAATTTGCATTTTTCTTCAGAAGCAAACATTGGCATTGTTCCTACTGGTCAGTTCAATGCAGAACTTTATCATGTAATGTGTGTCATGAAAAGCATTATGATACTTTTTCATCCCTTACTCTCTACCTCTTAAATCATGTCACTCTTGAAAATACAAGCTTGTAGTGTACCTATGTACAGGCTGAGACTTTTCCTCCAAGTTTTTGGGTTAGGAGAACCTAGCGCCTGATTAAACTTGCATAATATACAACAAACACACTGTCCAGACCAAGCACAGGCATTTTGTTTTTTGGTCTTGACCATTGAGAGACGTCTCAAAGAAAGTTGCTGATAACTATTGCTAGTTTTATGCCAGAATACTGAATTGAAATTCAGTTGCTATTTAGCCCACGGTAAGCTCTCTGAAGAGCAGAGAGGAAAATGAATAATGCTGGTCAGGGAAGAATATCATCCCTTATTTTCCAGGCATTGGCTCTAAGTAATCTCAAAGAAAAGAGCACCTGCCACGGTTATTTTAAAATTAGCCGAGGCACCAAAGTGATCTATGGCCACAGTTCTTCCTGTGATACGGATATCATCCCTATGGGGTTTCATGAAGTAGAATTGTTCATATGGGCAATTCACATGGAGGACAGGTGGAAAGAAAACAAAATGAGTTGATTTATTGACAGCAGAGACTCATCTTTCTTAGGCTATCCAGATTAGTCACTCATGCACAGAGGTATTATCTCTGTCTCTTTCTCTCTCTTCCTGTGCCTCCATCTGAGGGATTCTTTAAATAATATTTTTCTGCCTTGCAAATTAAATTGTTTCATTCAAGAACTTAGCTGAAGGGAAAGTGCAGTCAGCCCAGCCACAGTCCCCTTGGATACCAGGCTGGTCATATTTGTCTGGATGTTTTAGAAATCTTCTTCTACAGAAAAACCAAGAAGAGGCTTTGGAAAAGATAATCCAGCACTTCTACTATCAGCCTGATGCAGAACAACATATGTGAGATTGACTGGACTGGTTTGTCAGATACTTTGACCACTCCTTATACATTACTATACTAGTAACACTTGAACGAAAATTAATTATTTTTAAGCCCATATTGATTTCAGTGGCAGTCTTTAAGCCATAGTTTCAGTGAAATAAAAGGCTAACATTGCAGATCCATATGTGGCTATTCAGAAACCACCTTATTTGGATTTATTCCAATAAATCCATAATAATAATGATAATAATGATAATAATGTGTTAAATCTACAGCCTTTCCCATCCACTGGGGTGGAAATAGTGCTGTAGTATTAGATGTAAATTTGGTTTTTAAACTTTCACAGAAGGGTGTGCAGTGAACCACAATGATGTCAAAACATTGACATGTGCAAAGTGACATGACATAAATGTTGCTATTATGTACTTTTATCATTGACTCTACTCCCTTGCAACCCCCATGCATCTCCATAGTGACAGCTGCAAAGATTCACTGGGAAAGGCTATCCTCCACTGTATGAATACAAACTTAGGCTGTGACCCTGGGGTGGGGTGGTTTTTAGAGTTTTAATTTTGGGATTTTAGTGTTAATTCGGCTTGATTTGTTTAATCTGGTTTTATCTAATTTATTGTTGTATTGTTTTTAATTTGTAAGCTGCCCCGAGTCCTTCGGGAGAGGGGGCATATAAGTCGAATAAATAAATAAATAAATAAATAAAATCATTATCCCTATTAGAATACTGTTGACTGATCTTCCTTAAATCTGTTATGTTCCATCAGGTTGTAGCTAAGTCTTGGGTGCTGGATAGATTAAAACTCTTCAAGCTATCCTGTCTCTTGTCACATTTCACAGTTCTTACAGGTGTTTATCTGTAGATTCTAGTCCTCTGTCTAGCCCTTTATGCACTCTCAGTCTTTTCTCCATCCACTTTGCTCAACATTATATACTTTTCCATATAGATGCATTGGTCAGCCTGAAGGGTCCAAAATGCAATAGTTTTTGTTTCCTCGCAGCCAATGAGCATCCAGACTTGATTTCCTTACACTATGAGAGCAGCGGGACATAAATTTGATACATAAAAGAAAAGTAAATAAAAAGGATTGCAAATCAGCCTCCTCCAATACCATCGTCCAATTTTCTTTCACTTTTGTACAGAGTGGGTGACTCTAACTTGAATTTTCATTGCAATGTCATAATCCTCCATGAGTTTATGTGGGGTTTTCAATGCTTTTATGCTCATCATTATTCTTCTTTGAATCTATTTTGCATACCTACTATATTGATTAGTTCTGGAGCGTAGAAAATAACATTTGTCAACCACTTCTACTTTGTCATGGTTTATGTTAAAATTCTAGTTTTCTACTATACACATACATTTGTTATCTTAAAGTTTGAAGAAAACCCAGCCTTTTTCTTCTCCTATTTTACTGGCAGAATGGTTGTTCTGAGGCCTTCTTCAGTTTCTGCAACCAAGGTGGGCTCATTTGCAAACCCCAGTTTATTGACATTCCTTCAATGGACCTTCCTTTAACTGATTCCAGCCTTCAATTCTTCCAGGCACCTAACACACATGCTTTATCTACTATATAGACTGAGCGGGCAACCTGGCCTGATTTTTACAGTGTTAAGCAATTCTATGTGACCCCACTTTGGGGGCATTCTAATTATTGTAGAGATTTCCATTTAGAAAAATCAAGTGCTTAAGTACACTCATTGGTTTGAGAATCTTCCAAATTATTTAATGATTGGCACAATCAAAACTTTAGAATTTAAAACAGAAGTAGAGTTCTTTTTAGTATTCTCCTGTTGTTTCCACCAGCCATTTAATACTAGCTATGTATATGATCCCCTTCCCCACCAGTTCCTCCTAAAATCTCCTATTCGACTATACTTCCCTATTTAATATTTTTTTGAAAGATTTTCAATAATATCTTGTTAGCACGTGCATCAAAGACGTTGTCCTATAATTAAAATGTTCTGTTCTCTCTCCCTTTTTTTAGAAATTTGGATGCAGATATATGGTAGTCCTTTTCCAGTCTTTGGGCCATGTTGCTTTTTTGGCACAGAGCTGTCATAATCTTCCATGCCAGCTTTCTTTTAGAGGTGCGTGAAGATTTCATCTACCTCGGGGCTTTCTTATTTGACAATTGATTTATACCCATTTGACTTCCTTTTCAAGCACTGTTGGTTTATCATCAAATTCTTCTCTCTCAAAATGTGATCTTATCTGACTCGGTCTTCTTGTAAAGGCTCTCTTTGTATTCTATCCACCTTCTTTTAATGTTATGTTTCATCAGTAAATTCATTCCCTGATTGTTCCTTATGACATTGACATGAGCTTGGAGTGCTTCCATGATTTTCTACTTTTTCTAATGCTCTAAATAGATTCCTTGTTCTTCCAGTTTTGCTATGTTCTTCTACCTGAACATTCCTTAGTTCTCTAGTTTTCTCAAATCAAATCTGGGTTTCACTTCTTTAGTAATGTCTATACCTTTCTTTGAGAGCCAGTGTTGCCTTCATTTTTCCCTAGTTCTTGTAATATACTTTCCAGCTTCTTCTTTTACAATCGTTTTAATTTCCTCCCACAGTTTTTCAGGCTTTCTATCACAAGATCCAGGTTTTGGAATCCCTTTCTGTTAAGTTTGCATGAAGAGTCAGACGCGAGGAGTTCCAGCAAAGAAGTTTATTAGTGACTACAGCTCGAATGGACCCGTTCTGGCTTGGCTGCTTCTTATAGCCTGCAGCCGTAGCTGCCAGCCAATGGGAGTGCAGGGTTTCTTCCCGCACTATTTAAACCAATACCATTTGACATTTTACAAGAACAGTTCAAATAAACCAATAACATTCAAACCTACATACATAACACCCTCCCCACTAGGTTCAGTCCATACCAAACCCCAACCTATCTAATGTATTCCTTTAAATAGGTGGGGCTCTTACGTACGTTGAGACCTTCGTGGTTCAGAAGTTTTAACGTTCTCACCCAGTGAGAGGGAAATGTGTCTGCTGACATTTCCCTGTTGGGACTTCCTGTGAAAGGAGACCCTGTTAGACTGTTAGAATCTGGTCTCTCCTCCCAACCCATCTCCATTCCAATGTCAGCACCCAAGTCAGGTAGTGATGTGCAATCTTCCACTTCTAAGGATGGATCTTGGCTTTGGAGGGTTCGGATGGTTCCTGTCGCAATGGCTCGTTACACATGGGGTTGATTCCTGTTTGCTGATTTTCCTCCTGTTCCCTCCTTCCCCTAGAAGGAACATCAGGTGAGGGACCTAGAGGGACAGGGTCGATGTTCCTGAGGGAACCTGGATCTAAGTTGGTCAATGTGCCTGCTCCAGAGGAGACCATCCTCTGTTTGTACCCTGTAAGAACGAGGGCCCGTGATGTGAGTTATTTCAGCAGGAATCCACAAAGGTTCACCTATAAGGTTCCTAGCATAGACAGAATCACCCACACTAAAAGAACGAACTTTGGAAGTGGAATCCAGTGGTGCTAAGTGGGATGAAGGCGGTCAAGGGAAGACTAAGTTTCCTGCCCATCAACAACTCTGCTGGGGACAAGTTATTTGATGGGCTAGGAGTGATGTGTTGAACACTAAGAAGTTTTTCAAGCTTCTCAGTGATGTCCCCAGGACCCAGCTGCTGAAGCTTCTCTTTGGTGAAGCGCCATGCGCTCAGCCCGCCATTGGCGAAGGGTGCCCAGGGGCAGTGAGGGCATGTCTGATGCCCTGTTGAGCTAGAAAGGATTCAAAAATGTTAGATGTGAATTGAGGGCCATTGTCAGAAACAAGGACATCTGGTAGCCCATGGGTGACAAACAATTTTCTGAGCTGCTTGATGACAGCCTCAGTTGTAGTGGATGTCATGGGAATTACCTCTAGCCATTTAGAGTATGCATCTACTAGCACTAGAAAAGTGTGCCCTCTTGTAGGGCCTGCAAAATCAATGTGGATTCTAGACCATGGGCCCCTAGGACATTCCCATTCCTGTGTGGGGCGTGAGGTGGGGCAGGCCTGACTACCTGGCAATTGGGACAAGATGCTACCCAGTTTTCAACCATTTTGTCAATACCTGGCCACCATACATAACTCCTGGCCAAACCTTTCATCCTTACAATCCCAGGATGACCCTCATGTAACATTTCCAAAACCTCCCTTTGCAGTTTTGCAGGAATAACCACCCTGTTACCCCACAAAATACATCCTCTTAATACAGATAATTCAGTTTGCCTGGACTTAAAAGGTTGGGCAAGGTGAGGTAGATCTTGAAGAGGCCAACCTTTCTTAATCCAGCCCATAACAGGTGCTAATACAGCATCTTTGGTAGTTTCTCTGGCAATCTCAGCAGCATGGACTGGAAGCTTAGCTACAGTCTCCAGGAAAAAGGTGTGAGTTTCAAGTTCAAAGTCCTCCTTGTGGCAAGGTAGTGGGCAACGACTCAGTGCATCAGCATGTCCAATGTCCTTGCCAGGCCTGTGAATCAGTTTGTATGAATAGGCTGCAAGAAATTCAGTCCACCTCAGCATTCTTGGTGACAGGATATTAGGTGTAGGTTTGTCTCCTGCCACAATGCCTAATAAAGGTTTGTGATCTGTAACAATGGTGAATGACCTGCCATACAGATATTCATGAAATTTCTTAACAGCTGCAACAACTGCTAAAGCCTCCTTGTCCAATTGGCTATAATTCCTCTCTGCTTTGGACAAAGTGCAGAGTAAATGCAATTGGGGCTTCCTTCCATTGGGAAGCCTGTGACTCAAAACCCCCCACTCCAAAGGGGATGCATCACAAGTCAGAACAACAGGCAAATTCTCAGAGAATTGTATCAACACAGCATCAGACGTGATTAGTCTCTTAATACTGTTAAATGCTGACTGTTCCTTCCCCCAGATCCAAACAGCTTTCTTATCAAGCAGGCGATGTAAGGGCTCAGCAATAGATGCTTTGTGAGGTAGAAACATGTGGTAAAAGTTAATAAGTCCAAGGAAGGCTTGCAAATCTGCCTTGCATCGAGGTTTAGGGGCTTCCTTGATGGCTTTAACCTTGGCATCAGTAGGATGGATGCCATGCTTGTCAATCATATACCCCAGGAACTCAACTCTGTCTGTTTTGAGTGTACATTTGTCTTCCTTGACTTTTAAACCCGCTTTTCTGAATCTGGTAAGGACTTCTCTGAGTCTCTCTTGAAGCTGAGTGTCATTTTCAGCAGAGATTAATACATCATCAAAATAAGGCACTACCCTGGCAGTCCTTGCAACATTCTTTCCATAAGGCTTTGAAAATGCCAGGTGCCACGCTTACTCCAAATTGTAGTCTTTACATTTGAAGGCACCTCTATGAGTCACAATTGTTTGTGCCTCTGCAGTGGCATCATCAACTGTTAATTGTTGATATGCCTGAGCTAAGTCCAGTTTAGCAAATACTGTACCCCTGCCAAGGGAATGGAGCAGATGATGCACAACTGGTACAGGATATGCTCTGTTGCAGCGCATGGTTAAGTGTCCCCTTGTAGTCACCACAGATTCTCACTGACCCATCAGCCTTAACTGGTGTGACTATGGGTGTTTCCCATCTGGAGTGGTCAGTAGGCTCTAAAACCCCTTGAGCAATGAGCTTATCTAATTGTGCATCAATTTTTTCCTTTAAAGCAAATGGGACCCTCCTGGGCTTTAAACGAATTGGGGGCACCTTGGGGTCTAGGCTGAAAGCAATAGGGGTCCCCATATACTTGCCCAGTCCTTCGCTGAAGACCTCTGGAAACTCAGACTTCAAGGACTCTTCCCAGTCAGAACTGCTCACGTGATGGATGCCAGTCACCTCGATGCCAAGTGGCTTGAACCACTCAAGTCCCAGCAAACTTGGGCGATCCTTGTCCACGATGGTCAGGGGCAAACGTTTGGTGTGGCCTTTAAACTGCACGTTGAAATCTCTCGCTCCAACTACTGGAATCTTGTTCCCTTGGTAGTCTTTGAGAGTCAGTGCTTGCTTCTGGAAATGCTTTTCTGAATTTTGGGAAAGAGTCTGTGGATAGTGTCCCATGACACCATAGATAAATAAGAGCCTGAGTCCACTTCCATTTGGCAAGGCCTTCCTTCAATAAACACCTTCACATGTACTTTTCTGCTATTTAAGGGTGAAGAATGACCAATAGTGATTGTTTGGTGAGTTTCATTCTTGCCATTTGCTTCTAAATTTCTGCCCCATTTTTCAAGGAAATTGTTGGGCTTAAAGTCTCTATCAGGAAATTTCTTCCTAACTGGTGGAGTTCTGGATGATTTGCAGACTCTGGCTATGTGACCCTGTTTCACAACGTAGGCAAATGGAGTCAAAGAACTTGCATTCAGCGGGGTGGCCCCCACAGCCTCTGCAATAGAACCCTTGCCTGTTTTCCCAGAGTCTTTTCTTTTCTTCTCCATTCTGAGTTTAAAAATCCTCCTCTGTCTCACTGCCATCAGAATCAGAGTCTATTTGTTCAATGAGCTGTTGTGGATTTTCCCCATCAGAATGGCTTGAGGCCTGGCTTGAGGCCTTGTTAATCTTTTTCATGGCGCAGCTGAGGACTTGGTGGCTTCCGCTGAAACAGCTTCTTCAATGGCCTCTTTAAACGTGATCTTAGGTCTCATTAAAAGTTTGCTTTGTAAACCTTATCTTTTAGGCCTAAGACAAACCCACGCATGGCCTCTTCTAAGTTGGTAAAGTCACAAGCACCCCAATGTCCCTTAAACTTGCCACGAAGTCATTAACATTCTCGCTATCCCCTTGATCCCGACGATAAAATTCGGTTCTTAATGAGGCACGATACTTGTGGGGCGTAATGGGCTCTTAAAGTTTCTCTAAATCGGGCCATTCCATTACCTTCAGCTCTGCTGCTCCAACTTTGCCATTTTGAAGACTGCCGGACCGCGCGGAGAAAGACCGCCCTCTTCCGTCTCTCGGGATGCGGCGAGATCGTTCCCTCCAGGAACATGTGGAAACGATCCGCATCGATTCCCAGTCTTCCGGCCGGATCGAGCGGTGCTGGGGGTGTTCAGCGCAGCCATCTCGCTCAGTTGCTTGTTCGCTGGCCGTCTTCTCTTCAGGGAAATCCCACGCCGCCAGTGTTAAGTTTGCATGAAGAGTCAGACGCGAGGAGTTCCAGCAAAGAAGTTTATTAGTGACTACAGCTCGAATGGACCCGTTCTGGCTTGGCTACGGCTGCTTCTTATATCCTGCAGCCGTAGCTGCCAGCCAATGGGAGTGCAGGGTTTCTTCCCGCACTATTTAAACCAATACCATTTGACATTTTACAAGAACAGTTCAAATAAACCAATAACATTCAAACCTACATACATAACACTTTCTAACCTCAATCATATATTCTTTGGGAGTGAGTTTGAGGATATGTCTCATGGGGATTGATCCTTTTTAGTCTTTGTCAGTCAGCTGCATATTTCTGTGATGAGTAGCTGATGAGTAGCAGTGTTAGTCAGCAAAAAACCTTTCGATCTGTTGGTAAATGCTTGATAACAGTGTTGCCCATTTGGAGATCTTGTTTGGGATGTTGAAATAACATGTTAGCAGCAAATAGGTCATTTTCTGCATATCAACCATTGTCCTACATTATTGCAGTTTCCTGGTTTATAGTTTCCTACAATTTTTTTTCAACCTTTGCATTTAAATCATCAATAATGATTAGAACATCCTTCATTAGTGTTTGATCCATTCTAGAATTCTTTTTATTTAGCATCTAACATTGATACACATGCCTGCATAATCATGAATTTATCCCTGGTTCTTTATGAGAGTGAATCTGTTGCTCACAAGATTGTATCCCATTACACAGGTGACAATATGCTATGAAAAAAAAATAGCTATTCCATTCTTTCTGCGAGTTTATTTCTAGAATTATGCTCAGTGAAGTTCTGGATATCAGGTAAGTGTTATATACTACTGTAAAAGATGTATAACAAAATGCAACAGACCATATTGAGGAAAAGTTGAAAAAAATTCAAGCTTGGAATTTTTATTTTAAAGTTGGCTGCTGTGCTTGCTACATCCACACCGATGCTTTTCCAGTTTATATGTAAACTTAAATTCATAGACACACATATTTGTATGTCCAAAAAATCCTGCCCACACAAATAAAAGCAATTCACAGCATGAAATATTGTGAGCAATGGTTGAGGGATAATTGTCCATCTGTCCAGACTGAACACTGAGCAACTTGCTGTCAAAGGGACTCAACCTGCACAAATATTTTTGAAACTGACTTAAAGTGCAGTTGGGCATTAGCACAGGATAGGAGCAGCTTAAGTGTGGATATGCAAACAGAATGACATATAGCATTTCTTTTAGTTGAAAGTTTAGGACTAGATTTGATGGTCTCCATGTAAAACCATTAAGATAGGGTAGCAAGATAAAAACACTCAGCCACCGAGGCCAAATTCTGAATTCAAAATGCAAATTATTGTATAAGCATACAGAAAATTTCACCCTGTACGCTAACCAGCCTTTCTGTAATTTGAGGTCTATGGCTATATATTCAAACAGTATATATGTATACCTCTGCTGACGTTACAGCCAACAATTGATATTTAGATGTATGGAAACCATTTTTGCCATGCTCATGTTGGGCTTCCAGAAGCAGAGATTAGCACTGTCCCAAACCAGCAAGAAGGGAGGCACTTGGGTTTTGCTATCTAGAAATTCAGAAAAATCAGGTTAGAGTCAGATCTGATGGCAATTGCAAGAGCACATGTTGCAATTTTTGCTGCAGTGACTTATACTGATCCCAGAGGATTCAACTGCTAAAATGAGAGGCAACTGAAATGCTACAAAAGCCAACAGATCAGGGGAGAGAAATCATAAGCATTTAACAACAGGGTTAACACTTTACAGATTTTGTAAGAATGACTTGCCATTCAAGATGAGGTACCTTTTCAGGTGAGGCTTTCTTCTGAGATAACAGCAACAAAAAAGCTGCGTCTTTTAATGAATGACACTTCTTGTTGCAACTGTTCTCCACACCAAATGCCTCCAGGCTGTCATTTAGGCATTTGATAAAATCTCAGACCAGGTGCTCCAAGTCTTTCAACATCATAAATTCCACTCTGACAATTTAAAAAAAATAAAATAAAATAAAAGGTTAAACTAGTTTGATGGAGAGACACTCTCCCAGGTGTTATTTTCAAAGTGCCTGACTAATTTACAGCAGTGAGTAATTATTATAAATGATAATGATCATGTAAATTACCCAAATTAGAAATATGCTTCATTTTGTCAGGAAGGTACTAAATGGTTTTACCAGGCCTTGTGTGACATAGTGTTTCTAGAAGATTGTTCAAAATATTTCTTGGGGGGGGAGGAATCAAAAATTGATTTTGAAAGGCAATGCATTCAGTTTGAACTGCAGAAATTTGAACTTTCGTTGAACAAATCAATTGACCTATCTGAAACCAGGAGATACACAAATATGTAGTATTTTTTAAAAGGAACATATTTGCATAAGGCAGTTGTACTAGATTTCTTGCAAGGATCTCATTTTTCCTTTGCCCACAACCAATTTTATTCAATGTCTGAATAAAGAGCAATATTCAGTGTCTTCTGCCATGGCTAAAACAAAATTGCTAGAAATCCCCAAGGATTTGTTGGGTAGAGCATTTAATTCCTAGATCAGGAAGGGAGCCATCTTTTCTCTCAAGAGCTAAATTTACCTAGATTATTTTGTCTACAGAAATACCCGAACCAGAGCCCAGAGTTGAAACCATCAGTTATTTTTCTCTCTCTCCTATCATCTACAAGGCAAAGGGCATTCTTGCCAGATAGGTTAAACAGATCACTTATTTCATTAAGCCAATGGCTAGGAGTAAAAGCCAAACAATCTCCCTTTATTTAAGCTCCAATTGCAGGGTAGCCACCACACATACAGCTGTATGCAGGGGTGGGGTGCTACCGGTTCTGCCCGGCTCTGTAGAACTGGTAGCTCTGAAGAGCAGCAGGCACAGAACCGGTTCTGTGTCTGCTGCTGTTTAGCCCACCCGCCTGCCCGGGCTCTTACCTGACCTTTATTTCCTGCTTTTTCAACCTCAGCTGCTTTGCATGGCACAGCTGAGGCTGAAAAACCAGTAAAAAAGGCTTTTTTCAAATGCTGCTCACCCACGCGCAGTGCTTATCAGTGTCTGGGAGGCACAGCTTTTGTTGTATTACACGCATGCTCGCTCAGCTTTCGTTGTATTACAACATTTTGCACGCGCAAAACGTAACTACCGAACTGGTAGTAACACCGGTTGAAACCCACCCCTGGCTGTATGCCTAAGGACAAGGTGCTAGGTATATTTCACCTATAAAAGAAAAGGATTGGGGGGGACATAACTATATTCCAGTACCTAAGGGGCAGTCACAGTGAATAGGGAATTGACTTATTCTCCAAAGCACCAGAGGGTAAGACAAGAAGGAATGGGTGAAAGCTTGTTAAAGAGAGATCCAACTTGGAAGTAAGGAGAAATTTTCTGATAGTGAGAACAATTAATCAATGGAATAGCTGGCCTTCAGGATCGTGGGTGCCCCAACAAAAATAGACTGGATAACAATTTGACTGGGATGATATAAGGCTCCTGCCCTGAGCTGGGAGTTGGACTTGAAGACCTCCAAGGTCCCTTCCAGACTTATGATTCTATTCTCTATGTTCTAAATGACCCTTCCCCTTCATATTCAGGAACTGTTCACCTGAATATTTTCTGAAAGGATGGTAGAAAATTACTGTTGGCTGTCACTGAAATTAGTAATTAGTAGGACCTAGGTGTGACACCAGTAGACCTAGGATTACAATGGGTCAATTTTTACTCCATGGTGGAATCAGGCAGTTGTTTTTGTTAATAATTGCAATGAATAGCTCTCTTCTAAAAACTGAGAAAGACAGCCAAAGTATAACGTGGCCTATTGAAACTTGAAAGCAAGCGAACGTTATGAATGATCTCAAGGAAGTGTTGGATTTTAGGGTTTGACAATGGAGAATAAAGTGGAATGTGCTATGAAATTATTATGGTAACTTTCCCTACCCAATTTTCAATGCATCAATAATTATATAAAGGTTTTTGACCTTCCTTTGACAGTCACATATTATTCATGTAACATCAAGTGTATACCTTAAAAACAATGCAACTATATCTGTGTAAAAAATTGGGAGTATGCTATTGTGTATGTGTGTGTGTGGAGGTGTTTTGCTTTTGCTTTTCTAGGAGCAATGTGGAGACTTCCACTGATGTCCAGACAGCTGCATTTGAAACACAATTTAAATGATTTATTCACTTATACAATAAACAGATGTGCTTTAAATTAAATATTGTAGAAAACCGATACAGAAGTAAAATCATGGGAAATCTTTCACATGCAAGATACTCTTGTCCAACATTTGGTTTCCCCTTCCTTGTTTATTTACTTAAAAGCATTTATAAATCACATCCCACTGAAATCTTAAAGTGAAGTGCAACAAAATAAAATAAGATGCTGATGACAGTCCTAGCTGATAGGGATAGTATAGTATCCTTCAGACATTCAGCCAAATCTTTTGAAAACCTATTTAGAAGAGTAGAAACTGTCATTGCATCATATTTGTTTATTATATTATATCCTATGTTTTGTCTAAGAGTCAGTTCATGGATTCCATGAGCAGTATGTAAAAGCTAGAAGTCAAAATATTAGGTTGGTAATAATATAATAACATTGTGTAAATGTCCTTTTCTAACTGTTTCAATCCTTTTTCCTGATCATCCCAGACTATCAGTATCACACATAGGATATAATTAGAGTCTTATTATACTTAGAGTCTTATATAGTAGGAATAAAACATGGAGAAGCTGCAGGGTCAAAACTATGAGTTACTGTCAGCATCATTCTTACTTCACATGTTCAGCACATGCAAAGTGACCTGTAAGGATTTAGATGAACATGCAGAGATACCTGATCACAGGAGATATTCCAATAACATAACATAAATGTTAAAAAAATAGTCACTCCTTCCCATTTAATAATAATATGTGTACCATCAAATGTTGTAGAACAGGGTGTCAAACACAAGCTCCGCTGGCTGGATCCAGCCCATGTGATACTGAAATCTGGCTCGCAGGACTGGCCTGGAAATATCAAAGACTGGTTTAGCCAACTGGAGGCTAAAACGGGCTGCGTGTGGCCCCCCTGTGTCTTGTTTTCATCCTTCATGGCCTCCTGAAGCATTCTGCTGCCCAAAAAAATGGCCTGAAAACAGGCCGAAAACAGGCCTGAAAATGGCTGGCAGAGTGCTGCAGGAGGCCATGGAGGGTGAAAACAAGGCACCCTGGCTGGCAAGGTGCTGCAGGAGGAATACGTCCCACCCTCCACCACCTCCCCCCCGCCGGCCCACAGAGAACTACAATGCTGATTGATTGATTGATTTTGTCAAGCGATTATAAGATAACAGGTATAAATATAAACATAGTTATGAATACATGAAATGGATAAAGAAAAATAAAACAAAAATAAAAGAAACAATAGGACAGGGACAGTAGGCACATTTGGCTTATGCACCCCCACAGACCTCTTAGGAAAGGGTGAGGTCAAGGAGTCCTTTTGGAGAGGGGTGGCATCAAATTAATAAATTAATAAATAAATAGTAGACAGTCTAAGGTTAAAGTTTTGGGGGTTTGGGGAAGAAACCACAGAATCAAGTAGAGTATTCCAGACATTGACCACTCTGTTGCTGAAGTCGTATTTCCTGCAATCAAGTTTGGTGCAGTTTACCTTGAGTTTGTATCTATTGTGTGCTCTTGTATTGTTATGGTTGAAGCTGAAGTATTCATTGACAGGTAGGACATTGTAATGTATAATTTTATATACTATACTTAGATCAGACTGAAGGCGTCATAGTTCTAGGTTGTCTAGGTATAGAATTTCAAATCTGGTGGCATAAGGTATTCTGCAATGAGTAGAGGAGTGGAGAACTCTTCTTGTGAAATATTTCTGGACTTTCTCAACTGTATTAATATCAGATACATAATGCGGGTTCCAGACTGATGAACTGTATTCAAGTATTGGTCTAGTAAATGTTTTGTATGCTCTAGTTAGTAGTGTGATATTACCAGAGAAAAAGCTATGTAGGATTAGGTTAACAAATCTTAATGCCTTTTTGGCTATGTAGTTGCAGTGGGCTCTGTTATGATATGTACAGAACCCTTGAGTAACAAGGATATGCACATGGAAACATTTATGAGAATAGTTGTGAATAAATGTTCAGCCACACACAGATACACTGAATTGGGTTAAAGTTTACTTTAAGAAATAGCACAGTCCAATAAACAGTCCAAGTTATAAATGTTTAACAGTCCAAATAATATCCAGTTACAAAGACTTCTTACCGGTTGTAAGCTGTTTTCAGTAAACAAAGATAGCAAAGTATAAACACAGCATACATACAACAGAGAACCTTAGATAGCAACAGAATGTCAGAGAAACACAGAATGTCAGAGAGCATGTCAGAGAGAATAAGCTATGATCTCTAGCTCCCTCTTATGATAGTTTGCAATACAATCAACCAATTGGAATCAATACAGTAATTCTGTCTTAAAGACACAAACACACATTGTTGGTTTATATATTGCCAATCCAACTAGTTGGTTTACAGAAACCTAACATTCTCCCCTTTGAGTTGGTCAATATATAATATATTACATCTTTAAACCATAATTCTCACAACACTCTTTATGCTTAATTGCACCTTGAGCTTTCGTGAAATGATCTGCAATATTATGTTCAGTCATACAGTATTCTAACTGAATTACTTTATTTTGAACACATTGTCTAATGTTCAAATATCTTAAATCAGTATGTTTAGACCTTGTTTTAATAGCTAAATTAGTAGCCATATTAATTACAGATTGATTGTCTTCATAAACAATAAACGAATCACGTACAGTAATTCCAATATCCTTCAACAATTGTTTATAATATATCAATTCTGTACACATTAGTGATAAACATGAGAATTCCGCTTCCATAGTGGATAAACTAATATGTTGTTGCCTAATAGACTTCCATCCTATTAAAGCATTACCCAACATTACCACTATACCTGATGTTGACTTATGAGTCATTATATCAGTAGCAACACTTGCATCAGCATATGCAGTTAACACTAATTTATTACTTGGTTCTAAATATAATGAATAATGGGTTGTGTGTTTTAAAAACCTAAGTATTCACTTAGCTGCTTGCCAATGCTTTTCATTTGGTTCTACGTTATAGCTAGCCAATTGGTTTACACTGTAAGATATATCTGGTCTAGACCAATTACTCAGATATGATAGACTACCAATTAAGGATTGATGTATTTCCTTATCAAACATAGGACTTTTAATATCATTATGTGTAAATGCCTTACTCATTGGTGTCTTAGCAGATTTACAATACTCCGTGTTATAGCATTTTAATAATTGGCTAATCTTCTTGGCTTGTGAAATTTTAAAACCTTTATTCATTTTCACTATATCAAGATCCAAATAATGCTTAATTTCCCCTAAATTTCTAATCCTGAATTTTTTCTGTAATCTATAAACAATATCATTTAATTCTTGTTCAGTTTTAGTTATAATTACTATGTCATCCATAAATAACAGTACTAGAGAAATTAAACCATCTTTTTCTCTTCGGAACAAACTAGGATCAGCTATATCAGCTTCAAAACCTATTGAAACTAATTCCTTTACAATACATTTATTCCATTCATAACCGATTGCTTTAGACCATAAAGACTTTTCTTTAATTTCCAATAATCAGTTTTTCCATCATCCTTTAAACCTAATGGCTTTTTCATATAGATGGTATGTTGTAAAGGTGAATGTAGATATGCAGTTTCAACATCTACATGATTTATTTTACATTTATTCTTAGCTGCCCAAACTAATGCTGCTCTCAATGTATTTGCTCTCAGACTAGATGCAAACACTTCATCATAGTTCTTATCTGACTGAGCAAATCCTTGAGCAACTAATTTTGCTTTATGGGTAATAGTCCATCACCAGTCTTTATCTTATACACCCATTTGCAACCTATTGCACGCTCACCTAGTGGTAACTTTACATCCTCATACACCTCTAAATCCTTAATGATTTTAACTCCCTATTCATAGCTTCCTGCCAAACTACCTGATCCTTTGCAGAATACAGTTTTATTTCATTAAAGTTAGAAGGTTCTGTATTAACCTGACATACAATGCTTGCTTGGAATCTGTCAGGTGGACATCTCTCCCTAGTTGACCTCCTAGGCAACTCAGTACATGTTGTTGGCATGTTCTCTTCCTTCCTCCCTATCAAATCCTCCTTTACAGTCATAGAGGGTTCTTCTATTAATGATTCCTCCATTGAGGATTCCTCCACTATTGTATCATCAATATTATTATCATCAGGATTATCAGTAAACAATGGAATCTCAACAACAACAACTATCCTGTACCTTATTATATTCCTGTTCAAACTTTCTCCAGCCAACATGCTCCAAAAATTGCTTGCACTACAATATACATTAGTAGTACCTGGCTCACAAAATCTAAATGATCTATGATTAGCTTCATAACCTACAAAATATAATTGTCTCGCTCTATGTTGTCCCTTTACCTTACTTGTGTGGAATATGAACCCATGTTGGGGTTCCAAATGTATGTAAATAACTGAGATCTGGCTTTTTCCATGCCAGAGTAAATGGTAATTCACCAGTCATTGAATTCACTACGTTATTCAAAATATGGTTAGCAGACATTATTGCTTCACCCCAGAGTTTCTCTGATAAACCAGAATCCAA
>CM019150.1:128653013-128663598 GCA_009733165.1 Naja naja | reverse complement strand
TGAGAATCTTGGCTGCTGTTTTCCTTGATAAGATAAACTTATTAATCTTTATGGCAGTAGACAACCTGAGAAAGGCAACCAGTTTGATAAGGCTCAGACTAGAAACTTGGAAAATTCTAGTCTCACCTGAGGCACAATGCCAGCTGGGTGACTGGGCCAGTGGGTCTCTTTCAGCCCTAGAAAGGAGGTAATGGCAAATGTTTTCCAAAACTTGCCAAGAATATTGTGGGATTCATCCAGGAGTCAACACTGATTTGAAGGCACCCTTCAAAAAAACCAGTTTTAGCACTAAAGTCCTCTTGAAGGTGGTAGTTCACCTTTTTTAAAAAAAAATAGAGGGCTTTAAAGAAAGAAGTGGGTCCTTTAAGCCTGCAGAGTTGAAAATACCAATTTGTCCTTTAAGCAAACAGAATATCAGAGTTTAGCTACACACACACACACACACACACACACACAGCATTATGGCTAGAAAAATGTGCTGGAAATGAATATTCAGACACAAAATACAAAAATGCAAAATAAAAGCCTTCGTGGTTGAAGCTATAGTTTTTCCCCTTTCATCAGCAGACAAATTCAAGCAGATCTCACAAAACTGTAAAAAAAAAATAGAATAAAATATACCAAAGAGAATACCAGGAAAAATTATGCAAAATATATATATGGGCTGCAGAATTGAGATTTTCTTGACAGTGGATTTACATCGACTAGATTAAAAATGTATCACAAGCAGATCAATGTCTTGTTAGCACAAGTGGAAAAAGATGGAGATTGTTGTGATTCCTCTTCCTCTTGTGTCTTTGCTTCAGAAAAGGGCTTTTGTGAGGAAAGGGAAAAGGGAGAAATCTGTAAACGTTTTCTCTTTAACAGAAAGCCTCTGATGGATCTCTGTGCCTTCTATGAATAGTAGAACTTGTTCTTGTGGCTTATCTGCATGCAACAGAATTCACACAGCTCCAGGGACATCCATAGTAATAGGAGCTAAAAAAAATTAAGATGGTGAGCACAACCACACAATCAAAGTCTGCCTTTTAAAACATGTATATAGTCCTGTTTTAACCTGCACAATAACAATACAAGATTCCTGGCTTTGTATGCTCTAGAGGAACCAGCCTATGTTATAACACTGATCCTGTTCATTTTGATAGGGAGATTTGGAAAGGAAAATTTGGGGCATAATTGAATAAACTTCTGAACAACACTATATCTGTGACACAAAAGCATTTTTTTTCTGTCCAATATTTTAATCTATCACTAACTTTTGAATAGCCTTGGTCTGTACATCAAGACAGTATATTTCAATCTTGGTATTAATGATAGACTTCAGCCTGGGAGAAAATATATACTCTGGGAATGTGGTTCTCTATTTTTCAGAGGACGAAAATATGAAAACAGTTTCTATACTGACTCTATTTTGATACGATTCTTTCTGTTCGGTATCAGCCAAGAGAGACCTTCTTAACACATTTCATTTCTGATCTTTTAAAACTGTCAGGGAATGATTTTCAGTCACTTCAGTCTGGAGTGGATTTAAAAACTTGTCCCAAAGGTGGTAGATTAATAGATTTAAAAGGCAAGGAATTAATCTAATGCACTGATCTGTCTCCCAGCCCATAACTTACAGTATAACTGTCACAAGATTATGGCAGTTCTCCAATGAAACAAAGTACTTACATTTGATTTTGCAATAATAAAGCATTTCACTGACCATTACAATTTCTACTTTAATACATAATTATTTATATTCTAGAAGCATATACCAGAGAATTTTAAAGACTTAAAGAGCATATAATAGTCATAGTAGTTATATGGAATGTACAGTGGTTGGACTTTAATTACGAGAAATAAAATGAACCAGGGTATAATAAAGCTCTTGGCTTTTAAGGCCATCTTTCCAAAGCCAGCCAAAACTAACATTTTCATTGGTTGCCAACTGTTGTTAGGAAGACCAAGCCATTTATATAGAAAGATAGGATGGAGGTCCAAGGGACTTTTATTTGATTTTTTTATTATGGCTCCTCTGAGTGACGGAGTCAGATTTATTTTTAAAACAATCACTCTCATTTGAAAAACAAACTCTTCTGGCTGCTATAGTCCCAGACTGGTGGAAGGTAAAATAAATTCTCTGTTTTTTTGTTTTTTTGTTTGGTTGTGTTTTGCAATTTTTTACTATTCTTTCTTGGTTCCACCTTATCCAATAGTATGGACAAGATACAACACTACCATATCCCTAGTAAGCTTTGGGAAAATTATTAGAAAATGCTTTCAAAAGTATGAAAGACTGTAAATGACAGATATTTTGCTTGATGTACTTATTTACTACATAATAAAAGCAAACTCCCCCCCCAAAAAATCACACATCAAAATATTCTTCCTTCAACCATTCACCTGAAATTTGACATTTTTTTATTCATATTTATATGCTGCCCTTCTCCGAGACTCAGGGCAGCTTACAGTTTTTGGATACAACCCAATGCGCTCAGCAATAGCCTTCCTTCCATTGTATATGCCTGCTTATTACTAAGCTGCATTTTACAAAGTCAGCTTATTGCCCCAACAATCTTGGGTCCTCACTTTACCTACCCGAGAGGATGGAAGGCTGAGTCAACCTTGAGCCTGGTGGGATTCAAGCCTGCAATAATTACAGGCATAATTACAGGCAGCTGTAGCTAAGTGCTAGGCTATTAACAGCCTGCACCAAACTTTGCATGATCAGACATGATGCAAAGTTGTTCCACCAATATTTTACACCTGCATTGCCTAACTAAATGTTCTCTACATGTGTTGGAACTACAAATCCCCAAGCTTCAGCCAGCAAGGCCAGCAGCTATAAGAAATCTCTTTAGGTACAAAGAGACAAATGGATAGGGATTATTTTGCTTAGAAAATGGATTTCTAAGACGAACAATACAACAGTTGGCACTGCTATATTTCAGATGGTAAGATTGACACCTGACTATTCATACAACAGTTTGGTAGTGCCACTCAGTCAATCATGATTAGGAGATTCACTCCTTACGTGTAGAAAATTAGCTTGGTGGGAAGAAAGCCATATACCTGACTCATTTGCATAAGTATATGACCGTGTTTGAAAATGAACTCGGCAAGATATTCAGCTGTGTCGAGGGTACATTTTATCCTCCACAAGATGCCACTTGAATGGGGAGGGGCTTCCATGTGTTGCTTGTAGTTGCTTGTAGCTACTATAATCAATTTTATTGGAAGAGGCAATTGTGGAACTTCTAACTATTTTAACCCGTGCACCTCTTCAGTCCATTCCGTTATCACAAGACTTTGACATGTTTGGACATACCTCTGTGTTCACTACTGTGCCTTGAAACATGTTGCTCTTTGGGACTTGACCTGTGCTGTGATGACTATTCTCCATTGATTGATTGATCTATAAGTTCTCCTTTCTGTAAATATAAAGCATCTTCAGCTTCATAGATTTCAGTGCAGACTTGCATACACTGGACTGGATTTTAATTACTCGCGTTTATCTTGGCTATTTTTGAAACAGTACTGTACATCTTTTTTAAATGGAAAAGATGTTTCAGATAAATCGTTATCCTCCTTCCCCTTCAAAACATATTCATTTCCACCCCCTGTCTTCTAACATGCTTTTGTTAAGGCCTGCTTTCCCCCCAAAAAATGGACCCACAATAAGCTTCGGGCCTTAAGAGGTATATTTACATGCATTGCCGTTCACCAGAGAGACCGGACACCATTCCCCACAAGACCTTGGTTTGCACACATCCTTCCTTCCCAGGTTCCACTCATGGATACATTTTAATATGATTTCCACTTAAAAGGAACACAACTACCTGCTTATTTTCCCCTTTAGCGTGTTTAAAAAAAAGCACGCTTGTAGGAAAAGAAGGGGGAAAAGTAAACATTGCATAACAAAGTGTTCTGTAGCTGTCAGCAAGGGCTTTGGAAATAAAACATTTCTCCCAACACAATTGGCTGACAATCGGCACATAATGAATAATAGCTCTTGGGGACCAGCCGCAAAAGATGTGTGGGAAAACTTTAATTAAAAGCTTGTCAGTAATTTTACCTGGGTGACATCATCTGACTGAAATCTTGCTGCTGGGCTTTGTTGTCTGTTGAATCACAGGTAGCTGGCTTGTTTTGCTGACAGCAAACAATTCAAAAATACTTTAGAACACTGGGGAAGAGGTTTAGCTGCCAGTAGAATCCAAGCCATTCACTGTGGTGTCATTTTCTAATTAGCAGTTGTAGAAGTCTCATGCTTACCTTCACTCCTGGAAGTGTGAATGACAACTGAATCTGGGTAGCATTCCATTATTATCTCCACTAATACTGTTTCCCAACACTGTGCATCAAATGAATTGTGAGGAACCTGGTGGGGGGTCCAAGGTAGGATAGCATTCTGTTTACAATAGCAGGCAAGCTAATGGAAGGACCTGGAGGATGAGTGCTTTCCTATTGCATATAGGCAAATTGCCCTAAATATATAAGGCTATTGTATAGGGTCTCTAAGATGGGAAGATGACACTGAGACAATGAACTGCAGACATTCCATTAAAATCTGAACTCAAATAACATTTTAATCCTTTTCTTAAAAGAGGGAATTAACTGAACAACTACATTCAAATAAATTTCATAGATTAGATATTCGGGACAATTTGTGAAACAGGTTATTGATGATGATCGGTCAGTTTCACTGAAGTGAAGCAGGAGAAATAGAAAGCATTGACAAAGCATAGTTCTGAAACTGTTTAATATATATATATATATATATGTAGGTCTTGGTGTATTCGGGTCTTGTCCCGTGTAAGGTTGAGAATACCTTGGCAACGCTTGACGAAATCTCATCCGTCATCTTCAGGCTGGTGTCTTCAGCTTCGTTCTCCTGGGAGAAGTGTGTGATCGTGGCTGTTTTTCCTTTAAACTCTAGAGTTGGATGTGTTGTTACTTTTTGATTGGTTTGTGGAGTTGATGTATGCAGATTGGATGGCTTTTTCCTGAGACCCTGTGTGGCTGAGGTGCTGGAGGTGTGTCTCTCAGCCTTTGTGTTGTAACGACCTGGGTAATGGGCTGTGTGATGACCTTCTGAGTTCTATTGTTGTGATGTCCTGGGTGTGGTGCTGTAATCTCCTGGGTCGTTGTCTGTGCTGCAACCCCTGATGTTTTGTGTTGTGATCTCCTGAGTTCTGTGATGTAGTATCCTGGGTGGAAGGCTGTGATGTGGCATTCTGGGCCTTGGTTTGGCTCGAGTTTGAGGTCTGGCTATGTGTTTAGCGCGTGTCAGTTTGCTTAGTTTGGGGGGGAGGGGGTGTAGCAGCTGGTGTTGCAGCCATGGTCTGGTTTCTGGATGGTGGTTGCCTTTCATCTGGCGGGCTTGGGTTTGAGTCTGGTGAAGGAGATTGGTGGCATCATGTGTTATTTTGGGTCCGGTGTTGGTTTTGTGGCTGGGACTCGTTTGTTGATTAGGGCTAGTTTCCAGATGTCTGGTAGGAAGTATCATCCGTTTATTCATGTTATGGGGTGTTTCTATTCGATGGCTTCCCTAATTATTCTCTTGTTGAAGTGTTCAGTATTGGAGATAAGTTTGGATCCCTCAAAATCAATTTCATGTCCTGTGGCTTTAAGGTGCTGGAAAAGGGAGGAAGTTTTTCTTTTTCTGACATGCTCTTGTGTTCTGCTATGCATTTATTCTCCTGTTGGTTTGTCCAATGTATGTGGCTGGGCAAATTTTGCATGGTATTTTATAAACTCCTTGGTTTTCTAGCTGGATCTTGTCTTTGGGGTTTCTTAAGATGTTGGCTATTTTTGATCAGTGCCAAAGGCTGTCCTGATATTGTGTTTGTGGAGAATTTTGCTGATTTTATCTGTGGTGCCTTTGATGTAAGGGAGGAGGCGATGCCATTGTCCTGTTCTGTGTCTTGGTTTTGGGGAGTCTCCTTCGGATTAGGTTGGTGATTGTGCTTCTTTGGAATCCATTGACATTAATGTTAGTGAGGTGTGTAATTCTGTTCTCAAGTGGTCTTTGTCAGCTAGGCGTTTGGTTCTGGAGATGAGGGTCTTGCCACGGAGTTGATCTGTGCAGGGTGGTGATGGGATTGTGCATTTAAGTAGCGGTTAGTGTGTGTCTTTTTCTGGTAGATGGTGTGTCCTAGGGAGCCGTTGGGTTTTTGTAAATTAGGACGTCCAGGAACGGAAGTTGATTGTTGGTTTCTGTTTCCATGGTAAATTGTATTTTGGGGTGTAGGCTGTTGAGATGTGAGGAAGTTGTCCAGTTTTTCTTTCCGTGTGGCCAAATTACGAAAGTGTCATCTACATATTAAGCCAGAGTTTGGGTATTCGATTTGTTCTAGAGCATTGGTTTCAAAATGTTCCATGTATAGGTTAGCGATGATGGGTGAGAGGGTGATCCCAGGTGCTCCTTTCTATCTGTTTATATCTTTGTCCATTGTGGATGAAGTACGTGTTGGAAAGGCAATGGTTGGTCAGATCTAGGATGTGCTTAGGGGGGTTGTATTTGTTTTGGATAGCTGTCAAGGCTTCTTTAATAGGTACTTGAGTGAAGAGGGATATGACATTTGCCCAGCCACATACATTGGACAAACCAACAGGAGAATAAATGCACGCATCGCGAACACAAACAAGCAGTCAGAAAAGAAGAAAAAACTTCCTCCCTTTTCCAGCACCTTAAAGCCACAGGACATGAAATTGATTTTGAGGGATCCAAACTTATCTCCAATACTGAACACTTCAACAAGAGAATAATTAGGGAAGCCATCGAAATAGAGAAACACCCCCATAACATGAATAAACGGGATGATACTTCCCCGCCTACCAGACATCTGGAAACTAGCCTAATCAACAAACGAGTCCCAGCCACAAAACCAACACGGACCCAAAATAACACATGATGCCACCACCAATCTCCTTCACCAGACTCAAACCCAAGCCCACGCCTACAGATGAAAGGCAACCACCATCCAGAAACCAGACCATGGCTGCAACACCAGCTGCTACACCCCCTCCACCCCCCAAATAAGCAAACTGACACACGCTACAAACACATAGCCAGACCTCAAACTGGAGCCAAACCAAGGCCCAGAATGCCACATCACAGCCTTCCACCCAGGATACTACATCACAGAACTCAGGAGATCACAACACAAACATCAGGAGGTTGCAGCACAGACAACACCAGGAGATTACAGCACCACACCCAGGACATCACAAACAATAGAACTCAGAAGGTCATCACACAGCCATTACCCAGGTCGTTACACAAAAAAGGCTGAGAGACACACCTCCAGCACCTCAGCCACACAGGGTCTCAGGAAAAAAGCCATCCAATCTGTACATCAACTCCACAAACCAATCAAAAAAACAACACATCCAACTCTAGAGTTTAAAAGGGAAACAGCCAACGATCACACACTTCTCCCAGGAGAACGAAGCTGAAGACACCAGCCTGAAGATGACGGATGAGATTGGGAAACGCTGCAAGTATTCTCAACCCACGGACAAGACCAATACACCAAGACCTACATACCTTTACCCTGAAAATCTACTAAAACAAATATATATATATATATATATATATATATATATATATATATATATACATATACATACATATACATATATATATTTATTTACATTTATATGCCTCCCTTCTCCAAGACTCAGGGCAGCTTACAATTTTGGGATACAACCCAGTGTGCTCAGCAATAGCCTTCATTCCATTGTATATGCCTGCTTATTACTAAGCTGCATTTTTACAAAGTCAGCTTATTGCCCCAACAATCTTAGGTCCTCAATTTACCTACCCGAGAGGATGGAAGGCTGAGTCAACCTTGAGCCTGGTGGGATTCGAGCCTACAGTAATTGTAGGCAGCTGGAACTTAAATGCAGGCATTTAACAGCCTGAGCCACCAAGGCCCTTCTTATTTTAATAATTTTGTTTGAATTACTGTATGTTGAATTGTTTAGGTTTGTATCTGAATTTAGATTTGTATTTGAACTGAGTGCAGCTATTGTAAATACAGAAAATAAATTAAATAGAGCCAGTTTGATGTAGTGGTTAAGGCATGACGTTAGAAACCAGGAGACTGTGAGTTCTAGTCCTGACTTAAGCACAAAATCAACTGGGTGATCTTGGCCCAGTCACTTTCTCTCAGCCCTAGGAAGGAGATAGTGGCAAATTATTTCCAGACAGTTGCCAGGAGATAATAGTGACTCAAAGGCAAGTAAATAAATAATATACATTAAACCTATATTTGTTTGTTTGCTTGTTTTTCCAACAGGGGTATAAAGGCAGAGGTCATATGCAGCAGGTTCTGACCAGTTCTGGAGAACTGGTAGTGGAAATTTTGAGTAGTTTGGAGAACTGGCAAATACCACCTCTGACTGGAGATTTTACAGTGTCCTTCCCCTGCCAGGCCCCCACAACCACCCACAGAACTGGTAGTAAACAAAATTGGATCCCACCACTGTTATAAAATCACCATGGCTGCTTTGCCATTGAACAATAATGGCCCATATTAGTGAATTCACAGCTTCCATTTTATTTTGTTAATGCAAATAGAACACTTATTGAAAGAGCTTGTTTAACTTATATTAAATTGTGATTTCAGGAAATGTGCAAATTAAGTATATAGTTCTTTGAACACCATCACACTTACTACTGTAGTCCTGAGTTTGAGAAACCACCCCTCAAGGGAAAGCTCCCAATTATAGGATCATTTTTTAAAATTTAATTTCCAGCCAAAACACTTCAACTAAACTGCTGTCAAATCTGCAATGAGGTGGGGGCTCTAGAGGGTGCTCCTCCCATCTCCAGATCCAGTAAATCCCAAAACCAACTTCTGATTGTGAACAAATCAATAAACAACTTTTGTTTTGTTATAGGTAATGGTACCAAGGCTAAATAATAATTCCACTTTATTATATGCATTAATACAATAACCATACTATACAAAACCAGATTTACACAGATTCAAAAATAATTCTTTATAGCATTGTATGCACACCGTGAGTCCAATTCTTTCCTTGGCAAGGATGCTCATACCACAACTGCCTTGCCAAAAGGTCTAATTTGTGGTGACTTGTACTCTCTTGATCTTGGTCAAGGCACAGTGGTTAGAATGCAGTATTGCAGACTAACTCTACCCATTGCCAGGAGTTCAATCCTGATTAGCTCAAACTTGACTCATCCTTCCATCCTTCCGAGGTCAGTAAAATGAAGACCCAGATTGTTGGGAGCAATATGCTGACTGCATAAACTGCTTAGATTTAGAGAGGGCTGTAAAGCAGTGTGAAGTGGTATATAAGTTTAAGGGCTATTGCTATTGCTATTTGCTGACTAGATAAGGTCAGCTTCTTGTCAGCTCTTTGGCTCTGCCTAATCCTGATCCATTTTCTCAGCCAACACACAGTGTGCTCTTCTGGCTCTTTTGGTCTCAATCATCTCTTCAGCTGAGGCATTGAGTTCTTTGCCCACTGAGCCACTGTTCTTGAATTCCATTTATAGCCAGATACATCAGCAAGGCATGTGCAGAGCAAAAACCGTCGAGCATTTTATCTTACTTCTTACTCACAAGTATTTTTTGTCACTTACTTTCTATCTTACATCCCTGTTGTCTTATCTCTGACTCATGAGTAAACTTATCTCAGTTTAAAGCTTTATCTCTCCTATCTCCCTTAGCTCTTTTTTTTCTCTCTCTTAAATCTCTGCAAAGAGGATGGCCTGAATGCCACTGATCGCCCACTGTCCCTGTTTAAATGATTCCTTCTTGCTAAATAAGCAGAAGCTGCTAAAAAAATTGTGTGAGGAGAAAGAGAAAAACTATGCAATTGTTGACGTATTACTACAAGGAACCAAAAGAGATGATAGCCAAAAAGAAGAGTTAGCATAAGAAGTGAAAGAAGCGGGAACACTGGTCTTTTGTAATTAAAAGATGGAAATTTTGCCAAGGTGCAGATTTTTTAAAGACCGTCCAAGGTTTTTTGGTATAGCACCTATTCTGCCAATAAACTACAGGGACCACTACTGGTGGTTTATGGCATTATCTTCATTTTTTATTTTCAGATTTTGATACTTTGTTACCTTATTCTTTATCTTTGATTCTACTCTTCCTTGATATTGCCACATCAATTATCTACACTTTCTTCTTTTCAATTATAATGATATCAGGTGTCTTATGAGCCAAGATTTCCATACCTAGAAATCCACAATATTTTAATATGCTCGTTTTTAATTAGTTTTCAACTATATGTTCCCACCATTTTTTTTACTATTGGCACATGATAATTTTCATAGATGTTCCAATGAATCATTTTGGAGGCTGTATTATGTTGCTTATAATCACTTGTGCAATCCTCTTGCTTGCATGAGCTATAATAGATCTACTATTTCTTCTGCTTCTTTGTACATTCTTCGCTTTAAATCATTTGATGATTTTTTTTTCAATTCTGGCCATGATTGCATCTGATTAAGTAGCCTGCTTTTGAGCAGCCAGAATCACTTTTCCCTTGATCTTTTGTAGAAATTGAGAGTGTAATGTTTTCCCTGCTAACATTCTGTTCATGTTTTTATTACATT
>CM019150.1:128271183-128652013 GCA_009733165.1 Naja naja | reverse complement strand
AGCGGCATATAAGTCGAATTAATACAATAATACAATATAATACAATATCATTATGTGTAAATGCCTTACTCATTGGTGTCTTAGCAGATTTACAATAAATCATTCGTTATAGCATTTTAATAATTGGCTAATCTTCTTGGCTTGTGAAATTTTAAAACCTTTATTCATTTTCACTATATCAAGATCCAAATAATGCTTAATTTCCCCTAAATTTCTAATCCTGAATTTTTTCTGTAATCTATAAACAATATCATTTAATTCTTGTTCAGTTTTAGTTATAATTACTATGTCATCCATAAATAACAGTACTAGAGAAATTAAACCATCTTTTTCTCTTCGGAACAAACTAGGATCAGCTATATCAGCTTCAAAACCTATTGAAACTAATTCCTTTACAATACATTTATTCCATTCATAACTGGATTGCTTTAGACCATAAAGACTTTTCTTTAATTTCCAATAATCAGTTTTTCCATCATCCTTTAAACCTAATGGCTTTTTCATATAGATGGTATGTTGTAAAGGTGAATGTAGACATGCAGTTTCAACATCTACATGATTTATTTTACATTTATTCTTAGCTGCCCAAACTAATGCTGCTCTCAATGTATTTGCTCTCAGACTAGATGCAAACACTTCATCATAGTTCTTATCTGACTGAGCAAATCCTTGAGCAACTAATCTTGCTTTATGGGTAATAGTCCATCCACACCAGTCTTTATCTTATACACCCATTTGCAACCTATTGCACGCTCACCTAGTGGTAACTTTACATCCTCATACACCTCTAAATCCCTTAATGATTTTAACTCCCTATTCATAGCTTCCTGCCAAACTACCTGATCCTTTGCAGAATACAGTTTTATTTCATTAAAGTTAGAAGGTTCTGTATTAACCTGACATACAATGCTTGCTTGGAATCTGTCAGGTGGACATCTCTCCCTAGTTGACCTCCTAGGCAACTCAGTACATGTTGTTGGCATGTTCTCTTCCTTTACCTCCCCTATCAAATCCTCATCTTCTACAGTCATGGAGGGTTCTTCTATTAATGATTCCTCCATTGAGGATTCCTCCACTATTGTATCATCAATATTATTACCATCAGGATTATCAGTAAACAATGGAATCTCAACAACAACACTATCCTGTACCTTATTATATTCCTGTTCAAACTTTCTCCAGCCAACATGCTCCAAAAATTTAGCACTTGCACTACAATATACATTAGTAGTACCTGGCTCACAAAATCTAAATGATCTATGATTAGCTTCATAACCTACAAAATATAATTGTCTCGCTCTATGTTGTCCCTTTCACCTTACTTTGTAGGAATATGAACCCATGTTGGGGTTCCAAATGTATGTAAATAACTGAGATCTGGCTTTTTTCCATGCCAACGAGTAAATGGTAATTCACCAGTCAATGAATTCACTACGTTATTCAAAATATGGTTAGCAGACATTATTGCTTCACCCCAGAGTTTCTCTGATAAACCAGAATCCGAAATCATAGTCCTATCCATAGCCTGTAATGTTTGTCCTCTATGTTCAATATATGAGTTATGTTGTGGTCTGTGAGGAGCAGTACGCTTATGTTCAATGCCAGCTTTCTGTAACATGGTTTCAAATTTTCTATTGGTAAATTCAGTACCATTATCTGTAACTAAGCTAATAACTTTCTTTTTCTTTTTCCTTTCAGCAAATTTTAGCCAGTTTACAAAACGCTGGTATGTTTCTGTCTTCATTTTCATTAAATAACAGAAACCATATCTGGAATAATGATCAATTATACTTAATAAGTAACAGGCTCCACCTAAACTAGGTTTCTTAGGTCCAATAATATCAGCGAAAACAAGCTCTAATGGTTCACTGGTTTTGAAGCCATTTACCCTATTTGCAGGAGTTACCTTGCTTTTTTCTTGATTGCAAACATTGCAATTTAAATACTTTGTACAAGGTTTTAATTTTATACCATTAGATAACTCAACAGTTTTCTTTAGCATTTTGAAATTTATATGTCCCCTACCTGGACCGAGATGCACTACACACGGTCACTCATGCTCGTTATCCCCGGATAACACGGCAATGCTGTCTACATGGGGCTGCCCTTGTGGACCACACGGAGGCTTCAGCTGGTGCAGAATGCAGCTGCGTGAGTTGTGATGGGGGTATCCCGATATTCCCATGTTACACCCCTCCTTCGCGAGTTGCATTGGTTGCCGGCTGCCCTACATGTGAGATTCAAGGTGCTGGTACTTACCTATAAAGCCCTACATGGTTTAGGGCTGGGGTACCTGTGGGAACGTCTCCTGCCAGCATCGAACACAAATCGCCCAGTGCGTGCTCACAGACAGGGCCTCCTTGGGGTACTATTGGCCAAACAATGTCAGCTGGCGGTCCCTAGGGGGAGGGCCTTCTCTGTGGGGGCACCCACTTTATGGAACCAGCTTCCCTGGAGCTAAAGTGGCCCTGACCTCCACTCCTTTTGCCGCGGCCTAAAGACTTGGTTATTCGAACAAGCCGGCCTGGACTGAGGGGAGGGGCTTTCGTTTTAAATGTTTTGTGGTTTGGGCTTTAAATATTTATTTGGTCTAATTAGTTTATTTTTTAATTCTTTTAACTTTTGTATTGGGTGTTTTTATGTGAGCCGCCCTGAGTCCTTCAGGAGATAGGGCAGCATATAAGACCAATTAAGTAAAAATAAATAAAATAAAATCATGAGGCTTTTTATTCTCATAAACTGAGTTAGCATTAATTAATGGATTATCATGTATAATAAACAAACCATTATCTAATCTTGCAGTAACGCTTTTACCCTGTTTTTCAATTAAACATTTGTCTCCCTGAAAGGTTACAACAGATTCTGCCTATACCATTGCTCTTACAGATAGCAAGTTAAATATCATTCTAGGTACATATAACATCAGTAAACGTTCATTAATACATGAACAATATGCAGTACCTTCTTCAGATGCTCTCACTTTCCATCCATTAGCTAATGATACATGCTGTTTACTCTTTGTCATGTTAACAAACCTCTCTTTACTTTTAGTTATACACTCGACTCCACTGTCAACTACCCATATATCATGGTTAGTTACAGTTGTAGTTGTACTTGATACAGCTAAACTAACATCTTTATAAGCTCTCTGTATATTAATATCATTCTGTTTCTTACCCTTTTTACAGTATCTGGCTATATGACCTTTAGCCCCACAAGAAAAACATTTCCTAACAATATAAGCAGTTGAAGACAGTTTTTCTTCCTGTAGTTGTTTTTCTCTCAGTTGATTTCTATCTTGCCTTCTTCTTGACTCTTCTAACAGTCTTCCAGTTATGCCAGTCAATGTAAGTTCATCTCTGTTTAAAATTTCTAGTGAAGACACATAATCATCATAAGTTTCATCCAAAGAAGAAAGAATGATGTAAACTTGATGCAACTCTGAGAAAATCAGCTCCTTTTCTTGTAGCTCCTGTAAAGTCCTTTTCATAAACTCCAAATGAGCTAACATATCGCCACCTTTTATAAGATGGGCTCTAAACAGTTTATGTGTAAGGTGTATGTGTGTACCCACACTATCTCGAACATAAATCTTCTTCAAAATGTCCCAACATCTAGCAGCAGATTCTTCACCATGAATATGGACTAGCTGCGGATCACTCAGTGTCAGTCCAATTATACCGAGCCTTTTCATTATCCTGGTTAAAGTCAGCTATTTTCTTTTTATCTTCATCATTCAATGGGTCCCAAATTGTTACATCTGGTGGATTATTAACTACAGTCCATAATCCATCTTTACGCAGAAGTAGGCTGCACTTCATAGACCAAGAAACATAGTTTGTTCCATCCAACAGGTTATCAGAGATATACTGGTTGACTGTTCTTGTGCCATTGGTAGTTTAACAATACACCTCAATCAGCTGTCTGAACATGAAACTGTATATTCACACTGATTCTCAATATCTTTCTGGGCCCATAACCAATGTTATATGTACAGAACCCTTGAGTAACAAGGATATGCACATGGAAACATTTATGAGAATAGTTGTGAATAAATGTTCAGCCACACACAGATACACTGAATTGGGTTAAAGTTTACTTTAAGAAATAGCACAGTCCAATAAACAGTCCAGTTATAAATGTTTAACAGTCCAAATAATATCCAGTTACAAAGTCTTCTTACCAGTTGCAAGTTGTTTTCAGTAAACAAAGATAGCAAAATATAAACACAGCATACATACAACAGAGAACCTTAGATAGCAACAGAATGTCAGAGAAACACAGAATGTCAGAGAGCATGTCAGAGAGAATAAGCTATGATCTCTAGCGCCCTCTTATGGTAGTTTGCAATACAATCAACCAATTGGAATCAATACAGTAATTCTGTCTTAAAGGCACAAACACACATTGTTGGTTTATATATTGCCAACCCAACTAGTTGGTTTACAGAAACCTAACAGGCTCCCTCGAAGAAATCCAGTTTGATGCCCCTGTTGTAGAAGGTTAGGGGTGCCCTAGAGAATAGGAAACATTGGAGCAACATCTCTATATGCCCATTCTTCTCATCCTCAAACCTCCTTTTTCAGCCTACTAGAGTTGGGCGCTCAGTAAATTTAAATAAATCATAGTGATAAAATAATATTTATTTACTTAGAGATGAAGACTTTAATGTGGACATAAACTGTTTCAACTCCTTTCCTCAAAATGACGCTATAGAGCACTGCACACCAGAACAATTAGACACAAGGACAATTTTTTCCCGAACCCATCACTCTGCTAAACAAATAATTCCCTCAACACTATCCAACTATTTACAAAGTCTGCACTACTATTACTATTAATCTTCTCATCGCTCCTTATCACCCATCCCCTCCCACTTGTGACTGTATGACTGTAACTTTGTTGCTTGTATCCTTACAATTTATATTGACTGTTTCCTAGTATGATTTGATTGCTTATTGTACCCTATGACTATTATTAAGTGTTGTACCTGATGACTCTTGACTCTTGATGAATGTATCTTTTCTTTTATGTATACTGAGAGCATTTGCACCAAGACAAATTCCTTGTGTGTCCAATCATACTTGGCCAATAAAGAATTCTAAATCTAATTCTATACTATGCTTACATATTTTTTAACATTGGAAGGCCACCCACTCACAATGGATTTTTTAAATTTATCAACATGAAAATAAAGAGAGGAAGACCTGAATATAAATACAATTGGATAAATATCTGAATAAAACATCCTCACACATAACTAACTCTCCACTAGGTAGCCTCAGCACAACTAACTCTCTACTGTGTATTCCAAAATGAGACACTAATCTATTCACAGAGTATAAATGAACTATGAATGCTAGATAATGTGATTGTTTCTCTAGGCAGTCCTTTTGAAATAATAATCAGATTTGTGAGCATAAATAAACAAATACTCTTGCTTTGGTTAAAATATTAACACAGTCCAAAATAGTTAAACAAAGCAGAGATTCATCATGTTTCAACACTGCCTCACAAAAAACACAAAATAAAAGTTGTATAGATGTAACCTATATGTTTCCAGCCAAGATGTACATAATTATCATCACAAAAACCTGTCTGGTTTTGTAATCAGGTATCCATATAACCCCAAACCATACTTTCTTCTCTATGTGTTGATTGTACCCTAATTCCAAATCCTTCTTCACAACAAGAAGATAAATTCAGAGGGAAAAAATGAGGCTGGATTTTCACTTTCCATAGAATGAGGCAGATAGTACAACTTCAGAATTTCATGGACTCCAAATAAATTAATACTCCCTGGATGTAGACAGCTAAGGAAGCTCAGACAATGCCAGAGTGCCTGCTGGGCTACATTTATACAAACGGAGTCTTTATTTTGTTGTTTAATATGTGAAAGCATTCAGAAAGACTGCTTCTTGTACCTGTAATCTCATTCTGTTGTATTTGTCAGCTTATTCTTCTGGTGGAATTTAAGAGATGAAAAGGAAAACAAAATATAACTTAGATGATCCTGCAAGGTGCACTTAGCCATGTTAGTTCAGTAGAACAATTCAAAAGTCATAGCCAAACAATATATTTCTGAGAAATGAAATGTCATAAATCTGTGATAAAGAATATGTGCATAAAAAAATACTACTACCTGTCAAATAACTTCATTCCTAATTCAGATAGTCCTCAATTTACAACCAAAATCGGGCCAAAACTTTATGTTGCTAAGCAAGACATTTGTTATGTGAATTTTGCCCTATTTCATGACCTTTCCTGCTATAGTTGTTAAGTAAATCATAGCATTTGTTAAGTTAGTAACATGGTTGTTAAGTGAACCAGGCTTCCTCATTGCCTTTGCTTGTCAGAAGGTCACAAAAGGGGATCACATGACCCCAAGACACTGCAACCATCATAAATATGAGCCAGTTGCTAAGTCTCCAAATTGTGACCATGTGGCTGTGGGGATGCAGCAATGGTGGTAAGTGTGAAAAACAGTCATAAGTTGCTTTTTTAGTGCTGTTGTAACTTCGAATGGTTACTAAATGAACTGTTGTAAGTCAAGGTTGACCTGCAATTTATTTAAGGAGAAAAAAAGTGAGAATTCAAAACAGGATGTTGTGTTTAATTCATATATGGTATTGTAATTATATAAATATTAATATATGAATTATATGAATATATGCATTAAATACATATATTATTGCATACTTTTGCGGCCTAACAATTAAGATCTATTTAATTTGCCTACATTTGTTTCTGAATAGTTTCATTGTTTTTCCTTCGGGTAAGACACCTTCACTAGCAAATTTTTATATATTAAATTTATGTCTCCTCATCCACTTTTTTATGACTATAAGGAAGTAAGGAAGAAATCCACTTATTTATTTATTTAGATCCATTTAGCCCATACACATTTTTAGGTTTCCTTACAAAGTACATTATTCAAAGTAACTTTCCAAAGACCTATGGATGCATGTTTTCATTGTGGACAAATGCTACTTATAGCTACAAATTGAAAGTCGGCAGTAGAGATCTTCCTCCAGAGTAAAGAAATTGGCAGCTATAAAAGGCTTGGTTTTAAATAAATGACTGGGGTAGGATGGGGACAGTGTCACAAACATGTACAAGCAGATCAGGATTAAGCTTCATCCACTGTAAAAAGAGAGCAAAGTGGAATTTGGTGTTAAAAGAGGTGTGAATACATCCACAAACATTTAGATGCCCTTCAATCATAGAACACCAGGAGCCATATGTATTTCTGCAGGAATGCACAAAGCTGTAAAATGTTAACTGGATTGCAATATTCATTTTGAGAACCTCAACTTTCAGCCATTCTGTTTTTATACCATGACAAATCTGTATTCTAACATTTAAATAATATTGCAGAAATTAAAGTTCAGAGGAATACAATTGAAAATTCACTGCCTGGTCCAGATATAGGTAGTTCTAGATTGGAACTACCTATAGGTATCTATAAAATTTCCTCTGTCAGGTAAGAAGTTGCCCAATACCAAGTCTGCTGATTGATCTAGCTCTGTTCGTCCTTAATGATAGGAATGGCAAATGCATCCTTCAAGATATTACCGGAGTCTAGTTCCCATCAACTTTATCTAGTGTGGCCATTGTTAACTGTTTATGGAACTGGTCTGTTTGTGTATATAGTGTGAGGTAAGCAGGAATATTTTCCAGATGGAATTTAGAAATTTTTATTACCTTGATTCTTGTTTTATTCAAACAAATCACCTGATCATGTTTGCTTTTGTTTTCCAGTTCCATTTCACTTCCAGTCTATTCATAATTGGCCGTGAATATGAACATGGGTATTTTTTTCTAGTTAAAAATTCAGATATGAATAGCAAATCAAACTCTTTTTATTTGAAATGCTGTATTCTGTCTGGAAACCAAGATTGTGACAAAACTTCTGCTTTTGCTTGTTAACAGATCCGAAAGTAAAGAGATCCCTCAGCTCATTCAAAGAAACCCTCCCCACAAGTAATCCATAAGGAAGGTTCCAACAACAAAGAGATCAGTTAAGAAACATGGTGATTGGCATTAAAATTGGCACATTTATTTTTCCCTTTGACATTTACAATGGCCATAACAGAAATTGCATATATAAAAACATTCCCTTCTCAACTGAATGGTTGGTCTTCAACCTTCCTCAATCTCAGATCCTCTTCTGGACAGAGAGCTCTGATGTTGTTCCTAGGATCTGTTGGAATCACTATTTCAGCTTAGGAGTCACAGACCCAAGTGTTCCTACCACCACTGGAACCATTCTGGCCTTTATTTTCCACAGCTTCTCTACTTTCTCCTTCAGGCCGTGATACTTCTCCAGTTTCTCATACTCCTTTTTCTTGATGTTGCTGTCACTTGGCACCAAGAGATCTATCACCATGGTTGTCTTCTGGTCTTTGTCTACTGTTACATATGTAAAAGAAACAGCAAAAAGTCAATGAAACATAAATGTGTACTAAAGTAGCCTTACATAAACATCATCACATGTTGCAAAACATTTTTAAAGATATAGAATAGCTTGCTTAACAATGTGAATAGTGCATATGAATTAACATGGGCCACCCATTGCTGATAGCACTCTAAAAACTTTGTTCAGATATAGAAAGACAGATGGACTCATCAGGCTAATGCATAATTGATGGAATATGATTATTTTCCTTCCTCGTAATATCCTCTTTCCAGCTCTCGCAAACTATCTATTTCCATTGTCTTCCTGTTTTTAAACAAAAAAAGAGAATTTTGTTGCCACAATTATGTACATGATCCTCTTGTCAGAGCACTGTTTTTCTCTGAAGAGCAGCATTACATATAATGCAAGTAACTATTATCTCTCTGATATAGATCGGCAATGATCTCTCAGTCATAAAGTTTACTAAATAAATACTAGGACTAGTTGCTATCTCCTATTCACACAGTAATCATAAATGAGATCCAATCCCTCAGCTCTTGATTTCAATACACTTCTGCTGGCAAAACCAGTTGGCTCTAGTGGTTAAGGCACCAGGCTAGATAGCAGGAGACCATGAATTTGAGTCCCTTCCAAGCCACGACAGCTGGCTGGGTGACTGGGGGGCCAGTCACTCTGAACCTAACTCACCTCTGAGGGTTGTTGTGGGGAAAATAGGAGGAGAAAGGATATGTTCACTGCCTGGAGCTGTTCATAAAAACAATAAAGGGTTACAAATAAATGGTAAATATCCATCCAAAGAAATACTGCCACCAAAGAAAGAGGAGAAAAGAATGACCCCTGGGTGCAGAACCTTATTTATGTATTCATTTATTTATTTATTTACTTACTTACTTACTTACTACTTACTTACTACTTACTCACTCACTCATTCACTCATTCATTCACTCATTCAATTTAATATGCTGCTGATCTTACTCTGCAATGCAATTCCTGGCATGTTTCCAATGACCTCATATGCTCTGGAACACAATTTAATGAATTTCTAAAGGAGCAATGTAAATATTTGTGTATTTACATATCACTTTTAAAATTTTAACACTGATGTGAAAAAATTAGATGCTGAGAATTAAAACATGAATTTTGAATTCTGGCATTCAACGTCAAAATCTTGTGCATGTTTAACATGTACTGTATAGATCAGGACTGTCAAACTCCCGGCCTGCGGGGATGCGTCACACACTGGCCAGGCCCAGTTCAGCGAAGGGGGGAAAAGTCCCAATACATCACGCCCCTGTGACGCCGCGAGTTTGACACCCCTGGTATAAATCGATGATACAGAACTGTGGCACACTCTGCTCTCCTAATCACCATTCATTGCTGATGTTTACATCTTAATTATTTTCTAGACTCTCCATTTCTTGCAGCAATATGTTTAGAGACCACACAGCAACTGAAGCTTGGAATGGTGAATTCAGAAACCAACACCCTTTCGAAGTATGATTTTTCCACAGATAAGAACTTCAATGGAAATCTTCTACCTGATCTCTACAGGTTGATTCAAGTCTTTCCACATACTCTCCCACACATTCATTTGACTTCATACAATGCTTCTTGCAGCACTAGCTTATATCAGGAGAAAATAGGTTAATCTGCTTTTAACTGTTAAGCATGCTCCTTAATAACTACAAATCATATGAGCAATGGCCAGGTTTTAATAATTAGTAATAAATCTAAGTTTGTGCTATCTTTGAGTTCCCATGGCAAATGAATTGTTGGGACTCGATTTAGTCATCCTATCAATGATTCCATCATCCAGATGAAAACTTGCTGATGTGGATAATGAAAGTAATTTTGGATATCCAAGAAGGACTTTTATTATTCCAGGAGGCAATCTAAATAGACTACATGCATGGCCAAATGATTTGAGCAAAACTTTCCCTAGTAACAACAACAACAACAACAACCAAGGTTGGAAGCCATGCTTAAGCTTTGGGATTAAACCCTGGCTTTAACTGGTGCTTATTGTGATCCACCTGAGGAAATTCAGCCACATATAATTAATTTACCACATCATGGGGCCAAGGGGAATATTGTTCTTATCAAAGCATGGCTGAATACATGGCTGTATAAATTACAATTGCAAACAAGGCCTTTATTAGAGCTTGATGTATAAAATCACATAACTAGAAGGGGTTATTTAAGCTATCAAAATTTTTCAGTACAAAAATCCAAATTAAAACGTTGCTAACAGATGGCTGTCTATCATGCATTTAAAAGCATCCAGTGAACAGGACCTCATGACATGCTCTGTGTAACTTATTGAATGTTAGAAAGCCTTTTTAAAAGCTTTCCTATAATTTTAACCAATTATTCTGTGTCTTGTACTTTGAAGTGACAGATTGTTTTAAGAATGCTGTAATATACATGGCCCTTCTCTAAAAGTCTCCACTTCCTTCCCTTTCTATTCACTGGATTTAATACCTTGAAGTATTTTTAATACCATAATTTAACCTTGAAGTACCTCTGGTACCTCATTGCCCTTCTCTAAACTTATCCCAGCTTGTTTGAAGCCCTTTTAACATTTTGTGCTGAAAACTAGAACCAATGTTTAATATTAGATTTAATTAATACAGAATATGGTAACACAATTGCTGTTCAAAATTTGGAAACTACTCTGATAATGCAACATAAATTTGGATTTGCCTTTTATGTAAAAATAAAAATTTGAGGCTATATGTTATTATCTTATTCTACTGGCTTTATATTTATATTTTATATTTTGATAAACTAATAAAAATTGGAAAAATGGAACTTGCCAAATATATAGGAAATAAAACATGAATATTGAAATAATGTAATAAAAACATGAACAGAATGTTAGCAGGGGAAAACATTACACTCTCAATTTCTACAAAAGATCAAGGGAAAAGTGATTCTGGCTGCTCAAAAGCAGGCTACTTAATCAGATGCAATCATGGCCAGAATTGAAAAAAAAAATCATCAAATGATTTAAAGTGTAGAATGTGCAAAGAAGCAGAAGAAATAGTAGATCCTATTACCAGCTCATGCAAGAGGATTGCACAAAGTGATTATAAGCAACATAATACAGCCTCCAAAATGATTCATTGGAACATCTATGAAAATTATCATGTGCCAATAGTAAAAAAATTGGTGGGAACATATAGTTGAAAACTAATTAAAAATGAGCATATTAAAATATTGTGGATTTCTAGGTATGGAAATCTTGGCTCATAAGACACCTGATATCATTATAATTGAAAAGATGAAAGTGTAGATAATTGATGTGGCAGTATCAAGGAAGAGTAGAATCAAAGATAAAGAATAAGGTAACAAAGTATCAAAATCTGAAAATAAAAAATGAAGATAATGCCATAAACCACCAGTAGTGGTCCCTGTAGTTTATTGGCAGAATGGGTGCTATACCAAAAAAACCTTGGACGGTCTTTAAAAAATCTGCACCTTGGCAAAATTTCCATCTTTTAATTACAAAAGACCAGTGTTCCCGCTTCTTTCACTTCTTATGCTAAGTCTTCTTTTTGGCTATCATCTCTTTTGGTTCCTTGTAGTAATACGTCAACAATTGCATAGTTTTTCTCTTTCTCCTCACACATTTTTTTTAGCAGCTTCTGCTTATTTAGCAAGAAGGAATCATTTAAACAGGGACAGTGGGCGATCAGTGGCATTCAGGCCATCCTCTTTGCAGAGATTTAAGAGAGTGAGGAAAAAAAGAGAGCTAAGGGAGATAGGAGAGATAAAGCTTTAAACTGAGATAAGTTTACTCATGAGTCAGAGATAAGACAACAGGGATGTAAGATAAAAGTAAGTGACAAAAAATACTTGTGAGTAAGAAGTAAGATAAAATGCTCGACGGTTTTTGCTCTGCGCATGCCTTGCTGATGTATCTGGCTATAAATGGAATTCAAGAACAGTGGCTCAGTGGGCAAAGAACTCAATGCCTCAGCTGAAGAGATGATTGAGACCAAAAGAGCCAGAAGAGCACACTGTGTGTTGGCTGAGAAAATGGACCAGGATTAGGCAGAGCCAAAGAGCTGACAAGAAGCTGACCTTATCTAGTCAGCAAATAGCAATAGCAATAGCCCTTAAACTTATATACCACTTCACACTGCTTTACAGCCCTCTCTAAATCTAAGCAGTTTATGCAGTCAGCATATTGCTCCCAACAATCTGGGCCTTCATTTTACTGACCTCGGAAGGATGGAAGGATGAGTCAAGTTTGAGCTAATCAGGATTGAACTCCTGGCAATGGGTAGAGTTAGTCTGCAATACTGCATTCTAACCACTGTGCCTTGACCAAGATCAAGAGAGTACAAGTCACCACAAATTAGACCTTTTGGCAAGGCAGTTGTGGTATGAGCATCCTTGCCAAGGAAAGAATTGGACTCACGGTGTGCACACAATGCTATATAGAATTATTTTTGAATCTGTGTAAATCTGGTTTTGTATAGTATGGTTATTGTATTAATGCATATAATAAAGTGGAATTATTATTTAGCCTTGGTACCATTACCCATAACAAAACAAAAGTTGTTTATTGATTTGTTCACAATCAGAAGTTGGTTTTGGGATTTACTGGATCTGGAGATGGGAGGAGCACCCTCTAGAGCCCCCACCTCATTGCAGATTTGACAGCAGTTTAGTTGAAGTGTTTTGGCTGGAAATTAAATTTTAAAAAATGATCCTATAATTGGGAGCTTTCCCTTGAGGGGTGGTTTCTCAAACTCAGGACTACAGTAGTAAGTGTGATGGTGTTCAAAGAACTATATACTTAATTTGCACATTTCCTGGAAATCACAATTTAATATAAGTTAAACAAGCTCTTTCAATAAGTGTTCTATTTGCACTAACAAAATAAGATGGAAGCTGTGAATTCACTAATATGGGCCATTATTGTTCAATGGCAAAGCAGCCATGGTGATTTTATAACAGTGGTGGGATCCAATTTTATTTACTACCAGTTCTGTGGGCGTGGCTTGGTGGGCCTGGCAGGGGAAGGACACTGTAAAATCTCCAGTCAGAGGTGGTATTTGCCGGTTCTCCAAACTACTCAAAATTTCCACTACCAGTTCTCCAGAACTGGTCAGAACCTGCTGCATATGACCTCTGCCTTTATACCCCTGTTGGAAAAACAAGCAAAAAAAAATATAGGTTTAATGTATATTATTTATTTACTTGCCTTTGGGTCACTATTATCTCCTGGCAACTGTCTGGAAATAATTTGCCACTATCTCCTTCCTAGGGCTGAGAGAAAGTGACTGGGCCAAGATCACCCAGTTGATTTTGTGCCTAAGTCAGGACTAGAACTCACGGTCTCCTGGTTTCTAACGTCATGCCTTAACCACTACATCAAACTGGCTCTATTTAATTTATTTTCTGTATTTACAATAGCTGCACTCAGTTCAAATACAAAACTAAATTCAGATACAAACCTAAACAATTCAACATACAGTAATTCAAACAAAATTATTAAAATAAGAAGGGCCTTGGTGGCTCAGGCTGTTAAATGCCTGCATTTAAGTTCCAGCTGCCTACAATTACTGTAGGCTCGAATCCCACCAGGCTCAAGGTTGACTGAGCCTTCCATCCTCTCGGGGTAGGTAAATTGAGGACCTAAGATTGTTGGGGGCAATAAGCTGACTTTGTAAAAATGCCGCTTAGTAATAAGCAGGCATATACAATGGAATGAAGGCTATTGCTGAGCACACTGGGTTGTATCCCAAAAATTGTAAGCTGCCCTGAGTCTTCGGAGAAGGGAGGCATATAAATGTAATTAAATATATATATGTATATGTATGTATGTATATATATATATATATATATATATATATATATATATATTTTTTAGATTTTCACGGGTAAAGGTATGTAGGTCTTGGTGTATCGGGTTTTTACAGGACAAGACCGAATACACCAAGACCTACATATATATATATATATATATATATATATATATATATATATAAAACAGTTTCAGAACTATGCTTTGTCAATGCTTTCTATTTCCTCCTGCTTCACTTCAGTGAAACTGACCGTCATCATCAATAACCTGTTTCACAAATTGTCCCGAATATCTAATCTATGAAATTTATTTGAATGTAGTTGTTCAGTTAATTCCCTCTTTTTAAGAAAAGGGATTAAAATGTTATTTGAGTTCAGATTTTAATGGAATGTCTGCAGTTCATTGTCTCAGTGTCATCTTCCCATCTTAGAGACCCTATACAATAGCCTTATATATTTAGGGCAATTTGCCTATATGCAATAGGGAAAGCACTCATCCTCCAGGTCCTTCCATTAGCTTGCCTGCTATTGTAAACAGAATGCTATCCTACCTTGGACCCCCCCACCAGGTTCCTCACAATTCATTTGATGTGCACAGTGTTGGGAAACAGTATTAGTGGAGATAATAATGGAATGCTACCCAGATTCAGTTGTCATTCTGCACTTCCAGGAGTGAAGGTAAGCATGAGACTTCTACAACTGCTAATTAGAAAATGACACCACAGTGAATGGCTTGGATTCTACTGGCAGCTAAACCTCTTCCCCCCAGTGTTCTAAAGTATTTTTTGAATTGTTTGCTGTCAGCAAAACAAGCCAGCTACCTGTGATTCAACAGACAACAAAGCCCAGCAGCAAGATTTCAGTCAGATGATGTCACCCAGGTAAAATTGTACTGACAAGCTTTTAATTAAAGTTTTCCCACACATCTTTTGCGGCTGGTCCCCAAGAGCTATTATTCATTATGTGCCGATTGTCAGCCAATTGTGTTGGGAGGGAAATGTTTTATTTCCAAAGCCCTTGCTGACAGCTACAGAACACTTTGTTATGCAATGTTTACTTTTCCCCCTTCTTTTCCTACAAGCGTGCTTTTTTTAAAACACGCTAAAGGGGAAAATAAGCAGGTAGTTGTGTTCCTTTTAAGTGGAAATCATATTAAAATGCATCCATGAGTGGAACCTGGGAAGGAAGGATGTGTGCAAACCAAAGTCTTGTGGGGAATGGTGTCCGGTCTCTCTGGTGAACGGCAATGCATGTAAATATACCTCTTAAGGCCCGAAGCTTATTGTGGGTCCATTTTTGGGGGGGAAAGCAGGCCTTAACAAAAGCATGTTAGAAGACAGGGGGGTGGGAAATGAATATGTTTTGAAGGGGGAAGGAGGATAACGTATTTATCTGAAACATCTTTTTCCATTTAAAAAAAAGATGTACAGTACTGTTTCAAAAATAGCCAAGATAAACACGAGTAATTAAAATCCAGTCCAGTGTATGCAAGTCTGCACTGAAATCTATGAAGCTGAAGACGCTTTATATTTACAGAAAGGAGAACTTATAGATCAATCAATCAATGGAGAATAGTCATCACAGCACAGGTCAAGTCCCAAAGAGCAACATGTTTCAAGGCACAGTAGTGAACACAGAGGTATGTCCAAACATGTCAAAGTCTTGTGATAACGGAATGGACTGGAGAGGTGCACGGGTTAAAATAGTTAGAAGTTCCACAATTGCCTCTTCCAATAAAATTGATTATAGTAGCTACAAGCAACTACAAGCAACACATGGAAGCCCCTCCCCATTCAAGTGGCATCTTGTGGAGGATAAAATGTACCCTCGACACAGCTGAATATCTTGCTGAGTTCATTTTCAAACATGGTCATATACTTATGCAAATGAGTCAGGTATATGGCTTTCTTCCCACCAAGCTAATTTTCTACACGTAAGGAGTGAATCTCCTAATCATGATTGACTGAGTGGCACACTACCAAACTGTTGTATGAATAGTCAGGTGTCAATCTTACCATCTGAAATATAGCAGTGCCAACTGTTGTATTGTTCGTCTTAGAAATCCATTTTCTAAGCAAAATAATCCCTATCCATTTGTCTCTTTGTACCTAAGAGATTTCTTATAGCTGCTGGCCTTGCTGGCTGAAGCTTTGGGGATTTGTAGTTCCAACACATGTAGAGAACATTTAGTTAGGCAATGCAGGTGTAAAATATTGGTGGAACAACTTTGCATGATCATCTCTTGATCATGCAAAGCCTTGGTGGTGCAGGCTGTTAATAGCCTAGCACTTAGCTACAGCTGCCTGTAATTATGCCTGTAATTATTGCAGGCTTGAATCCCACCAGGCTCAAGGTTGACTCAGCCTTCCATCCTCTCGGGGTAGGTAAAGTGAGGACCCAAGATTGTTGGGGGCAATAAGCTGACTTTGTAAAAATGCCGCTTAGTAATAAGCAGGCATATACAATGGAAGGAAGGCTATTGCTGAGCGCATTGGGTTGTATCCCAAAAATTGTAAGCTGCCCTGAGTCTGCGGAGAAGGGCAGCATATAAATATGAATTTAAAAAAAATGTCAAATTTCAGGTGAATGGTTGAAGGAAGAATATTTTGATGTGTGATTTTTTGGGGGGGGAGTTTGCTTTTATTATGTAGTAAATAAGTACATCAAGCAAAATATCTGTCATTTACAGTCTTTCATACTTTTGAAAGCATTTTCTATTAATTTTCCCACGAAAGCTTACTAGGGGATATGGTAGTGTTGTATCTTGTCCATACTATTGGATAAGGTGGAACCAAGAAAGAATAGTAAAAAATTGCAAAACACAACCAAACAAAAAAAACAGAGAATTTATTTTACCTTCCACCAATCTGGGACTATAGCAGCCAGAAGAGTTTGTTTTTCAAATGAGAGTGATTGTTTTAAAAATAAATCTGACTCCATCACTCAGAGGAGCCATAATAAAAAAATCAAATAAAAGTCCCTTGGACCTCCATCCTATCTTTCTATATAAATGGCTTGGTCTTCCTAACAACAGTTGGCAACCAATGAAAATGTTAGTTTTGGCTGGCTTTGGAAAGATGGCCTTAAAAGCCAAGAGCTTTATTATACCCTGGTTCATTTTATTTCTCGTAATTAAAGTCCAACCACTGTACATTCCATATAACTACTATGACTATTATATGCTCTTTAAGTCTTTAAAATTCTCTCTGGTATATGCTTCTAGAATATAAATAATTATGTATTAAAGTAGAAATTGTAATGGTCAGTGAAATGCTTTATTATTGCAAAATCAAATGTAAGTACTTTGTTTCATTGGAGAACTGCCATAATCTTGTGACAGTTATACTGTAAGTTATGGGCTGGGAGACAGATCAGTGCATTAGATTAATTCCTTGCCTTTTAAATCTATTAATCTACCACCTTTGGGACAAGTTTTTAAATCCACTCCAGACTGAAGTGACTGAAAATCATTCCCGCCTGACAGTTTTAAAAGATCAGAAATGAAATGTGTTAAGAAGGTCTCCTCTTGGCTGATACCGAACAGAAAGAATCATATCAAAATAGAGTCAGTATAGAAACTGTTTTCATATTTTCGTCTCTGAAAAATAGAGAACCACATTCCCAGAGTATATATTTTTCTCCCAGGCTGAAGTCTATCATTAATACCAAGATTGAAATATACTGTCTTGATGTACAGACCAAGGCTATTCAAAAGTTAGTGATAGATTAAAATATTGGACAGAAAAAAAAATGCTTTTGTGTCACAGATATAGTGTTGTTCAGAAGTTTATTCAATTATGCCCCAAATTTTCCTTTCCAAATCTCCCTATCAAAATGAACAGGATCAGTGTTATAACATAGGCTGGTTCCTGCTAGAGCATACAAAGCCAGGAATCTTGTATTGTTATTGTGCAGGTTAAAACAGGACTATATACATGTTTTAAAAGGCAGACTTTGATTGTGTGGTTGTGCTCACCATCTTAATTTTTTTTAGCTCCTATTACTATGGATGTCCCTGGAGCTGTGTGAATTCTGTTGCATGCAGATAAGCCACAAGAACAAGTTCTACTATTCATAGAAGGCACAGAGATCCATCAGAGGCTTTCTGTTAAAGAGAGGAAACGTTTACAGATTTCTCCCTTTTCCCTTTCCTCACAAAAGCCCCTTTTCTGAAGCAAAGACACAAGAGGAAAGAGGAATCACAACAATCTCCATCTTTTTCCACTTGTGCTAACAAGACATTGATCTGCTTGTGATACATTTTTAATCTAGTCGATGTAAATCCACTGTCAAGAAAATCTCAATTCTGCAGCCCATATATATATTTTGCATAATTTTTCCTGGTATTCTCTTTGGTATATTTTATTCTATTTTTTTTTACAGTTTTGTGAGATCTGCTTGAATTTGTCTGCTGATGAAAGGGGAAAAACTATAGCTTCAACCACGAAGGCTTTTATTTTGCATTTTTGTATTTTGTGTCTGAATATTCATTTCCAGCACTTTTTTCTAGCCATAATGCTGTGTGTGTGTGTGTGTGTGTGTGTGCGGTAGCTAAACTCTGATATTCTGTTTGCTTAAAGGACAAATTGGTATTTTCAACTCTGCAGGCTTAAAGTACCCACTTCTTTCTTTAAAGCCCTCTATTTTTTTTTAAAAAGGTGAACCACCACCTTCAAGAGGACTTTAGTGCTAAAACTGGTTTTTTTGAAGGGTGCCTTCAAATCAGTGTTGACTCCTGGATGAATCCCCACAATATTCTTGGCAAGTTTTTGGAAAACATTTGCCATTACCTCCTTTCTAGGGCTGAAAGAGACTGACTGGCCCAAGTCACCCAGCTGGCATTGTGCCTCAGGTGAGACTAGAATTTTCCAAGTTTCTAGTCTGAGCCTTATCAAACTGGTTGCCTTTCTCAGGTTGTCTACTTATGCCATAAAGATTAGTAAGTTTATCTTATCAAGGAAAAACAGCAGCCAAGATTCTCAAGATGGAATCTATATCTAACATCATATTTTATACTTTTTCCTGAATTCCTGAAAAATCATGAGATAGAAGTAGAAGAAAGCTTATGCAATGCTCTCTATTTAGGACTACCCTTGCATACGATCCGGAGGCTCCAACTGGTGCAGGATGCGGCCGCGCGGGTTGTGATGGGAGTTTCCCGATACTCCCATGTTACACCCCTCCTGCGTGAGCTGCATTGGCTGCCAGTTGTCCTCCAGGTGCGATTCAAGGTCTTGGTGTTAACATTCGAAGTCCTTCATGGCATGGGTCCAGGGTACTTGCAGGAGCGCCTCCTGCCGTCATCAAATACGGATCGCTCTGTGCGAGCACACAGGCTGGGACTCCTCAGGGTGCCATCCGCATGACAATGTCAGCTGGCGGTGTCCCGGGGAAGGGCCTATTCTGTAGCAGCTCCCGCCTTATGGAATCAACTACCTGTTGAGCTCCGGCTGTCTCCCGATCTCTTCTCTTTCTGGCATGATCTCAAAACCTGGTTGTTTTTACAGGCCAGGCTAGACTGACCTCCTGTGGGGGGGTGGGATTTTTAATTGGGTTTTAACTGTTTGGTTTGGCTTGTTTAGGTTTAATCTCTTTTTAAATTATTTATTGTTCTATGTTTTTGTCTGTGAGCCGCCCTGAGTCCTTTCAGAGAGGGGCGGCATACAAGTCAAATAAAATAAATAAATAAATATTCAGTCAAAGACCAGCATATAACAGAGAAACATAAAACAGTCAGGCAAGTATAAATAAAACATAATTAGATTCACAAAGTACCGATCAGGTTTAACATGAGTTTCAAATGGCAGATTGCAATATGATTACTAAGCGATGTTCTAATGCACACCTTCTGTGTAGTGTGAATGTACTAGCCTTTGCACCAATGTAGGAAAACTGAGGGGCAAAAGGATAATTTCCATAAAAACAGCAATGTGGATACATAAGATCATAGGATCATTAAGCTCAGAATTATCTGCACTATAGGAAAAAAGCTTTCCAGAGCTTCAGATAGATTGTTGCTCAGTCCAACAAGGGAAGTCTAGGGATTAAGACAGTAAACTTTTGTATGCCAGGCAAATTCTGCCACAACAGATCTTTTAGTTTCCCTGGATGGGAAGAAAACAAATGTTGAGGAATTGGATCACCTTCTTTCTCTTAGCCCAGCAGTGTCATCAGGTGAGCTCTACATTGTTTTTCATTGTTTGAAGTCTACCACTCAGACTTCTAGCTACACAAGCACATGAGAATTTTTTCTGAATTGTCTCAGCCCATGACTAGAATGCACAGGTGGTAAGAGCCATGGTGGCATAGTGGTTAGAATGCGGTATTGCAGGCTGAGTCAGAACCGAAGAAGCTTCTTGGTTGAAAAGTGAAACATCTTCAAGGAAAAACAAGAAAGTCCAGTTGCCTTTTGAAAAAGGGACGTATAAAGCAACTATATTCATTAAAAAATATAGAGCAGGGGTGTCAAACTCAAGGCCCACTGGGCCATCCTGGTCTACCCAATGTGAAGAGGAAAGATCAGGCTAGTCTGGCTTCAGCCCGGTCTACCCAATGCGAAGAGGAAAGATCGGGCCAGCCTGGTTTCAGCTTGGTATGGAGGCATATTAGTATAACCTCTCAGGGTATGACTTCAGTCCTAATACAAATTTTCACAATCGTTTTACTTCATGAGGATTTAGGTAACCTATAGGACATTACTTCAACTTATGTTTACAAAGCACCAAATTCCATTACAGTTCTTCATACATACATACATACATACATACATACATACATACATACACATTGTAGCTTTAGTTCCAATCTGGTAATTAATTAATTAAATTCTTTTTTAAAATCTATTTGAAAATAATGCAGATCAGAAATTAGTTTCTAGAAGCAGATCATTCAATAGAGTGAATCTTTTCTGATCTGTTAATCTCATTTATTGTGCATTAACTGCAATGTAATATAGAAATGCATAATATTATGTCCCATCATTTTTTTCTACTTTTTCGGACCAGGCAATATTTAAATGGGCTCATGCTACCACTGCTTCCTCCTTTTCTTCCTCTTCCTCTTCCTCCTCCTTTTCTTTTCCAATGTAAGCCTCCTTCTTGTGTCTGCAATGTAGCCTCCTCTTTGTTTTTCCTCCAGCTTCTATCAGTCAAATTTCCCCCTTAGAAAATGAAGGTACATTCAGATACAAACAAAAGCAGCATTAATTAGTGTTTCTGAATGTCATATTTTAATTAAATCTTTCTTACTTCAGGGAACAATAGCAGTCTTCTTTTAATAGGATCTTCCAGATGTTGTTGCTGAGGCTAAGCATAAAAAGAAGACATCTGGACATTAAAATGTAAACATATTGTAAAGATTTGAGAGAAGGCAAACTCTAGTTTCATGCGATCACAGTAACTTCAAGATAGCACTGTTTTTAAAAAAGGCAGCAATTGTCCCCTAGCAATGAATAAAATTTGATTGTGTCCATGATTCCCGTTTCATATCTTTGTTTCCATTTTAAACTACTACAAAGATATAGTTATTATATTGGTCTACAGAATGCTCAAAACAAAACTCTTCATCTGCATTATATCAGATTTCTCCTGTAGTTGTACCTTCTTATGTGCTTTAGAAATGCCGAGATTACAAATTTCAGAATGTCCAATTAATATGTCTGCATCTCTCCCTGCATTTTCTCTATCATCCAAGCTTCGAGGTGAAAGTATGAGGAGAATACCTTGCTTTACAATTCTTCCCCCTCTTGATAGGACCATGATGATTTAAAATTCTACTGGCTCATGTCCCCCAGTTTTGAGCAATGGAGAATAAGATCAGTGAGGATGGAGCCGACTAATACACCCTACCCCATTCTTCCACTCACATAATAATCTGATGAGAAATGACTCAAGATATTGTACTGAAAAAAATAATTATTTCCTGATCCCACTAATTTCTAGTACATATTTATTTTGTAATAACATAGAATCAAGGCATTTTATAGGATTGTGGGCAGAACATACTGGACAGAAATGCACAGAAAAAGCCTTCAGGTGCTTTGGTAGATCACAAACTGAACATGAGTCAACAATAAAATGTGTCTACAAACAAAACAATGCAATCAATAGATACAGGCTATATCAACAAAAATATAGTATCAAAATCAAAAGAACTTATCTTTCTTCTATAGTTTGCATTGGTCAATCTGTATTTAGTTCTGGGCATCGTATTTTAGGAATGATATCATCAACAGGCTGGAGCAGAAGAGATTAACCGAGATGATAAGAGGCCCCAAAGGAAAAACTTACAAAGAATAATTGAAAGTGTTGGGTAGGTTCATAATACTTCAGGGAGACATATAGCTATTTCAAGTATCTGAAGGGTTGTCATGCAGAAAATATGGCAGAATTGTTCTGCATTGTTCTGGAAGAGCAGAAAATGAACAATTGAAATACAATTACAGAGAAGTAAATTTTCATTGGACATGGAGATAGTGTTCCTAACAGTAGGAACTGTTCATCAATGGAACAAACTGCTAAGGGAAATATTTAAAAAGAGGTAAAATGGCCTTCTAGGTGAAATCTATATTAGGAACACAGATTACTGCCTTATCCTAAGACACGTCCTTGGTATGTCTTGCTCAGAGTTAGCTACATTGATTGATAGAGAGGCTCAGGTCTTCAAATGGGAGGAGAAATACCAAGAAATGTATCTGGAATGATAGTCTCCCATTGTGTATGTGAGAATGACCTTGGGAGACTGGGCCCAGATATGCTGTATAGGGAACAGTTAGATAAGAGACAGAATTGTCCATAGCTGGATAGTGGACAGGGCAAGAGGTTCAGAACAGACCCTCCTAGTTTCTCAGGGTATAAAAGAGATAGATGAGAACTGTACTTTCAGACTTGCAAGATTCTGTTAATATAGCTTTACAATAAAGTAGAATTAGCTCAACTGGTCATGTTTCTTGTCTGCTCTACCTGGTAAAGCTGACACATTGAGCTGCAGCTTTGCCAAGCTAAAGCCAATCACAAGATGCCATCCCCACAACTGCAGATAAACTCCAGAGGGAGTTATTGCCATCATTATAGTTCTCAATCAAGAATGGTAAATAACAGCAGAGGGATGTGGGAGTTATTGTCTGTTTCTTGGGCTGCACAGGTGGGTTGAATCCTTCTTGCTGTATAAAAAGCATTTGATGGCTTTGGCGCATATTATTTATTTTAATTATGATAGTGTTTTATAACATGTTAGTAAATGTTCTGCAGTGTAAGTAATTATTATTAACATGAGACATCACAGCAGGCCTCTGCTATTAAATTTCCATCTATTTTCTGTGGCTGAACTTACAGGGTGTGCCTATTAGCAGTATGCAAATGAATGCCATTCTTGAGGCAGAATTCAACAAGGAGTACATATGTTGCCATTCCCCAACACCCATTCTTTGTTTCTCTCCTGTAAACATACAGGAAGGAACTTCCATAGCCAGTCATTATGCCAGCTGCAAAATCCCCACTTGGAAATTGTGCAACCAACTTTGAATTTGGCTTATTTCAGCTCTGATACATATGGAAAGATTAGCTCCCTTGGTTTCTGGGATGTGGTTGTGGGTATTGTCTTAATGTACCCTACCTTTTGAGCATTTACCCACTGTGGGATTCTAGTGCTACACAGGGTTGCACTTCCTAAATGTTTAGGTACCAGACCACTAAAAGAAAAGGGAAAATATAGGGAGAGGGTGTTGAAATTTTAAGAAGAACAATGGATACACAAATACATCAGTGGCAGGAATAAGGGGAAAGACTGGCGTACCTGAACTATGGTTTAAAGAACTTTAGTATATGACATCCTACAAACATGCCCACTCAGTTCTATTAGGTTTTTTTGGCAGCACCTGGTATATATCTAAAAGGACTGTAAGTCAAATGTACAATGCTTCCATGGTTAAGCTCTTGCCTGCACATAGAATTTCAACCTGCAATCATGGAGGTAGCAGCAATTGAGACCATTCTGGATTGCCATAGAATTCAATGCTTACACCCATGTTTTTTAATAGGAAACCACTGGAAGAGGTCATTTGGTGATTTGGGGTAAAGTGACATCAATATAGGCATGAGACTCATTTATATACTGCACACTGACTCAGGAATTCTGGGAGTTGAAGTACAGATGCCTTAAAGTTGCCAAGACTGAAAAAAAAATCTGTTTTATGCTGCCAATTATATATAAGAGCCTGCTTCTAATACAAACTCAAGGTATTTATTGTAGAAATTAATTCCTAGCTGTAATAATATAAACAAGTTGCAAATTACAAACTTTTTGCTTATAGAATGAAGACACAAAAGTCTACTTTTCAAATAAACCAGAAAGGGGAAAAAACCCAATCAGAAATTATCCTGATCAAGTTCCAGTCCAACATTTAGCTGGAAAATCTAAGGAACATACAATTAGGATTATAGATAGGCAGTGGAGTGGATATAATATGTATAATTTGGTGCTTCTTATCACCAGAGATTTGAGTAGGACTTTTCTGCCTACATGTTAAAGTAACTATTCTACCGTTCCTTTAATCATGTTTCTGGGTGGCATCTGGAAGCTTTCTCTTAACTATATATCATTATTTTTATGTTTTTGTTCTATTGTACACCAGCTGGACGCTATGTCTTGGGTCAGGTTACAAAATTGTGAAATAAATAAAACCCTCATTTCCTGAAGTGGTTATTCATTTGTGGTTCAGGATTCACCCACTGAATGAAGCTCAGTGGGCATGATAATGAAATTATATAAATCTTAAATTTACCAGACTAAGGATCAAAAACACAAAAAAGTATTCATTTCTAAAATGTTTGTTTGCTGTTTACTATTGTTAATGTTATGGTCATCATCATCAATAGTAACATTACTTTTGAATTCTTAAATGCTATCCCCAGTAATTACTAAGAAAACAAAATTAAACCCAGAAATATTCTCAATATCTGACTGGAAAAGTGCAATGAAGGGGAATCTCTGCCTGAATAATTTTATATAAGAATGGGACTGATCTACAGTAGGGCGTTTCAAACATTTTCAAGACATAGAACCTGTTTGCTACTGAAGAGCTGGTGGCATGTAATGAAATTATATAAATCTTAAATACCAGACTAAGGATCAAAAACACAGTATTCATTTCTAAAATGTTTGTTTGCTGTTTACTATTGTTAATGTTATGGTCATCATCATCAATAGTAACATTACTTTTGACCTTAAATGCTATCCCCAGTAATTACTAAGAAAACAAAATTAAACCCAGAAATATTCTCAATATCTGACTGGAAAAGTGCAATGAAGGGGAATCTCTGCCTGAATAATTTTATATAAGAATGGGACTGATCTACAGTAGGGTGTTTCAAACATTTTCAAGACATAAAAAAAGTTGTTGCTTTGAACCACTAATCAAGAAGTGAAGCTGAAGAACAGAAAATTAGCATCATTTCAGTGAACCTTTTTTCCTCTCTTTAGCTGCTCATGGAACCACATCAAGTTCTCATGAAATCTTTGCATTCCATGGAACACAGTTTGAAAAACCCTGACCAAAAAGGATGACAGAAACTGTTACTAGAAGTGATGTTTCCATATAGCCTTTTTTCTCCTATACTTCATGAGCAAGGAGATGCATAATTTAATATACACCATCACCTGCAAGTTATTGAGGGAGAAATGAACAAACACAGGGGTGCCAGAGGGGCATGGTAACTGTCATGACTCCGCAAACATGCTATGTGGAGCTGCAACAACTTCGTGACATAGAGATGGATTGAGGTGCCCCAGCTGTTCCGATAAGCTGACTGGTTGTGGACTATAGGCAGCAGTGGTGGCAGATCGGTTGATAGACCATGATCAAACCTCACGACCAGTGGAACCAAGCAGATGACGTCAGCTTCCTTCGCTATGGCTCTGAATGCCCCACGAAAGAGCGGGAGGGGGATAGCAGAATTGGTGGGGAGTGGGATGACACGGCACGGGTGAAATAACATGGGGAATGTGATGGGTATAATGGGCACTTTGGGATGATGTGAAGGGGTGAGCAGGTGCGGGTTAGGGAATAACCATTGATGGATGTTAGGTAGCAGCAACGGATGGGGACTAATTAGCCATATATGGTGTAAACGCTCAAAACATAACGATAAATACTGTGCTATCGTGCGTTGCAACTAAGAGCTGACTTTAAACCCTTTTTTGCTCACTGTTACTCATCGTTCAGATTAAAGAGGAATCTACTGTTCTTGAGAATACTTGTGGTGACTGATCACTTCGTGGTCAGGACAATGGAAAAATAGCTGAGATAGAAAGTCAGCTCTCACCGCATAGCAGCTAGTGTTCCTTCGGTGAATTTGGTGCCTTTAAATTTACTGAAGATTGACATTATGGCTGAGGGGACGGATGTGGATGCAGTGGGGCAAACTGAGTGTGCACAAATGGAGGAGGAGGAGGAGGAGGAGGATGCACATGAGAAGAAATGGGAGGCTAAACCGGGAGGCTTGTCTGTCAGAAGCGATGAGGGTCCACAACAGGTGGTGAGACCAAAAACGTGGCTAGGAAGAAAAGAGGGGTTGGATCTTTCCGAGGACTCAGGAGAAAAGAGCACATGAAGAAAAACCCCTGCTAATGTTCCCGTAAATGCAGGCTTCTTTGAGAAGTGGAGAGAAAGACGAATAGCTGAGGAAGATGAGTGGAGTACATTCCATATCTAGTCTTGGAGCTAGTACCATAGAACTCCTGAGGCTAAAGTATGGTGAATTAAGTATTAAGGACCATACCTCCAGACAGTCATTGGGAGTAATGGGAACAGAGGACACTTCATTCTTTAGTTCGGGACCCAGGTCTGAGGGTGACTCTAGTCGAAGAAAAAACTTGACTAACATTGCATGATGTTTCATTAGCTGAAGTAGTGGGGATGTCAGAACCCCGCTTGAGAGGAGCCACACTGACCCCTAGTGGAGAGACAACCCCTTGACGTAGACAACATGAAGGCTCTTGGGAAGGCAATAGAGGGTCTGGAGGGTGGCAACAACATCCGGTGTAGGGGCCACCTCCCCTGCAAACCTCTTTTGATGGGAACCCTGATCGCATTGCTTTATTTTTAAGTCAGGTGGTAAATCATTTAGAATTGTATGCCACATATTATCCATCTCAGTGGTCTATGATTGTAGCGATAACAGGGGTGCTGACAGGGGATGCAGCAGATTGGGTCACAGAGCTGCACAGTGCTAAAGCTAGGGAGTTAATTGATGTAAGCTTATTTTTGGATGCATTGTGGACTCAATTTGAGGATAAATTTAGAATACATCAGACCAAAGAAGCTATTACGGCTTTGAGACAGAATGGACAGCCGGCTGTAGAATATGTCAAAGACTTCAGGAGATTAGCTGGCAATTTGCAGGCTTGGCCTGAACAGCTCTTAATCTGAGAGTTTAGGGCAGGGTTGGACAGAGGGTTGAGGCAAGCTTGTGTATACCGGGGAGTCCCTCAAAGAATCACACAATGGTATAAAACAGTGGTAGAGCTAGACATGGGGTTAAAGGAATTTAAAGAAAAACATGAAACCACACAGAGGACTGGTTCAGGTGCGAACAATACAAGAAGGAGTGAACCAGGGAATGTTCCCCCCAGTAGTAATAGTAAAATGAATATAAGGTGTTTTTGGTGTAATATTGTGGGCCATAGAGCATTTAAATGTCCAACACAGACCACAGAACAGATGAAACAGACAGCAAGGGTGCCATTGGGAACTGTTTCAAAAGCCCGGTATGGTGGAGGGGGGGCTACATGTGAAAGATCACAGGGGTTAAGACAATGAAACAACAACAGATCCACCTAAAAGAGAGGTGAAACAGTGTGAAGAGCAATGCCATCCACGAGTAGTGTTGGGATTATATGACAGTGCGGACGAGAGTCAGGAAGATCCTATGGTAAGTTCTCCTGTTCAACCTTTTGTCATCCCTGTAATATTAGAGAATGTAAGTGCGAAAATCCGAGGTAGATATGGTGCCTTAATAGATATGGGATGTACCCAGTGTTTAATCAGTCAGCAGGTAGTAGAGGAGCTTAAATTGAAGGTAGAACCCCTTCCTAACCCCATGAAGTTTGAACAGGCTGGACATTTTGGCTTTCTTAAAATACTACGGCTAGTGAGACAACAATTCTGGTGGCCCAAAATGAGGACTGATGTTGAACAATATATAAAGAAATGTCATATTTGTGCAACTTCTTAATCCCGGGTGGGTAAACCAATGGGGTTATTGCAGACAGTGACAGAACCGGAAAGACCATGGCAGGATATTGTGATGGATTTTATAGTGGATTTACCAGACAGTAAAGGATACACTGTAATATGGACAGTGTTAGACTTGTTTTCAAAACAAGCACACTTCATCCCTTGTCGGGGTCTCCCTTCGGCTAGAAAATTAGCAGAAATTTTTGTCAAGCATATCTATCGACTACATGGCTCACCCAGGAGAATAATATCTGATAGGGGAGTACAATTTACTGCAAAATTTTGGAGAGCATTCCTTTGAGTATTGGGATCTGCCCAAGGGCTTAGTTCAGCCTATCATCCGAGCACCAACGGGGCAGCTGAAAGAGCGAATGCCATGGTGGAATGCTACTAATGATCATATGAATCAGATCAACAAAGAGAATGGGCTGAGTTACTGCCCTTTGCTGAGTTTGCCTATAATAATGCCACACACAGTAGTACTGGACATACTCCCTTTTTTGTTGTATATGGGTTGGAATTTGGACCATTGCCAGACTTTACATGTAAACCAGAAGACCCAATAAGTGTTAGAGACTGGTCAATCAGAGTACGAGATTGCTGGAATGATGTTCAAAAGGCCTTAGAGAAGACTTCCATAAAACTCAAGCAAACAAAAAGAGAGGTAGTAACAAACCTTTCCAAATAGGAGAAAAAGTGTACCTCTCTACTAAATACATCAAACTGAAATTGAACAGTCGAAAGCTAGGTCCAAAATACGTGGGTCCTTTTGAAATAATGAAAATCATCAATCCAGTAACTGTTAAACTAAAAGTACTGAGGTGGTTAGGACGGATTCATCTTGTATTTCATATGAGTTTACTAAAGTCTGGCAACATTAGTAACACCTATACGTGGGGACATTGGCCATGTTGAAATAGACAAAATACTAAACTCCCAAAGGCATAGACATACTATTCAGTATTTAGTGCGATGGAAAGTATATCCTGAATCCGAAGCTTCCTGGGTTAATATCTCTGATATGTGTGCACCTAGACTGATAAGAAAATTTCACAGTACAAATCCTGATAAACCAGGACCCAAGGTCTAATTGTATATAGGTTACGATCTATGTTTATTAATCATATCTTATTTTATAGGAAGGTTCCTGGTAGAGGGGGCCGCATGTCACAACTCCGCAAACATGCTATGTGGAGCCCGACAACTTTGGCAACATAGAGATGGATTGAGATGCCCCAGTTGTTCCGATAAGCTGACTGGTTGAGGACTATAGGCAGCGGCAGCGGCAGATCGGTTGATAGACCATGATCAAACCTCATGACCGGTGGAACCAAGCAGTTGACATCAGCTTCCTTCACTGCGGCTCTGAATGCCCTACGAAAGAGCAGGAGTGGGATAGCAGAATTGGGGGGAAGTGGGATGACACGGCACGGGTGAAATAACATGGGGAATGTGATGGGCATAATGGGCACGTTGGGATGATGGGCTCTTTGGGATGATGTGAAGGGGTGAATGGGCGTGGGTTAGGGAATAACCATTGACGGATGTTAGGTAGCAGCAACGGATGGGGACTGATTAGCCATATATGGTGTAAACGCTCAAAACATAATGATAAATACTGTGCTATCATGCGTTGCAACTTAGAGCTGACTTTAAACCCTTTTTTGCTCGCTGTTACCCATCGTTCGGATTAAAGAGGAATCTACTGTTCTTGAGAATACTTGTGGTGATTGCTCACTTCGTGGTCAGGACGATGGAAGAATAGCTGAGAGTAACCCAATATCATTTTAATACTAGTTTTGTTACTGATTGATTGATGTATCTGGCCAGCTATTGTACTATTTTACCAAAAATTATGTCCCAGGCAACAGTGAAACCAAAACCATAGACACCTCTTTTAAGCCTTAAATAGCACATCTCTAGTTTTCATTCAAAAAAATTCCTGCAATTTAGAATATTTCATTATAAATTGAAGTACTAAGCAAGACTCTCCGATTTCACTGTTATTGCTAGCTATGGAAACCACTAGCAATCTTTTTTAAAAAATTAGGTATCAGAAGCATGAAGATTAATGAGAGGAAAATCTGATAAGTCAGTTTGTAAATACTGTAGCCTTATTCATTTTAGGAAACATTTTGGAGCTGAGGGTGAAGGTGGGATTTGCCTTCCAGAGGTCTTCTGTTTACATTTCTTCCCTTTCAAAATCAAAACTGAAAGTAACCAACAAAAAAACAAAAACAAAACCAGGTCACCTAGTGCCATTTTGTCACTAAATTTTGTGGACCAAAATTGGGGCAGAAGGATCCCATGTGGGGTTTTGGAGGGCTGCATAGGATGTATGGGGCCTAGTAGCTCATTTTATACCAGAGAGACAGACAAGGAAGCAGTAGCCTGTTTTCTGATGGATTCAAGTCCTGATTGCATGAGGAGATTCAATTAGGACAGCAAGTGAAAGGGATTCATGTTGTTCCACTTGTAATCAAATTATTCTTGCCTTTACCTTTTATTAAAATAGGTTAATTACTAGAAAATGCCTCTTTAGGAAAAGGCTGGAAGTTGAACAACATTGGAATAAGAATTTTCATCCTTGTTATCTGAGAAGAACTTTGGTTTGGGTATCTTGCTAAGCTATAATTGAACTGGTTGGCTGATGTGTGAGCTGCCAATTATGGCTTAGCATGATGCATAAACTACATACACATGTACCCTTTCTAGCAACCTTGAATTATACTTTAAATTGTGCCATTAGCATAGAATCAAGGCTAATGCATGTCCTCTGATTGGAATGAATAATAAATTCAGGCAAAGCAAAATGACAAATTTATATTCATTTTAAAATACATTGTAACAGTTGGTAGTTATTTATGGGGATTACATTCTACTTTTATTAAAATAAATCTGAAAACAATTTATGATAAAAATAAACAGCAGATTTCTAGATTATTTAAAAATCTTCCTATTTTTATATAAAGCCGCTCCTTAGGTGCTAAAAAGCTTTTATTTATTTTATTTATTTTTTCCCTTATAGATTTTTCAGGGAAAATGTTCTTAGAGTTTAAAGCAGATACCCCTCCCCATTTATAGAAAAATGAGTGCACATATACCATTATGCTGTGCCAAAAAAAACTTTTTTAAAACAGAGATTCAGTTCATCTTACTTGTACAGTTGCATTTGAAGGTGCATGTGGGTTGCAGAGATTGTAACATTGACATGCTATTGGAAATTATGGATTTCATCTGGTCCCATTCTAACACTGTAGCATCTACAAGTGAATACATCTGCTGGTTGAAGTTTTCCTCCTCCAAAACAACACAGTTTCTATGTCAGGAAAAGTATTAACAGAAAGCAGAGTATGAGCATAGACCTAAGACTAATAGTTCATCACTTGATTTATTTTAAACTCTCATGTTCAGAGTTACGAGATGGCAGGGAACAGAGAGAGAGCAGAAACGTTGCTACAAATTTCCAACTCTTTTACCATTTGGTAGGCATCTTTTTTGACAGCGTCCTTCCAAAGCATTATCCTGTTCCACTTTCCCAAACCAGGGCACCTTTTTCCTTTTGGGGCTTTTAAATAAAGAATAGGTTGAACAATTAAGGACAGAGAATCTGCCTAGAAATAAATGGCACTGGTCTCAATGGTGGGAAGGTAGTTGAACTAAACTGATATCATTGGACAAAAAAGATTTAGTTTCCTGAATACTTTTAGGTATATATTACAGATTTTTGGCTGCTAATCCCAAAAAAATCTTTAACTTAATCTTTCATATACCATTTTATATAAATCTTCTGTTTTTACACAGTGGCAATGTATAACGTTCAGTATCTGTTGGCTTTGTTGTACACATGAAAGAAATATATGAAAACATGAAACTGTCATTGAAGCACATTCAGTAAAACTGGCATATCTGTGGAGATCTAAAAGTAGTGGCTCTGCAGCTTGGAATGCACCTCAGATATACCAAGTACTTGGCTGTTACAAATATGCGCATTATATGCATGGGACAGCCATGCAAGAGAAACTTATTACATTTAAAAAATGGACACTCTGAAAGAATTTGGTTGCAGGACAGAAAAATGTTGGAATGGGACAACTTGCCACAGCCAACTTGCTGTAGTCAACTTGCCACAGCCAATTTGCTGCAGCCAACTCACTGCAAGACAACTCACCATGGGACAACTTACTGCAGGACAATTTAACAATTCTATTTAATTATTTAAAATAAATAAAATTATTTTAATTTTTGCCATTCACATTCATTCTGTTCTTTCTTTTACATCCTTTCTTTAATGATTCAATTCCACTATTTCTTTGATATTAATGTAACTCTTGTCCTGCAGTAAGTTGTCCTGTGGCAAATTGGCTGTGGTGAGTTAGCTGTGGTGGGATGGCTGTGGTGAGTTGGCCATGGCAGGTTGGCTGTGGTGAGTTGGCTCTGGAAAACTATCATACACCCAAAAAATGTGGCATATGAACCTCTTGTTAACCCAACAAAGATATTTTTGCCTCCACTTCACATAAAACTTGGATTGATGAATTTTTTTGTGAAAGTGATGAACAAAAAACAAAAAAAACCATTATGACTGTTTTCCACATCTATTTCAGAATTAGTGTCTTTAACTCTTGTTTTCTTTTTCACTTTGTTGATGATTCATTGTACTTTTGTGCAATAGATAATAATGTCACTGTGTTTTTTTGGTTTGTCTGTTTCAAGCTGCTAAGCTCATATTATAGCAAGCAGGTGTCTGCTAGCCAGCACTGTGTTATCTTGTCTCCATAGTAATGAGATAAGAAAGTCTTGTGATGTTTCGATCCACTGCGCATGTGTACAAAGTTTATACTTCACTTCCTGTAACTTCCATTAACTTTTCCTTTCTTCTTTTTCTATATGCCTTGGTGGAGATTAGGTTGCAAGTATGTAGCTCCATTAGGTTTTCTTATTTTATAAATAAAAATGTTTTTAGATTATTTTCTGGGCCTACTTTTTATCAGCATTAACAGCAAAGAAAAACATGGTCTATCACCTCTAATTAGCAGGGATGTTTGAAGAATTTTTACTCCCTGAAACAAGGTTTTTCAAGCCTTTGAAAATGGTAGCAAAGAACGGCTTGACAAATAATGCATCCATAATCTTGTGAAAATATGAATCTGGCTGTAAAGCCTGATAAAGTGTTCCTCTTGAGCTAGGTTGGAGGCAAAATTTTTAATACTGGGGCTGTTTCAACCTTCACTTATACATTAGAGAGAAAATTAAATATGAATAAACCTTATTGGATCAGCAATGTCTTAATAAAATGTAGTAATTATATGCACTGCCCCAACTCTCTGAACATAAGGTAATGTGGCAGATCCTTGAAGTTTGAAAGCAGTATTTACCAACCAAGTTTATCACCTTTGGGTTTTTATCTTCTATGAAGCAACAAATATTAGAACAAAAACCAAAAAAACCAAATGTATACTGTGATGTAGCAGGACAATTGAGATAGACAGTTATTGGGTTGCTCTACATGACATACCAGAAGGTTGAAGTGTTTTTGTTTTAACTGATTAAATTAGATGTTGCCAAATTTGAATGGTTGCTTTCCTTTTCTTTTTATTCAATAAACTTTTTAAATATTTTCTTTTGATTCAGTCAGCAAATGTCCATTACTAGAGATACTGGTCAATTAGTGTGAGTTAAAGATGAGATAATTTAGATGAATCGCACCCATGGGAAATAAAAAATGTCCCATGCCTACAGCTCATACTGAGCTTCACATTTGCTGATTATCTTAGGTAGCCAATCCTGATAAAGGATTTAGTGCAATCCAACTGAGTGGAAGGATAATTTTACTCTTCCATCAAGAGTCTCTGAACTTGTACAGCTATCATGAACTATGTAGGTGTCAGATTTCCCATGATCCATGGGACATTACTCTGTGTGCCAGACCCTGTGACCCTTATATGGAGGTTTTTTATTCAGTATTCTGTCCAGACATATTGCACTATGCCCAACAGAGAAGATAGAGGGGGTTTAGTACTGTTGAAGATGGGTTCTGGGTCTAAAAACATAAAGGATATACAGATGTGTACCTATGAAACCTCTGAAAGAAAAATATTAGTCAACTTCATATAGTGTGTGTGTGTGTATGTGTGTTCAAATGCACAGGTGCAGTATATGTGGTATGTTGATATGTGGTACTATCAGAGGAATCTCGGAGTCCTAGTAGACAACCATTTAAATATGAGCCAGCCGTGTGCAGCAGCTGCCAGAAAAGCCAACACAGTCCTAGTCTGCATAAATAGAGGGATAGAATCAAGATCACGTAAAGTGTTAATACCACTTTATAATGCCTTGGTAAAGCCACACTTGGAATACTGTATTCAGTTTTGGTTGCCACAATGTAAACAAGATGTTGAGACTCTAGAAAGAGTGCAGAGAAGAGCAACAAAGATGATTAGGGGACTGGAGGCTAAAACATATGAAGAACGGTTGCAGGAACTGGGCATGGCTAGTCTAATGAAAAGAAGGACTAGGGGAGACATTATAGTAGTGCTCCAATAAGGGTGGCTACAAAGAAGAGGGAGTCAAGCTATTCTCCAAAGCACCTGAAGGCAGAACAAGAAGCAATCGGTGGAAACTAATCAAGGAGAGAAGCAACTTAGAATTAAGGAGAAATTTCCTGACAGTTAGAACAATTAATCAGTGGAACAACTTGCCTCCAGAAGTTGTGAATGCTCCAACACTGGAAGTTTAAAAAAAGATGTTGGGTAACATTTGTCTGAAGTGGTGTAGGGTTTCCTGCCAGGGCAGGGGTTGGACTAGAAGACCTCCAAGGTCCCTTCCAACTATCTTATTCATGTGTGTGTGTGTGTGTGTGTGTGTGTGTGTGTGTGTAGGTCTTGGTGTATTCGGGTCTTGTCCTGTGTAAGATTGAGAATACCTTGGCGACATTTCGACGAGATCCCACTCGCCATCTTCAGGCTGGTGTCTTCAGCTTTGTGCTTGTGCCAGCTGGCACAATTTCATGTCCTGTGGCTTTAAGGTGCTGGAAAAGGAGACTCCCCCCAAAAACCAAGACACAGAACAGGACAATGGCATCGCCCTCCTCCCTTACATCAAAGGCACCACAGATAAAATCAGCAAAATTCTCCACAAACACAATATCAGGACAGCCTTTGGCACTGACCAAAAAATAGCCAACATCTTAAGAAACCCCAAAGATAAGATCCAGCTAGAAAACCAAGGAGTTTATAAAATACCATGCAAAATTTGCCCAGCCACATACATTGGACAAACCAACAGGAGAATAAATGCACGCATCGCAGAACACAAGAACGCAGTCAGAAAAAAGAAAAACTTCCTCCCTTTTCCAGCACCTTAAAGCCACAGGACATGAAATTGATTTTGAGGGATCCAAACTTATCTCCAATACTGAACACTTCAACAAGAGAATAATTAGGGAAGCCATCGAAATAGAGAAACACCCCATAACATGAATAAACGGGATGATACTTCCGCCTACCAGACATCTGGAAACTAGCCCTAATCAACAAACGAGTCCCAGCCACGAAAACCAACACGGACCCAAAATAACACATGATGCCACCACCAATCTCCTTCACCAGACTCAAACCCAAGCCCACGCCACAGATGAAAGGCAACCACCATCCAGAAACCAGACCATGGCTGCAACACCAGCTGCTACACCCCCCTCGACCCCCAAACTAAGCAAACTGACACACGCTATAAACACATAGCCAGACCTCAAACTCGGAGCCAAACCAAGGCCCAGAATGTCACATCACAGCCTTCCACCCAGGATACTACATCACAGAACTCAGGAGATTACAACACAAAACATCAGGAGATTGCAACACAGACAACGACCCAGGAGACTACAGCACCACACCCAGGACATCACAACAATAGAACTCAGAAGGTCATCACACAGCCCATTACCCAGGTCGTTACAACACAAAAGGCTGAGAGACACACAGCCAGCACCTCAGCCACACAGGGTCTCAGGAAAAAGCCATCCAATCTGCATACATCAACTCCATCAACCAATCAAGAAGTAACAACACAGCCAACTCTGGAGTTTAAAAGGGAAAAACAGCCACAATCACACACTTCTCCCAGAAGAACGAAGCTGAAGACACCAGCCTGAAGATGACGGATGAGATTTCGTAAAGCGTTGCCAAGGTATTCTCAATCTTACACGGACAAGACCCAAATACACCAAGACATACATATATATATATATATATATATATATATATATATATATATATATATGGTATTCAGCTTTGTTTGGGTATTTTCCCACATCATTATAGTTGTGCTTTTAAAGTTGTAGTGACGTTTTGGCAGAATCTCACCTACCATCATCAGGCTTGTGTATTGGGTTCATCTGTGTGTCAGGCTTTCACAGCCATTTCAGTTTTAAATTTGGTGCTAGCCTTGTACTATGTTAGAATGATTTTTTCTTCATCCTGATTGGTTGGGAGTCTTGGTCTGTGTTTATTGGTCTTGGAGCTTGCTGTGTTCTGCTTGATTGGTGTTTCTAATATCTTTTGTCTGTTTTGTAGCATTTTTTTGTCTTGATTGGCTGGCAACGTTGTGTTTCCTGTATTGGGGTTTTTTAGTGCGGCTTGACTTCGGGTGAATGGCCAGCTATCATTTATTAGGAAGCTAGGTTTCATCTGGGTGGCAGATTGGGGTGTGTTTGAGCTGGAGGTATCGGAGGGGGGTCTGTTTGTGCCCAGGTGTTTCCTTGGCTTGTGGTGTAGAGATTTGTTTGTTTGTGAGTGCAGGCTTCCAGATAGTTGACAGTCTGGTGGAGTCATCTGTTCTATTCATGCTTTCAGGTCTTTTTTCAATCTCTATGGCTTCTCTGATAATTCTGTAGTTGGTTTTCTATAGTGGCTAGGGTTTTGGTGCCATTGAAGTTAACGATATGACCTGTGGCTTTCATGTGTTGGACTAGTGAAGAAGTGTGTTCCAGCTTTTTACTGCATTTTTGTATATAAAGTTAATATATATTTATATATATATAAAAGTTTAGAGCTACACTAAGCTTAAAATATAAAGCAATATGAAGTAAATGCAATGATTTAACCAAAGGAGGATAACTTAAGATAAATAAGCAGAAAATATAATTGTATGCATTGTAGTGTACCTATAATGAATAAGAAAGGGCAGGAAATAAAGCTGCACAGAATTGTTCTTAGGAAAGATCTGGCTTATTTGTATATGATACTGATGATTGTTTTCTATTCAATTTACATACTCCATCTTATTCTGCTGGGTAAAGAGTGTTCTGCACTGGAATTAGCTACAGCCATTTAAACAGATTATACAACAAATGTTAAGTCAAGTGAAATCCCATTGATTTTCATAGGATTAGCAAAAGGAAAATCAATGGAATATTTTTGCTTAATTTTATCTGTCTTTTTGTTAGGCCAATTCCAGTCTTTCTGCTATGAACGTTGGAAATTAGAACATTTCCCATAAGAACTTCCAATTTTCAAAGTTTAAAAAAAATAGATTACATAATGTATCAAGAACTGACATTCATTGTTTATGATTATATTTTAGATATTTAACTGTTAACATTTAACTGTTTTTCCAAATCACTATGAATATGCTTGACTTGTTCCCCTGAACTTAAGAATGATTGTACCATCCAAACTAATTCACATCAGATCAATTATACCAAAATCGAACTGTTTGGTTCCATACTTGCTTTCATCTACTTGCTCCAGGAAAAAAATTGAAGAAAAGTTGTTGAAACAGAAAAATACAAGTCCCAGTTTGCTGCCAGTGCTTCCTCTTGTTCTTCAGTCCAGATCCAAATATATTATTACTGAGAATCTGGCACTGGGATCTTATGGCAGAGTAACTTGCCAGGAATAGAAGCAATGTCAAGCTAATGTAAGACTTGGGTATCTGTGGGATAAGCTGTTTTTGCTTATTACTTGTGTGGTAACAGATAATAATAGGGTTATTTTCTGTTGGACTGGTTCTAAAGTTTTCACCCTCAAATTGTTCTAGTGTGTTACATCCATTTCCTCCTGATATCCGTTGGTTTGTTCAGCAATAAATAAGTTACGATTCAGGCTTACCACCAAATAAGTAGATTCCGGTTTCTTTATAAGTGAGGGACTTAATTATTTGATTATAGATAAATAAGAGAAGAAAATGAGAGCAGCTGGCAGAATGTTCCAGCTGACAGAGGCAAAAGCTTGCCAGAATGAGTCAGAAAAGAAGACACAGGCTTAATCAGTCTAGATAGAGATAGGGAAGAAAAAGATGACTCAAGGCCACATTGTTCCTTCTCTAAATTCTCAGTGAGGTACCCAGAGATGCCAATGGTCTCAAAACAATCCTAGACACCTACCTGACCCTTGAAAAGAACATTTCTGTTTACTTTAAAAAAAAACTGGGGAAATGATAGGGTCTGTTGGAATGGTCTGCCACAGGTAACTGATTAACTCAATGGAGTTCCAGAAGAAACTTAAGGTTTTCTCTGGGGATATGGTGGTTTTCTCTGGGGATATTAGTCTCTGCCTAGAATGGGCAGCTAGCTGGGACCTTGGAGTGCATTGACCCAATGCAGCCTCTCCTGTGTGCTGAACCCAGCTTATCCCTTGGTTTACTGAATGAGTCCAGGAGTTGCAGCATCAGAAGAGATGACTGGTGTGCTGCTGGAGGAAAACTTGGAACCAAGTCAATCAACCCAAAAATGCAGATAAGAGAGCCCATATTAGGGGTTACCTTGTGGCAATAAGGGGAGTGATGTATTAATATTTTCCCACCTTTATTGCATCTTCTGACAGCATTCATTTAGGGTGACCTGATCTCTGCTGGGCAGAGATGGACCTTGGGATCCTTTACCCATGGGCCACAGGATCATTTGCAAGGCATCTGTAAAGAATATCCTAGTCATCTCTGCAGATAAAGTGCTCAGATCTGATCCAAGATTGACCAGGTGTGACTAAGGGGCCTGCAGTCTGGTCTTGTAGTAGATGACTTTAACCAGTGATCCCTGATGAGGGGGACTGGGTTTTTTGTGCTGTAAGTTTGGTTTCTTCTTTGTTGGATCCAGGTTTCTCCTGAGTTGTGAAGAAAGCTAAGGAGGTAACCTGGGTCAGTTCCACACTGTGATGTTAATGTCTTCGATGGAGGAGATGGTGCCTCTGACCTTGAAAGAGGTAGTGATATAGCCCCTTAAACAGTTATTCTTTGATCAAACAGTCTTGGAAATTAGTCATCTATTTTCTCTTTCTAGGGAAGGTGTTTGTAAAGATGGTCATAGTGCAGCTCCTAACAATCCTGTAGAAAATGGATTATCTAGACCCAAGTCAGTTAGGTTTCAGGCTGATATTTGGTATGGAGACAACTTAATTTATACTTCTTGATAATTTGTGGTGGTGCTGGGATGGAGGTAGTGCATACATCTTTATGCTCCTTAATCTCTCAGTGACTTTTCATACCATCAGTCACAGTATCTTTCTGGACTTGCTCTGGGAATTTGCTCTATTTCTAGTATTAAGCTTGTCAAGGAAACAAAAGTAGAATTCACCTCCAACAATAGTCACACTACACATCATGCTCACAGAGAGACAGAATCCTCCAGTACATAGAAGTCTTCTTCTTCTTAGGAGGGTGTCTCATCAAGCAATCAGATCAGAAGGGAAAATGTGGCTTTGATAAGTGTAAAACCAAGAATGAAGTCTAGAGAGAAGCAGGTTGTCTTTTACACAATGGAGTAATTTTACAGGAATAACTATTTGGGAGACCAGAGTGGATGGATGGATGGATGGATGAGAGAGAGAGGGAGAGGGAGGGAGGGAGGGAGGGAGAGAGAGAGAGGAGATGATAGACAGACAGACAGACAGACAGACAGACAGATAGATAGATAGATAGATAGATAAATAGATAGATAGATAGATAGGGATGATATAGAATTCAGAAGGCATTTTTGAATATTTGAACCAGGTCTAAGCAAGGTAATCTGATTTGCTATGCTGAGATTTAAACTCCTTAAAATAATGTCCCTGATATCCTTATAGATTTAATCGTGAGTGTTCTGTTGTTGTAGGTGAATACTTCTCTATATGCCTCAGAGGGAGAATCTAAAAAAGATGCACCTAGAACAGGAAAGAATACCGATACAGATTAACAGAGTTGGAAGGGACCTTGTAGGTCATCTAGTCCAACCTCCCAGCAGACCGTACACCATTTCTGACAAATGGCAGTCCAATCTCTTCTTGAAAACTTCCAGTGATGAGGTTCCCACAACCTCTGAGGGCAAGCTGTTCCATTGGTGGTTGTTCTCACTGTCAGAAAATTTCTCCTAATTTCCAGGTTGAATCTCTCCTTGTTCAGTTTCCATCCATTATTCCTTATCTGGCCTACAGGTGCTTTAGAAAATAGCTTTACCTCTGTGGCAGCCCCTCAAATATTGAAACCCTGCTATCATGTCTCCCCTGGTCCTTCTCTTCAATAGACTAGCCATGCCCAAGATCTGTAACTGTTCATCATATGTTTTAGCCTCCAGTCCCCTAATCATCTTGGTTGCTCTTCTCTGCACTCTTTCTAGAGTCTCAATATCTTTTTTACAGTGTGGTGACCAAAACTTGATGCAGTATTCTAGCTGTGGTCTTACTAAGGCTTTATAGAATAGTATTAGTACCTCCCTTGATCTTGATTGTATCCCTCTGTTAATGCAATTTAGGATTTCATACAAAGGAACAAGTATTATAACAAGTAAGAACAACCTGCTCGGAGATTTTTACAGTTTAATTCCTAAACAGATAAGCTAAAATATCCTTGAAAAGGGAGCAATTTATCCTGAAAATCCCCTGCACATAACAATGGGGAGTTTTACAGGCAGCCACTTTAGAGGCACATGTTTACAAAGCTAAAGTAGGATCACCTCCTGTGGTCCTTTGGAAATTTCTGAATTTCAGGAGGGATTTCCTGAATTCACACATACAAAGCCCAAAGGTTCTGTGAATGTGACTGATCCTTTAATACAAGTCCATTTTTAATATGAGATGCCATTTTAGATGACAAGCTAGATAGCTGTACACTCTGAATCACGACAAGTCAACTAAAAAATGGTGAGGAAGAATACCCCTAATCTGACAAAATTACAAGTTAATGCAATCACTTGAGGAGAGCTAGTTTAATGAGTGTCTAAAGGGGCTGGAATGGAACCCAGGAACAGAAGCTAGGGTGGTGACTTTGGGCTAGTCACACTTTTTTTTAGCTCTAGGAAGAAGGTGATAATAAACCACTTCAGAAAAATCTTGCCACAAAAACTACGTGGACCTGTAAACGCTAGGAGTCAAGACTGACTTGGAGGCATAGAAAAATTAAAAAATAAATAAATAGAAGTCCTTAAATATTGTATAGTGTTGTTATTTTGCAACCCCCTCCCCAAAGTATGAATCTCAATGTTTATTCTAATCATATAGATGTGACCAAAAATGCACATCTTGTGTCCTACGTGAAACTGATTTCCATAGCCAAGTAAAAGGGATTCCAAACAGAATTCATATGATGACCCAACTGGCTTCCCTACAAGATTGTTTCTCTCAACCTTTAATCATCCTTCCTGTTTTGGTTGTACTAGTTCTGATGAGGCAATCTGAAATTAAGACTCCAAGAGTTTTCTTCATTAAGAAATGCTACTAATACTTCATCTTGTTTGAATGAATTTTTGTAACTATTCTTACAGAGTTCAACATAAAGATCATTAGATGAATCACCATATCAAAAGCAGTCTGGAATTGACTATTTAGCATGTAAGAAATCCGCATCCAGTTGGGAAATCTGCATGCAGCATGATGATAAACTTGTTCTCTGTCTTCATATGAATGAACATTTCTCTTGATATTTGAGAATGCAGGACAATCAGGTAATTAAAAGGAAGTTTCCTTTCCAATCCATATTTTCCAGTTGAAAGAACTTATGATTGATAATTTTAAGGAAAGCTATATTTGTGGAACTTAACATTGGGTGTTACTTGCCCATAATTTGCTTCTGATTACATGTGGAAAGTATAAAATTACAGTGAGTGGGCAGGGAAGACTCATATTTCTAAGGCTTTAATAACAAAGTAATGAGTTCAATGGAAAGACTGACAATATGAATTTAGTTTCTCACCTACAATTACTTTAGTGCACTTAAATGTTAAATATCAAATGGATCATTTTTACACTAAATGTTCAAATATTTAGGGCATTTGACCATTAATATGCATTATTATTCAATGTCTTGGTATATTTTGCCTGCAGAAAGTGCTTGTGAGACTCACCATACTATCCTCTTATCAAAGGTAAGGTCTGTACTACCATTCATGATATTCAGAAAGCTTTTGAAATATGGCTTTTCCAATCCGCATTTGGGTATTGAGAAATCAACAAGAGATAGCAAGAAGGTGGAAGTGATGAAATATAAGTCATGCATGTTCTGCCTCTAATAGATACACAATATTTTACCAGGTCATATATAAAAAGGTGAAGTTTGTGTTGTGATGTCAGCATACACATTTTGTCATTTTAGTATTATCATTGCTAGCTTCGGACACCTGATTCAGGGACTGAACCATGAGCAGTTAGATATCTACCCATGACATTAAATCAAAAGGACTGACAATAACAGTGGCAATTTTAAACAGACATTGAGATATGTGATGATGTGTCTTAATGATAGTGCTATATTTTATAATCAGGAATAACTAAGACTTAAACTACTGCATGATAATGTATTTCTATGATTTGGGTCTACATTTTATGATCATCGTATTTTGAATAAAAATTTGTATTTTTCTGCTTGAGAGACATTTATTGTAGAATTATTGAAACTGCGGTTTCCAGTTGGGCGCTGCGTTGATGCGGAGCTGAGGAGAGGATCGCCGCTCTGAAAGGATCCGATCTTTGCTGTTTGGTGGCTTCCAGGAGCGTGTCGGACCTTGGAGGGGTAGACAGACGAAAGGGGAAGACCTGGAGGTCCCGAGGAGGTGCCGCGATCCCGGAGACTGCAAGAGAATCCCCCAAAAACCAACAGCAGAAGAGGGAGATCGTACAGATCGGAACCAAAAACGTGGCAGCCCAGAGGCTTAAAGAAGAAGGAAGGAAGCAAAGAGTGGAGAACAGCAAATTGAGCAGTGGGAAGGTGAAATTAAAGAAGATTTCTAGAATATTGATTTATACTACAAAGGGAAATTGAAAATTGAAACTCCAAACCGAAGAGTGTAGCGAAGCGGCAGAAACATCAGAAGGAGTACTAATTAAAGAAACGGCAGTAATTCGTGCTGTCTAATGGAGTGCTGAAAACGGAGGAACTGAAGGGTGAGACAACAGCGTTTACATTTATCTTGGGAGTTGAAAAGTGGGTTGTATAACTATATTTTTTGGCATTTGACGTTTGAGAACTGTGGAAAGAAAGAGAAAGTGACAGTGCTCAAGTGAGACAGAGAGATCGGAAGAACAGCTGAGAGTAAAAGCTTGAAAGGAGAACAACTGACACTTTGAAAGATTTAAGGAAAGGATTGAGGAAAGGAATTTTATAATTGCAATATTTGACTGATAACTGTGATAACGAAAAAAGGAAGAAGTAAGATAACTAAGATTTATAAGTGGAACTGAACTGTGTGGAGAAAAAGAATAAAGGAGCAAGAAGAAGAAGCCATAACAGAAAGGAGAAACGAAACGGTGGAAGTGACTGTGCAATTTTAAAGAGGACATTTTGAACTTGAATTAAGAACTGTAATAAGGTATTTATCAAAAGAAGAAGAAGAAGAAGAAGAGGAAGAGGAAGAGGAAGAAGAAGAAGAAGAAGAAGAAGAAGAAGAAGAAGAAGAAGAAGAAGAAGAAGAAGAAGAAGAAGAAGATGGACTTCACTCAAGTTGTTGAACATAGATGTAACTAAATAATATTTGTAAAACATAATCTTAATAGATATATATGTGTTAGAATATTGAGCTAAGAATACTGGTTAATAATTTTTGAATAACTGAACAACTGAAAGTGTGTTGTATAAATATAGAAAGATTTCTAAATAATAATTATATAGTAAGAAACTTAGATATTTTTATTCTGAGATAAGCATATAATTAAGAACTCTAAAGAAATAGATTAATTTATATTAATATATAGATAAGAATTTAATTACTTTAATGAATTGGCTGCTCTAAATTAATTAATTAAGCATATAAGACTGTTGATTCTGTGAGTAAATGTATTTGTATTTTATTAATATTGAATTCTCTTAAATATTGTAATAGTTGAATAAGTTCAATAAGTAAAAATAGAAATAAGAGTTGATTGTGAATTTCTATAATAAAATTTTGGTAATTAATAATATAATAATATATGTATTAATATTACTATTGAACTGAAAAGGAGAGGAAAATAGTACTCTACTAGGGATAGTTGATGGTAGATTGGAAAGAGCTGCTACAGATAGCTAAAATGGCGGCAACAACAATTACAAATGTAAAATCAGGAAAGAAAACTACAATGATGTCTTCACCTATGGGGCAGAGATCTATAGATGCAATGCTATTGGCAGAAAAAACTAGTTCAGCTCAAAGCCTGCAGACAGTACAGACAACACTCACTATGATGCAGGAAATGATGGCAAAAACCCACGAATTGATAGCGAGGAACCATGAAGACATGAAAACAGAGATGAGAACTGAAATAGGAGAAGTGAAAAATGAAATACAAAATTTGAACAGTAAGATTGGAAAGATGCAGGAAGAAGTGATAAAAAATGAACAGAAATTAAATTTAGTAGAGGCAAGAATGGAGATGGTGGAGAAGAAATTAGAGGATTCAGAACAAAATTGGAAAGTGCTTTACTGCGAACTCCGGGACTCGGTGGTACACATGGAATTAGAGAAGGCATCATTTCATCTTAGGTTCCAAAATGTGGTGGAAGACAGAAAGGAAGATCTATGTGCAATTATGATGAATCTGATAGCGGCGGCCTTACAGAAACCTAAACTGGAAATTGAAAATGATGTAGACAAGGTCTACAGAGTATATACACATTATGCGAGGAGACACAGACCACCACGAGAGGTTCACATTCAATTTGCAAGGAAGATAACATGAGACCAGCTCTATAGTAAGATCAGAGATGAACCATATAAAGATCATGAAGTCGTTACACTGAAACAAATACCTAGGAGAGTTAGAGAGCAGAGAAGGGGCTACCCGTTTTTATCAACTCAACTTATTAGAAATGGTATTTCATTCAGGTGGCTCACCCCAGAGGGGCTTTTAGTTTCATGGCAGGACAAAAAATACAAAATTGATACAATTGAAAAAGCACAGGAATTTTGTGAACGATACCTGGGACCTGAGGAAGAACAAGAAAGCCAATATGAGAAGCCAACTCTCCAGAGAAAAAGAATCTGATTCACACTCTGAACCCCAAAACCTTAGAGAAGAAGGGGAAGGCAACAGACTAAGAAGAAGAGAACCTAGAACAACGAATGAAACGAGAAATGCCTTGCACAGTCAATGACACTGATAGAGAAATCACTTTATTTTCAGCCAATATTAATGGTTTAAATTCATCATCAAAAAGAAAACAGATATTTGAGAAGCTCAAAAAACAAAACACTGACATAACTTGTATTCAAGAAGTGCATATTCCAGACAATCAAGCAGATCTCTTAAAGAATATAAATTTGGGTAAAATGTATTCAGCGCTTGCAAATTTAAAAAAGGAGGGTATTGTAGTATATGTAAAGGATTGGTTGCAACATAAATAAATATACAAAGATCAAGAAGGGAGAATGCTTTTTATAGAAATAAATGTAAGCCAGAAAAAGATGTTATTAGTCACAATATATGCCCCGAATACAAACCAAAAAGACTTTTATAATAGGCTTCACCATAAGATAATAGAATTTGAGTATGCTAATGTATGCATTGTAGGGGACTATAATGCAGTCCCAGACAAAGATAAAGATTATAGAAGTTCCAAAAAAAAAAAGGAAAGGAGAATTCTCCCTTTGTCTTTTAATAATATGGTAAGAGAATTTAATTTGAAAGGTGTGTGGAGAGAATTAAATCCAAATAAAAAACAATATACTTTTTTTTCAAACCCCACCACTCTTGGTCCAGAATAGATCAGATATGGATGGACTCTGGGTTAATGGAGAATATTGAAAGGATCGAGATTTTGCCAAACCTATGGGCTGACCATAATACCATTCAAATTAAATGGAAAGGAAAGAGAAAAATTGGAAGATGGACATTTAATAATACTATATTAAGAGATAAAGAATATATTGAAATGATAAAGAAAGAATTGAAAGTATTTTTGAAATAAATAAAGAGAACATACCTCTCTACAGAATCTTTGGGATATGACCAAAGCCTATGTGAGAGGTCTAACTATTGCTTACAATATTAAAAAGAATAAAGAAAAAAGACAGCAACAAAACATATGGAGGGAGAAACTGAAAGATTTGGAAACAAGTAGACAAAAGGACCCAAAAATTCCAAACATTAAGAAACAAATAGATCTGGTAAAGCATAAGATGTACAGGAAGATCTGGCCTGAAAAATTAAGTTAGCAAAACAAAATTATTTTGAAAATGCAAATAAACTGGGGAGATGGTTAACCCATAAAATTAAAAAAGAACAAGAAAAGAGAACGATTGTAGCTCTCCAAGACCAGAAAGGAAAATTATGCACACAGACCCAAGAAAAGAAAGAAATTGCTAAGGAGTTTTTTATGAAATTGTATAAAAAGGAAGAAATACCAGAAAAATCTATTGACCAATATTTGAATGAAAAGAACTTTCCTGAAGTTACTGATGAAGAGAAACAAAATTTGAATAACAAAATATCTATAGAAGAAATTAGGAAGGCAATCAGAGCACAAAAAGCAAATAAGACCCCTGGCCCAGATGGAATTCCTTCGGAATTCTATAAGGAATTCCAAGAGATAATAAAGGAGATATTGGTGGACTTGTACAATGAAGCCTTGGAGAATGCTAACATGCCTAAATCATGGATGGAAGCATATATTACCCTTATTTATAAAGAACAATCAGACCCACAAAAATTCAAAACTATAGACCAATATCACTTTTAAATGTAGATTACAAAATAATGGCCACAATATTGGCGGAAAGATTAAAGAGAGTATTAAGTAGAACTATCCACACTGATCAGAATGGCTTCCTCCCCATAGGCAAATAAAAACAAATACAAGAATCATTATGGATATATTAGAATATTATGAAGTATACACAACCAAAACAATGGCATTGATATTTTTAGATGCCCAGAAGGCATTTGACAACCTGAATTGGAATTTTCTTATTAAGCAACTGATAGGCATGAAATTTGGTAAAAATTTTATAGGATTCATTAAGACAATTTATAACACTCAAACTGCAAAAATATTAATAAATGAGGAAAATACAGATACCATAAAGATAAATAAGGGAGTAAGACAAGGCTGCCCCGTAGCCCCTCTATTGTATATATTGGCAGAAGAGACTCTTTTAGTACAAATTAGGCAAAATCAAGAGATTAGAGGACTAAAAATTATAAAAGAGTAATATAAACTCCAGGCATTCGATGATATGGCATATTAGAAGAACCCTTAGAAGCAAGCCCTATACTACTAGGAGGCATAGAAGAATATGGAAAGTGGCAGGGTTAAAAATTAACAAAGAAAAACAAAAGTGTTAACAAAAAACTGTACAAAGGAGCAGAAGAAAGAACTAGCAAATAAATTAGATATGTAGGTGGCAAATAAAGTAAAATACCTAGGGATCTGGTTGACTGCTAGATGTTCGTCAATTAAAAAAGATAACTATGATAAGTTAATAACGCAAATAGTTAAAGATTTAGACAATTGGGTCAAATTGCAGTTATCGCTATTGGGATGTATTTCGATAGTAAAAATGAATATTTTGCCAAAATTGCTGTTCTTGTTTCAGACAGTGCCAGTCAAGTTGGAAAAGAATTTTTTTGTAGAATTAAACAAATGTATATCCAAATTTATATGGCAGAGGAAAAAACCCAGAGTGAAATATAAATTATTACAGGATGCCAGGAAGAAAGGAGGATTTGGCTTTCCAGATTTTGAATTATATTATGATGCTGCTATAGTAAACTGGCTTAAGGATTGGGTTAAATTGGAAAATAGAAGGTTATTAGTATTAGAGGGTTTTGATCTCCAACTTGGCTGGCACGCTTTCATGTGGGATGGAAAATCTAAACAACATTCATATTTCCAAAGGCACCATGTAAGAAATGTGTTGTTTAATATCTGGGGAAAGATTAAAAAAACACTACCCAAAGGTTCCATTGTGGCTATCTACATTGGAAGCAGTTACACATCCAAATGTATTGGATTATGAAAATATTGTTAGGTATAAAGATTTACTATATGACACTGGAGAGCTTAAAAATAGGAACCAAATACAAATTCAAGGAAAGGAGATAGCATGGTGGCCCTTTGCACAAATAAAAACCCATTACAAAAAAGAGAACAATTTGGCTTTAATATGACTCCACAAGAATTAGATAAAATATGGCAAGGAGAGGAAAAGAAAACAATTAGTAAAACATATAAATATCTTTTGGACTGTAAATTAAAAGAAGAAACAGTTACAGAATCTATGATAATTTGGGCCAAAACGTGGGTCATAGTATTGAACTAGATAAATGGGAACACATTTGGCAAACTAATTACAAATTAACCATGTCAGTGTCGTATAAAGAAAACATATAAAATGGTTCATCGTTGGCACCTACCTCCTGCGAGACTGGCTAAGATGTTCCCCAACCTACCACCCAATTGTTGGAAATATAACTACGCACAAGGAACATATTTCCACATGTGGTGCACTTGCCCATGTGCTCAGAAATTTTGGAGAAATATTAGAAATTGGATTTTAAATATAACAAAACAAAATTTAAAACTTGAACCCAAAACCTTTCTGCTAAGTATGATAGATTTAAACATGAAGAAAAAATATTGATATTTAATTTTGCATATCATAACTGCGGCCAGAATAACCTATGCACAAAATTGGAAACTGTCTACCATTCCTTCAGAGGATATGGTAATTAAAAAATACATGAATGCGCTGAGATGGATAGCCTAACCAAACTGTTAAAAAATAAACAAGATAGTGAATACTATGAAATATGGAACATTTGGTATGAGTGGTTAAAGAAAAGGTAATATTTGACATTTGGATAAGTTATGGAAAAGACAGGAGACGTGCATTTAATTACAAACTATATAGAGAAATTAAAACATTAAAAGAACGAAGGAGTTATTGTAACAAGGCAGATCACGTCAATGATAAAGATAAAGAAAATTTTTTTAACCATTGTTCAATATAAGCTGTAAAATGTATATATGTGTATATATATATATATATATATATATATATATATATATATTGATTTGTCTGTTTTAAATATATGTCAAATAAATGTTTTTTCTAGAATAAAAAAATAAAAAAAGAAACTGCATAAACACATTTATAATAAATAAATAAATTTGGAACCATGAGTTCTTTTAATCACCTCAAATATTTGTTAATGGACCGACTTTGTTTTTCTTCTGTCTTTCTTTTTTTTACAATAAAAGATTAAAATCTCACACTTGATATCCAGATTCCTCATTTGAATTGTAAGGTTTTGGGTAATGTGAAATAATAATAAACAGCAAAATGGGGTTTTTTTATTATTCAATAACAACATTTAGGATGTAGATTATTTTCATAGTCAGTGATAAAGTTCTGTGAAGGGATGCTTTGTTATTTCTCATTTGGGATTCCCTGGCAATGAAATTATTCTATAACCATTAATTTTATTGATCCATCACTCTTCTGAGCTCTCCATCTGCTCAATTCCTGCTGCTTTCTCTTGTGAGTATCCTTTGCTGTGGCCAGATGAGTCTCATCAGGAAGATGAAATAAAAGTTCTAATTTTTCCTGAAGTATTTACCATAATGTGCTTATTTTAAGAGCTGTTATGTCTTGTCCTAAATTCCATCCGCACCATTGAGGTTCTGAAATCAATTAAATCAGTACTCACAGTTGTTTTTGTGTGTGTGTGTGTGTGTGTATGTGTGCTAAAGCCAATTTCTACTGTCACAGTCCAGTTGTATTACAACCATGCTCACACAGAATTATACTTTTACATCTATATGTGACCCTTCTGCTCTAGAGTCTATGACAACTCGCCACAGCCAACTTGCTGTAGCCAACTTGCCATGGGACAAGAGTTACACTAATATTTAAGAAATAATCTAATAGAATCATTAAAGAAAGGATGCCAAAGAAAGAACAAAATAAAATGTGAATGACAAAAATTAAAATATTTAAAAATTATTTTAAATAATTAAATTGAATTGTTGAATTGTCCCACAATGAGTTGGCCATGGTGAATTGGCCATGGCGAGATAACCTTGGTGAGTTGGCTGTGGCAAGGTGTCCCATTCCACCCTGCATGTGTATAAGGTTAGAGAGAGAACAATGTGCACCTAGTTTAGTGGGAATTAAGTCCACGAGTGTCCATAGAATTATAGCAGTGCACTTTTTACTTAACAAAAACGGTAGTTATACTGCTGGTGTCTATTACTGTTAGCACTGGTATTTTGCATCAAAACTGTATAGAATGCACTGTGTTCATTTGGGGCACAGACAGCCTTCTCTCATACTGTTAAACTACATTCCAGTCCATATCAACTGTCCATAAGACTTACACAGCCAGCCAGTTCCAAAGCAGTAACATTAACTCGATCATTAACTCGATCAGGGCAAAGCAATAGACACAATCTACATAGACTTCTGTAAAGCCTTTGATTCAGTGGTACACGACAAACTACTCCTAAAACTAAAATCTTATGGTATCTCTGGACACCTGCATAACTGGAGAGAAGCATTCCTGTCAAACAGACAACAAATGGTCAAAATTGGGAGCGTCCTATCAAATTCTGTACCTGTCAACAGTGGTGTCCCCCAAGGCAGTGTTCTAGGACCAACTCTCTTCATACTCTACATGAATGACCTCTGTGATCATATTAAGAGCAATTGTGTTCTCTTCGCTGATGATGTAAAGCTATTCAACACCACAGGCAATACTGCTACCCTTCAAAAAGACCTTGACTATGTATCTGAATGGTCAAACAAATGGCAACTTCAAATCTCAACAAATAAATGCTCTGTCTTACATATTGGCAAACAAAATCAGAAAATAAAATACAGGCTAAATAGTCAAGACCTTGTTGATGATCCAAACTCAGTCAAGGATCTTGGAGTACTCATCTCTAATGATCTAAGTGCTAGAGCCCACTGTAACTACATAGCCAAAAAAGCATTAAGAGTTGTTAACCTAATCCTATGTAGCTTTTTCTCTGGTAATATTACACTACTAACTAGAGCATACAAAACATTTGCTGGACCAATTCTCGAATACAGCTTATCAATCTGGAACCCACATTACGTATCTGATATTAATACAGTTGAGAAAGTCCAGAAATATTTCACAAGAAGATTTCTCCACTCCTCTTCTCACTGCAGAATACCTTATGCCACCAGACTTGAAATTCTAGACCTAGAAAACCTAGAACTACGCTGCCTTCGGTCCAATCTAAGTAGAGTATATAAAATCATACATTGCAATGTCCTACCTGTCAATGAATTCTTCAGCTTCAACCACAACAATACAAGAGCACACAATAGATACAAACTCAAGGTTAACCGCACCAAACTTGATTGCAGGAAATACAATTTCAGCAACAGAGTGGTCAATGTCTGGAATACGCTACCTGACACTGTGGTTTCTTCCCCAAACCCCAAAAACTTTAACCTTAGACTGTCGACTATTGACCTCACCCCTTTCCTAAGAGGTCTGTAGGGGGCGTGCATAAGCACACCAACGTCCCTACCATCCCTGTCCTATTGATTCTTTTTATTTTTATTTTTATTCTTCTTATATGTATCCATTTCATGTATTCATAACTATGTTTATGCTTATACCTATTACCTTGTAAGCGATTGACAAATCAAATAAATAAATAAAAAATAAATTAAGGGAAAAACATGTTAAAAGATGTCCAGAAATAGAAGCAGTAATAAAAGCAAATTATCCCTCTCCCGTCAAAATGAATGAGATTTTTGGAGCTAGTGAAAACATGTTGGGAAGTTATTTGCAAATGAAATACCATTCCATTGGTTATTGCTTAGCTAGTGATTTTTTTGGATCTTAGAATTGAGGTATAAGGGTAGGGCTGGTTGTGAAACAACACTTCTCATCTTCCCCCCCAAATTCCCATTCTTTTTTTTATATATATTCCTAATACACAGCAAAACAAAATAACTCTCAATCCAGATAAAAAGCAAATGCTTTGAATACATGCATTTTCACATTTTAAATTTAGCTACATCAAGGAGGCCCCAGCATGATTACATGCTTACCATGGGATTTAATTCTGAATCTCAAGCCGTCATGACCAGTGCTATCCTCAATGGGTGCAGGGTTATCCAGATGAAGTAAGAAGTTAGCTCTGGGTTTGTTACCTTCTATTGTTCATAATTGGATGGAGTTAGGGGCCGTGGGCCAGCACAGCTATACAATTGCATTTAATCTTTGAAGGCAACAGGACTTGAGAAGATTCAGAGAAAAAAATGTGTATTGGGTTCTCTGCTCCCAGGCTAAGAAGGATAAAGATAACTCATGATTTATCAAAGACAGCAATTTGTATCATCCTTCAATAACTCTTGAAGTTATTTCAGTGCGGCCATTATTTTGGGTTGGTAGTTCTCAGTTAACAAAAGTTTCCAAATAGCTTCTTGAAACTTGGTGATTAGCTAAAGGCAAAAAAAAAGGCAACACTTTGCGAAGAAAGCATAACATTCAGGTAACTATTATCAGAAGGCTTATCACTTATGATTTGGTCAGTGTATTAGAAATATAGAAAATTGATGGCAGAAAACACCTAGCAATCTATTGAGTCTTCCCTTTGAGGTGTTTAACTTATTTAATTTTTAAAAATTTGTTGGATAATGGACATATGTTCAAAGCATGTATGAACTCAATTACAGATGACTGACCCCAGTACCACCACTAGAAGTTGGTTTCAAGCTCCCACTACTTTTTCTCTAAAGCAATACTTTCTGACATTACTTTTAAACTGCCTTCCTGTCACTCTGAGCTTATGCCCCCACGTTCTTGATTCTTGCTTAATATTGAAAATACTGCCTTCTAGAACAGTGGTGGGATTCAAAAAATTTTACCACCGATTCTGTCGGCATGGCTAGCGGGCATGGCTAGGGGACATGGCCATGTGACTAGGTGGGCGTGGCTCTTTTCTTGCTTTTTGCAGTAAATGCCCCCCCCCCCGATTTTGGGGCCTTCTGGGCCTCAGGGAAGCCTCCTGGAGGGCGTTTTTGCTCCCAGAAGTCTTCCCTCAGGCTCCAGAAGGAAAAAAAATGGAGCCTGGAGGGGCACGCAGCACATTCCACCCTCCATTTTGGGGCCTCCCTGGGGCCCAGGAAGGCAAAAAATGGAGGTTTTTTGTTTTTTGTTTTGCCTTCCTGGGCCTCAGGAATGCCTCCTGGGCAAAGCAGTAAGTAAGCAAGGGGAATCCCGGCACAGCTGATCATAGGGAGGGTGAAAAAAGAAATACCTTAAGGAGTGACTTGGTGGGCTAGCATCAGGTGGTTGGGGTGAGCATTGGGCAGGGCAAGCGACCGAGCAGCGACCAGGCCACTGGGTCAGGGGCGTGGCCAGCCAGAAGTTACTACCAGTTCTGCGACCCATGCCAAATCCTTGCTACCGGTTCGCCCAAATCAGTGCGAATCAGCTGAATATCACCACTGTTCTAAAACCTTATTCAGACCCTTAATACATTTAAAGGTTTCAGTCATGTTCCCCACCCCCTTTCCCCACTTCTGTCCTGCAGGATATACATATTCAGTTCCTCCAGTCTCTCCTGTTATGTTTTTGCAAGGTTTCTCAGACCTTGTATCATGTTTGTTGCTTGTATGAAATCACATTGTACACATATCATTGACAGCAAAATTATAAATTATAGCTTATAAAGCCCAGCAGTTGGCTCATATAATAGACAAAGCAACAACCAACCCAACCCAATTGCAGCCTAGTTCTTGGGCAAACCAGGCTTTATAACAGATTGACAAGATAAGAATTGAGGCTTAGGGAGGTCACAAGTTAATGCCCATTAAAAGAAGGGTAAGATGACAGTGCAGAACAGAGACAACACAAGGCTGCATTCATTTAATGAAGGTTTCATTTAAAAAGTAGATAAGGAAACTTAGAAGGAAAATGTAGATAGAAATCCGTTGCAAAGAAAAGAACAGGAGCTGGTGATGAAGCAGCATGCTGTGGGTCTTAAGCTCCCTGCTTCGTGTGATTTTGATATTTGAAAAATTATTTTTAATTAAAAACTGGCATGCTACAAAATAGTCAGTCCCCCCTCTCTCCCCTCCCTCTCTCCCTCCCCCCTCTCTTTCCAAGACTGCTTCTTGTACTTAAATCAGTTTTCTTACAAAATAAAAATGATGGATGACTGTACCTAAGAGAAATATATATATATTCATCTGCCTGGAAAGAGGACAATGTACCTCCACAGGATGCATTCTGGTGCTTTGTGACTTTGTAAGATTCCCCGTGATACTCATTTTGTTAATTGGCAATCACTCCCCTGGCAGCCATTTTGCAAAAGTGCCTTCAACATATACTCAGAATTCTAAATATACCCATTACTAAATAAAAATTTAAAAAACACTGGTTTAAGTTATGGAGGTGGCAAACAGAAGAAACTTAGCTATAAGAACTAGACTATATCTAAGAGGAAGTACTAGACGAATAAAGCAATAAAAAACTGGCTGCCAAATGCTTCAGGTTGGTATGAAACAGCACTCAGAGTCAATATAAACAAGAAAAGGGAAGGATATAAGGATAGCAGAAAACTAAGTTTTGTTCACATAATAAAAATGGGTTTTATAGCATCAACCACAGTCAATTTTTGTTTTAAAAACCTGAAGTGCAGAAAATTATGCCTGACCCATTCCAAGCTAAGGAGTCTTTCCCAACACAACTAGAAGATCAAAGGGATAAATGCCATTGTTGATCTTGACAGCTGCATGCCATGGGGAGATGGAGATCAAGTGTGCTTCGGATGGAAGAGACATCGTCAAAGACAGCTTTTCCCAATCTGCTGCTTTCCAGATGTGTTGGGACTACAACTCCCAAAATTCTGAAACAGAGTGAGCCTGTAGGGAAGAGTATGCTAAAATAAGACTATAAACTCCATTTTGGTAGGGAAAAAAGGAGCAGTTTTTCATTTATATTCAGAAAGTGTAGGGGAAAATGATATTTATCTGTATGATCCATCATTCCTTTTACAACTTTATCACTTTCAAAAGTATGTATGGCTAGAAACATTTCTATTTTTGAAAAAGCAAATGTGATAAGAGGGGGAAACTGTATTAGAAATCAAAATATAATATATTTCATATTGAGAATCCCACATGACAGCTATAATTCTAGTAGAGCTCCCCTCCAGTTTCAATATTATCAAAAAATCAAAAATTTTAAGGGAATCTTATGTCTGAAAACAAATGATAATAATGTAGAACATAATTATAAAACAAAAGAAAAACAAGATAAATGTTTAGGGAGAAAAATGAAATTTTATTTGTAGCTAAAGACCAAATTATTTTATCTTTAGAAGATTAAAAAGTATGTAAAATGCTTTACAGACAGAAAGAAACACAAGTGAGAATTAAAGGAAAATGGTTTGGATGTCCTGTTGGGGTGTGTGTGTTTTTCTTTGACACTTTCCCATCCTGTAATGCAAAAATGCTGCAAAAGCCATTATAATTTAGATAGAAGTTTCTTAATCCTTCATAAAACTCTTTTCTGCTGAAGATTAGTCTTCAAGCTACTTTTTCTTGGAGCTAGGCTACATAAAATGCAATCAATGGCTGTCATTGGTGTAACTGAAGTTGTAAATATTTTTACTGTACAAAATTAGCAGACTAACTTCTAGAAACCTTTTCCATTTATCTCTGGAGAAGGTTTCTAGAAGCTAGTCCATATTACTAATAAGCTTCCCACAATACCCTCATTAGGTCTTTTGAGATTCTTAGCATGTTTTAATCACCAGACCCTCATGGAAGTAGTTAGCTGTTCAGTGTCCATGGAAGAATTGATGATGACAGAGACATGGAAGTCAAACACAACGATTACTGGGAAAGACTGTATTGTTGGAAAATCACAACATAACGACGCAAAAGAATTGGAATAAGCCCTGGGTGAAATCATCCATCACTATTGGTTGAGATATCATCAACGTGTTGGTGATACTCAACTTTACCTCTCCATATATAGTGACCTGAGTGATGGTGTCACTTTCCTTTGTGGTGCCTGGAGGCTGTAGGGAACTGGATGGGGGACAATGGGCTATGATGAACTCTGGCAAGACCAAGTTGTTTTGAGTACATGGAGCTTCAAGATCCAGATCTTTGACATCTGTAGTTCTGGATGAGATTGCACTACCCTGTTCAGACCCAGTTTGCAACTTAGGGAGTCTCCTGGACACACAGATCCTGATGGAAGATCAGGCAGCAGTCATGACTAGGAAAGCTTTGCACAACTTTGACTAATGAACCAGCTGCTTTCCTGATTAAGAACTCCCACTGCTTTGTCACTCAAGCCCTAGTCATCTCTCATTTGGTTCACTGCAATACATGTTGCATGGGCCTATGCTGGAAATGCTATTCAGAAGCTTCAATTGGTACAAAGTGAGCAGTGCGTGAGGACTTTGGGATTAGTAGAATGATCGATGTTACACCACTGCTTCAGAAGTTGCACTGGTTTGCTTACAGGTGCAGTTCACGGTGCTGGTGATGACCTTTAAAGCCCTTCATGGCATAGATCTAGATTACTTGATGAACTGTCTCATCCTGCTAAGACAAGCCTATCCTATCTGTGCCAGCGGAAGTCTGCTGATTATCCTGCTAGTTAAGGAACTCTGACTGACAGAATCCAGAAGAACTTTTGTGCTGTAGTGCTGGCCTTCCCATTTCCTCTGGGGTGAAGTTTGCTTCCACCCTCTTATCTTTCTGCAAGGGCCTGAAAACCTGGCTCTGCCAATTGGCCTGGGGACCCAATAGGGAGTACATCACTGGAAGTGCCTGCTGGTCTAATTAGCTGACCAAACCACCTTCCATCTTTCTGCTCTGCCTCTGCCCATCTTCCTTAATTTCATATTATTTTACTTCCTTTGTTTATTTTTATTGTTTTATGTCTTTACTGTTGTTATCTTTACATTTATATATATATATATTCATTTTATTGCTACAAGCTGCCCAGAGTAGTCCCATGGCAAGATGGGCAGCAAACAAATTTAACAAATAAATATTCAGAGGGTTCCAAATTGTTGAAGTAATAAAGCTTTAGCCATCTTTGAACATTAACGGTACCTCATGTACAAGAGGAGCTGGGTCTGTTTTGGATAGGTATATCCTCCTGGTCATCAGTCCTGCAAACACTAATATGGTCACATGACCCAAGAGGGCAATGTGTTATTTCTCATATTTGCAGAGGGGAAAACATTGGGCCAGTTCTCTTTCTCCATTTGTAGGATGACATCTGAACAAGACAGAATCTTTGGTTCCTGAGGTGGCACCTATGTTATTTTCAAAGATTTACCAAACAGTTCCAATGTTTACAATTCCACAGCATCTGTGAGATCATTTCCATCCATTAATGCTGCTCATAACAAAGGGGTTAAACCATTCTATATATGGGGATCCACCTTAAAATATATAGCAATTTCACTAGAAAACATTTTGGACCAAACCTTGATGCAACGATTGACTACTTTAAAAAAAAAATAAGAAAAACACATGCAATCAAAGACCACAATTTTATTGCTGAATTTTGTAATACAAGGAGGGTCTGTACACTGCAAAAGTGAACTGATTTCAGACATACAGGGGGTAGTGTATTCAAATGCCCTTGAGCAGTAAACTTTAATACGGTAGAATGGAATATAGATAAGAAGTTGCCTGTAAAAGAACAGAATGAAAACCTTGACTTTCTTGAAAGTATTGTGACATGAAACTGGACAACTGTCTTGCCCCATTCCATCCAGAGTCCTGAAACCTCCAGTGAAACAACCTCTCCACCAAACCCATGTATATACTTTGAATAAAATAGAAAGAAGAAAAATACCCTTGCCCAAATCTATCGTTAGATAGCAGAGACAGTATTTACAGGAAATGTAGAATTTCTCCCTTTGTCCTTCCTCTTCTCCTTCCCCTTTAGCATTGCCGGGTTGTGCTCTCAGGCCACTGGGCATGGGTCAGCAATGGGGAAAGCACATATCACAGTGATACACTTTTCTGTTGGGTCAGTATAGATGTATAGTATTACTTCAGGGATGAAGAACGGCCATCTCCCTTCAGAGTAACGTTAAATTTATGTATAGCTTTTAGCATTTTGTACTTCAGAAAGGGGCTCATGTCCTTGCAGGATTTTCCTCACAAACAAACCTTTCCACTTACAGAAAAATAAATGTTGCCAAGCATCCGTATTCCTTTGACCCTTTCTTTTTGTTGGTAGCTGGTACCTGTGCTTTGTCATATCAGTGTGAACTCTTGTAATGAGCTATGATAGGCCTGTTATTACAGAATATTTATTTGTTAATTGGTTTTTTTTATTTGAATTTATTAGCTACTCAGTTCCAATGGACCCTGAGTGGTTTTTTTAAATCTATTAGAATTTACATACTGCATTGATATGGGTGCCCATCTCATAACAGTAACTCTGGATGGCATTCAGTTAAGACAATTTAATTTATTTATTTTATTTATTGATTTGATTTGATTTGTCAATCACTTACAAGATAATAGGTATAAGCATAAACTTGAGTAAGAATAGAGGAAATAGGTACAAATAAATGGGGACAATAGGACAGGGACGGGAGGCACGATGGTGCACTTATGCACGGCCCTTAAAAATAATTGTCACTGTCCATTGCAAGATAGATATTATAGAATAACAGACTTGGAAGGGACCTTGGAGGTCATGTAGTCCAACCCCCTGCTGAAGCAGGAGAGTTTATTCCAAATATTAGCCTCTACCTAGGATTGAACTCACAGCCTCCTGATTGTGAGGTGAGAGCTCCACCAGAGCTGAAAAAAATGCTGAAAAACATTCACCCACCTGGGACGTCACAGTCTTATCACACTAATGTTGCCTTGTAAGAAAACTGTATAACAAGATTTGCAGGGAAACTCTTCCAAGGCCATTCCTATGAAAAATTTGTAGGCCTATTTGTTGGGCCTACCTGAAAAGGATTTGTGGTCACGGCGCCAGATGAATGTCCTTCTCCTAGAGCAGGGGTGTCAAACTCGCAGTCCGCAGGCCGGATGCGTCACGTGCTGGCCACGCCCACCCCCAGTTTAGTGAAGAGGGGAAAAAGCTGCGATCCATCACGTGACTGACGTGTCATCGCGAGTTTGACATCCCTCTTCTAGAGCAAGGTTTTCCTTTCAGGTTTTTAAGACAGAGTTGAGTTTTCATAGCCCCTTTGTATTTTTACAGGTTGTTATTCTTTCTAGGTTACATTGTTCCTATTTGTGTTCTTGGCAACGTGTGCCCAAAGATGGCATACAATGTTTGCCCAAAGGTGACATACCATAGGGCTGGATTTGGGCTAGCAGAGGGATGCATTCCTTGGTCAGCCACTTGTGGAAACAAAACAAACCCCAGATGTGTCTTCCAGGAAGTCAATGAGGAGCATACGTATTTGTTTTCTTCCCCCCCCCCAGGTGTTAGGTTTTGAGAGCAGACTAAGTTTGCCTTGTTGAGCCTTGTAACCCCCCTGACTTCTTCTTGTAAACTTCTGTGTCAGCAGAAGAGGAAAGAACTTCAAAAGGGTCAGCACAGCCCCGGGGAGGTTGTGCAGAGACGCCAGCACAGAGATCCTAATCAGGCGAGCAAGCAATTGGGGGTTATATTTGTCTCAGAAGCTGGGACAGGCCAAGCCTTCTAAGGCAGAAAGAGGAGCCTGATTCGGCCTCCAAGCCCCTCAGAGAGTATTGGCTTTTGCTGGGCTCCAGGCATCGCTGCAATGCCAAGGGAACAGCCCAGCTCAAACTCAGGCGGCAGAGAAGGAGGGAGGGTGAAAAAATGAAGTACAGGAGCTGTTGGAGATAATGGCTTTCTAACAGGCTTGGGTAGACCTTGGACAGAAGCAAGAGATGTTATCATCCAAGCCCAGCATTCCTCTTTGAAGGGGGTGGGGGTGGGGTAAATGGTTGTCTCCTACCATCCCCCCCAGCCCCGTGCATTTATTTCTTCCTAGCTAATATTAACATTCCAGCCAGGGCTGCTAAACAGAATCTTAATTAGAGCTGATGCTCTTGTGCAAGGATTTTTTTTTTCTTAACTAAGGGTTGCTGTCAGGGTATCTTCTGCTCTTCTTTGGGGGATATTGTATTCAGCTGTGCATGCCAGGAAGAAAAGGGAAAGGAAGGGAAGGTAGGGGGAGAAGGAGAATGAAGATCAGCAAAGCTGGAGTGGCCGCCTCCACCTTGTGTCAGCATCACCCACCTCTTTCCAGAGAAACCCAAAACATGCTGTTTTAATCAAAGAACACTTTGCTCCCACTCACCTAAACAAAATAATAATAATAATAATAATAATAATAATAATAATAATAATAATCCAGCAGCAGGGCATCCAATCTGGTTGCCCATCAGCCGCAGCCACAGCAATCTGTGAGGAGAACTTAACTTTCTTCATCTTTGGGGGAGACAGATGTTATTTCTGGATTAGAAGGGAGCTTTTTCCTGGATTTAGAGTACCAACACAAGAGTACCCAGATACTTGCTAGGGAGCAGGCACAGACCTGGATCCAAGATTCTTATGCAGAGCAAAATACGTGTCGTTTGGTTCCTATCCACCAGCGATGTATAACATAAACTGCCTATTCTAGCTGAGGCCAACCTTGGCTGTTCTGCAAGAAGTGAAACACTGTAGGATGTAGTTATTAGTCCTTTAAAGTGGTTCAGTTTGATTTCAGAAAATTGCACGTGGAAGTATGAACATAGATTTTGGTTTGGAACTCTTTAAAGCAGCTGTATCTTTTCCCAAGCAGGAAGGATCCCAGGAGAATAATGTCACCGCTTTAAAGAATCTGTAGGTCAGATCTATCTTCTTTCTCTGATTCATTGAATGCGACACACTGGATAGCTAAATTTCAGATGGGAGGCCACCACAAAATCCCAGAACTGAAAAGGATCTCAGGTTCTCAGGGGAGGAGGTAGCGAACTACTTCTGTATTGTTACCAAGAAAAACACAACAGCACTTTCAGGCAAATTGTAATGTCGCTAAACTGTCAAAATCCTTGCCAAAAACCATTCACATACAGCCCGCATCACGAATCAGGACATAAGCATGGAATGGCAGCATTGGCATCAATTGCAGCCTTGGCATGATGGTGTCATCATGCACGTTTTACCATTTCCTGCTCTACTCATTTATTATTTATTGATTTATTCGACTTGTATGCCGCCCCCTCTCCGAAAGGACTCGGGGCAGCTCGCAGCTAAAACACAACAATAAATAAGTTACCTAAAAAGCGAATTAAACAAGATACAAGTCAAAATTTTAAAACCCCAAAGTTAAAAACCGTAAACACCCCCAGGAGATCAGCACAGCCCGGACTGCGCAAATAACCAGGTCTTTAAATCGTGGCGGAAGGTGCGGAGATCGGGGAGCAAGGCGGAGCTCCGGCAGAAGATGATTCCATAGAGTGGGAGCCACCACAGAATAGGCCCTCCCCCGGGTCACTGCCAAGCGACATACTCATGGATGCTCATGCATGGATGTGCCCATATTTTCAATGGGAATTGAGTTGGATTCAAGAAAGCTTGCACTTCTGTGGCATCATGTAACAATTGCTATGATGGTATAAAGTGTCCTCATCATTCAAGCTGTTTTCTCACTAGTGAGAAACTAGTCACCTTATCCTATCAACCAACAATAGCAATGCTGATATGATAGTAACAAAGGCACACTTTATATGGCTAAAGGTGTGACTATAAATCCCTGGGCACTCTTACCTGTAACAGAACTGCATCTTGCCACACTTAGCAAGATTCCTGAATAAATGTACTGTTGATTTGCCTTGCAGAGCATCTTAGGTTCTCAATGCTGTAGATGCCTTCTGAGGGATTGCTTTCCCCCTTGCCCGGTGGGCTTCCCACTGTGAGCCAATTCCACACAAAACCTCTCCAGTTCTGTCATGGGGTGAGAGAGCCCCGAAAGGTGGACTCAGCCCCTTTTATTAGGTTCTCTCAAAGCAAGCAGTTATAGTACAAAGAAGCTCATTCTTATTGGTTACATATAATGAAGAAAAGAAAAGCAGCTCTAACAAACATGTAACTTTTGCTGGTATGTACCTATCATGTTAGCCACCTTATCAGTGGTGGGTGCATAGCTATCTATCTACTGGTGAAATGCAGAACATCAAACAAGGTTGCTACAAAATGTGTGGAGCAAGGCTGTGTGCGAGAAGCAAGCAAGTTGTTACATTTTATGGCTACATGGTAGGAAAAACAGACAGACAGTGTGGCTTTGATCTTTGCTGCTAACTCAGCTTTTACAAAAGCCTGCATAATGGCTGATACAAAGGCAATTAATGATCTTATAGCAACAGCCTTCAGTCCTGAAGTCACTAGAGATTGAACTGGTCTAATATCTGGTATGGAGAAAATAACACCAATTATCCTTCCCACTCAGAGGTGGTATTCAGCAGGTTCTGACCAGTTCTGGAAAACCAGTAGCGGAAATTTTGAGTAGCTTGGAGAACTGGCAAATACCACCTCTGACTGCCCCTCCCCCCTCTATTCTCTGCCTCCCGAGTCCCAGCTGATCAGCTGGGTCTTCTTTTTGTTGCCCTGCACAGGAGAATGGAGCTGGAAAGCAGGTTAGTGGGGTGGGGAAGGAATGGGATTTTGCAGTAACCTTCCCCCCAGGAGTGGGGTAAGAATGGAGATTTTGTCGTAACATTCCTCTACCACGCCCATCAAGTCACACCCACCAAGCCACACCATGCCCACCAGGCCTTGCCCACAGAACTGGTAGTAAAATGTTTTTAATCCCACCACTGTTCCCACTGGTATCTCTAGTCCCTGTTGAACTCCTGCTCCCACAGCCTGTCTGTATCCAGCAAAGCGGCCTCTGAAAGCTTGGTGTGGCAGAATTGGAAGTCTTATAGTGAGGTCCTAGCCTTGGTATTTGGGTGCAGGGATCTTTTGTGCCAGGCTGTCTGGAAAGCTTGTCCGTAAAGGATGTCTGCAGAGGAATCCAAAAAAGTCAAAATGGTGGCCACAGCCATAGGATCAAAGCCCCTGGCATGGACAACATTTTGAGGGTTTTTAATCCTTCAGTAGACAGCCCTGAACAGGTATCCCTCGATTTATGACCATCATTGAGCCCAAACTTTCTGTTGCTAAGTGAGACATTTGTTAAGTGAGCTTTGCCGTCCATTTTACCATCTTTCTTGCCACCGTTATTAAGTGAATTGTTGCCGTTGTTACATTAGTAGCCCGGTTGTTTAAGTGAATCTGACTTTCCCCATTGATTTTGCTTCCCAGAAGGTCTCAATATGATCCAATTGCAAAGCACCTGAAATTTGATCACGTGACCATGGAAATGCTGCCACGGGTCGTGTGAAAAATGATTATAAGTCACTTTCCTCAGTGCCATTGCAACTTTGGACGGTCACTAAACGAACTGCTGTAAGTCGAGGACTGCCTGTATTGTCCACCTTCTTTTTCAGTTCTTATACATAACTTCAGTCCTCTCTCCTGCTTACTCAAAGTCAACAGGACTTCTACCCCCCACCCTGTGTCTGGCCCATTAACTCCTCCCCTTCCCAGCGACCAATAGAACAGAGCAGCCTCCACCAGGCGTCGCCTAATGCAGGGGTCTCCAACCTTGGCAACTTGAAGACTTGTGGACTTCAACTCCCAGAATTCCTCAGCCAAGCTTGGCAATTTAAAGACTTGTGGACTTCAACTCCCAGAATTCCTCAGCCAACCTTGGCAACTTTAAGACTTGTGGACTTCAAATCCCAGAATTCCTCAGCCAGCCTTGGCAACTTGAAGACTTGTGGACTTCAACTCCCAGAATTCCTCAGCCAACCTTAGCAACTTGAAGACTTGTGGACTTCAAATCCCAGAATTCCTCAGCCAACCTTGGCAACTTGAAGACTTGTGGACTTCAGCTCCCAGAATTCCTCAGCCAACCTTGGCAAATTAAAGACTTGTGGACTTCAAATCCCAGAATTAAAGTTGCCAATTGGAGACCCCTGGCCTAATGGTTATCAGCTCTAGTTGCAAACCTCCAAGCTCTCTCACGGCCTTCTCCCCTCTTCCGGCTGAGGGGCGAACCTGCCTCTGTGGATCGCGGCTTCTTCTTCTTTTTTCTTTCGCCGTTTGATGTCCGCGGTGCGAAGAAGGAGGGAGGCCAGCGCGGCCACCCTTCACCCTGAGAGGCACGGAAAGCCGAAGCCACTACAAAGGACTTCGGCTTCTTGCCCTGGGATCCCATTTCTCGGGAAAGGCTCCAGAACAAACAGCCCTTTGTCTTACCCACCGGCCGTCTGCCACCACCCAGATTTTCAAAAACCAGGTAGATTAGAGTTTGACGGTAAATACCATCCACAACTGCAGCCGAGAAGAAGAGGGGGTGGAGGTTTGTATGGGAGAAAGACTTTTCAAAACCCCGGATTTGCCTCTGCTCGTTGTTGGCGTTTCAGTGCCCTTCAGATTTTTTTTTATTTTTATTCATATTTATATGCCGCCCTTCTCCTGAGACTCAGGGCGGCTTACAATGTTTGGAGCACAACCCAATGTGCTCAGCAATAGCCTTCATTCCATTGTATATGCCTGCTTATTACTAAGCGGCATTTTTACAAAGTCAGCTTATTGCCCCCAACAATCTTGGGTCCTCAGTTTACCTATCCCGAGAGGATGGAAGGCTGAGTTAACCTTGAGCCTGGTGGGATTCGAGCCTGCAATAATTGCAGGCAGCTGGAACTAAGTGCTAGGCGTTTAATAGCCTGCACCACCAAGGCTCTTTCCCTTTCGACTCTGGGCGTTTTTCTGGAAAGGCGGAGTACAAAACTTCAATGCTAGAAAGGCAGAGATGAGATCTCCCGTTGGCCGCTGACCCTTGAGCCTCGCCCTCCCTTTGCTCAACCAAGAGAGTGGATGACGTGGGAATACCGGAGGGCGGGGGGGTGGCGGGGGGTGGGAGACATCAGACGGCCTTTCGCGGCCCTTTAATTGCCCCCCCTTTAAACTTGTTATTACGACGTTAACCGGCTAAGTAAACGTTGCTGCCTTTCATTGCCATGATGTGACAAATGAAAACATACCCCTCTGAAAAGCGGTATTCTTTGGTGGACGGAGAGGACGGGAAGGGAAAAAGGGGGTGGGAGTTCGGATAGAGCTGTCAGGCTGAATTAATGTGGGGGTAGAGCCGCATTTTGAGAGCCGCGAACCGAAGCGGCTGCGGTTTTGCTGCCGTTGCAGTCAGTCCGAACGGGCGTCAGCTACACTCCAGCTTTCTGATCTTCCCCCGCTACAATTTTCCCATCCCGACGTATTTTACTGCTTTTGATTCGATGTGTACAGGACGAATTCATTGCGGATATTATCCGCCTTACAGATCGGTATAGAAAGGCTTAGATCTAATAAGAGTTGAGTTAATAAAGACGATTGAGCCTAAAATGGTAACGTACGGATGCGCCTCGAAGTGGGAAGGTCAGCTGAGGTCACTTCCCGCTTAGTCCTATTTCAGTGAAATGGCGAGGAACAAAATCGAGAACAAAATACTTACTGGCAGAATTTATCCAGAACGCTAAAGTTGCCCGTTTCACGGACCTACGTTAGGACGTAAGTTTAAGTGCAAATCGGGCCGCCTTTTGGTTTGCTCAAAAAACAAACCATGATTTCAGAACAATGTCTTGACACTATGTGTGAAAAGGCCAGCCAATTCAGGATAGTCGGTCTAGTTAATCCAAATTGGAGACACATTCAATGAAGAGTTTAGGATCCAGGTAAGAATTAGGAATGTCGTTTTGTGAGTGGGGTTCCCCTTTTCCTGCTCTCTGCTTTTCAGCCTGAAGAAAAACTTCAGCAGGCTCACTACCAGTAACAGTTACTCACTGAGCTGATGGTCTAAAGAATACCATCGAAGGCACGTTATCTGTTTGCTTTATGGGTAAAGACTGTCCCCAAGAGAACACAAATATTGTAAATGTGGATTCCAGGACTCTGCTTGGGTGATATTACTATAATTGTGAGAGAACCCACCACAAACGATCCTTACAGAAACATTTCTGCCCTTGCAATGTAATCGTGATTATCATTGTGTCTGAAAACTCAATTGATTCTCCGAAATTTATTTGGTCCTGCTTCATCTACCTGAACTTCAAAATTTGTATTTCTTGGTGTATTTCCAAAACCCTACTTAGAAAGAACCCCCCTGAGGATCTGTGCCCTGCTTGATTCCAGTCCAAGAGCAGTTTCATTCTAGGCTTGGGGAAATTTTCTCAATTCTTCCAAAGTCAAGATAGGATAGGATAGGATAGAATAGGATAGGAGGAGGGGAGGGAAGAATGACGTTTATCTTGAAAAATGACTATTTCACAAATGATGTTCAACGGGACATTTTAAGGAAGCCGCCGTCCACTGGTGAAAAATGCTTCCTTTTTTTTATCGCTTTCCATTTTTCCCGAGAGGGGACTTTAGCCATCGCAAGATTGCTGGGAAGGTTACAGTGACTCGAGGAAACCTGCCTATGATCGGGCTGAGTGCCTATACTGGCCCTTCCTTCCTTCCTTCCTTCCTTCCTTCCTTCCTTCCTTCCCTTCCTTCCTTCCCCCTTCCTTCACGGTCGGGTGAGGAGAAACCGTGGCCGAAACTGCCCGGCTGCAGCCAAAGGAGACGCTCTTGATTCCCCAAGGGAATGCATTCGCGTTCCCGCCTTTCCTCCGAGCAATGGGCGGTAAGGTCGCCCTCCTCTTTCTGGTCTACTGCGGCCTCCACAGCTTCTTTGCAGCTGCCGCCCCTCCCTTATCGGGCAAACCGATTCTGTGAGAGGGGAGAAAGACCGCGATGACATCTTGGAGCGGAGAAGGGCGAGGGGCGCTTCCCCCAGACCAGACAGCCAGAATTGTCTGCCCAGAGGAGGCCGGGAAGAGAGCCGAGGACACTGCTGACATCCGAATGAAATCAACTCGGAGTCCATTACACTAGAGGATTAGCTAATTGCCAGATCAGAGAGACGAGGAAGAAAAATAAATAAATATGCCTTTAAGTAACCGAAAGTAATTATAACCCCATTGTTGACGCTAACGATTAATAATTGATCGGCTGTTCTACACAATGAAATGTCAGTTTACGCTCCTTTGAATGCACATATGGCTATTTCTTTCAGGGGAGGGGAGGGACCCGCCGTTTCGGATCCTAAACATTTGATATTTGGAAAGGCAGCCGGTAAGAGAACCTTGGCTTCGGAATAAGAAGGAGCTGGCTATTCAGCTGGGTGCTCCCTAAGGGGAGAACGGGCACATTTTTATTACATTTCAGACGCTGCTTATTACAATACAAACTACTTATTTAATTACAAAATCAAAGCTCCGAGCTGAGGTTCAGTCCTTACGAGATTATCGTTATCTTTCCTCTCTTAAGGGCGAGGAAGAGAAAATGCCCCCACCACCAGGAAACGGATTTTAAAGAGTATCCTCTTGTCTGACTGTTTGATAATTTACGCGGATATCACTTAAACGCCCGTCATCGGGAAGGGGCGCGTGCAGGTGGGCCCACCCTGAGCGGCTCTTGGCTGTCAAGGAAGCGCTGAGGGACGATGATGGGCTCAGTTGGAGTAAGTAGGTCGCTAAAGATGTCGTTTTTTGGAGGGGGACCGTCTTCTAGAGCCCACGGCCTCCTGACAGGCCCAGGAGGAGAACCCTGTCGCGTTTTGAGCGCAGGGATCGTGTGAACGGAACGAAAAGGCAGGCCGACACTTGCACCAAATAGGCAGCGAGGCTTTGGCGGAAAAAGAGCCGCGGGATCGCCAGCACAAAACGCCCTTCTGCGGACTTGTCACCGCTTTTTCCTTCTCGAAAAGCCGCATTATCTCACGCACAGACACTTCAGGCTTGGTGGGGGATGGGAGAGAAGGGGGGGACACGTGTCTAGTCTTCAAAAGTACGAAGGTCTATTGCTGAGATCTTCGGGGTGTCACCTTCACCATCTGTACGGACACAGTTTTAAGCGCCTTTCGTCAGAGTCTGTATGTCCTCTTGGAGTCTTTTCAGATGGCGCAATACCTGAAGCTGTGGCAGTGAGTGAACCCTAAACCGGTTTACTCTCGGGTTAAAAAATAAAAAAAACAAGCTCATCTACCTTAAACCCTTCCTTTTGGGATAATAAGCAACCATCAGAACAACTAAATTAATTTCGCCCTCACTTCCTTCCGACGTCTGTTAATTACGGTAGCGAGTAACGTTTAGGATAAATTCATTCCGCGTTTATCCCGCTTCGGGATCAGGGCGGTCAACAAACGGCGGCACCTCTCAAAAGTTACTCAGTCTGCTTTATGGGCTGCGTAATAAGATTCGACGCCTTCTAACACACACGTAGACGCGCCATGCTGCGCTCCCGCGCTTTGAGAGGCGAGATCAGAGAGCCCTGCACTAACTAAAGGCAACCTCCCAAATAAGAGCCCCGATCCATTGCGCTCTTGCAGAATCCGATTTTGCAGACGGCTGCGGCTGTAAGCCTCGGATGAAAGCTCCGCTTTCTCCTAAGTGGACGCTGCAGTCGACAGGGAATGGAGTAGGCGCGTTTACCTGGAATGCACCGGGCCGCACCAACTTAGCCAAGAGACCCAGGAGCAGCGCCGGCGAAGGGGATCGGTGGTAACTCTAGGAAAGGACGCGGAGCGCATCTACAGCAGGGTTATTGCAAGTGGGAGAGAAGCGCGCCGGCGGCTTCCAAAGCCGCCTTAATGGCAAGCAATCTTCGGCTGGGGTGGGGGTGGGGGTCTCAATTGCAAGCAATCCGCGAAGCCGCCTGTTCCCCGGCCCTCCCCTGGAGAGCTAAAACCCTCCACCTCGCCGCGTTCCGGTCTTTTTCAAGCAAAAGCACCAAAACAGCAAAGCGACCACAATCTTACACTTGACTGGGGGGAGGGGGGTTAAAAAAAAACCTGCGGAGGAGTCTCTTAACTGCCCCTCTCTTCCCCACCCCGCTGCAGGGAAATGAGAGCGGGACAAGTTCAGTTCTTTCAGACTGTTTCTTTTCTAGAAACAAGTTTTCTCTTATGGACAGCACGCTTTGCAGACCTTTGAAGTCAGGACAGAAAGAGAGCAGCGAAAAACTGGAGGGGGACAAGCTCATCCCCCTCCTTTTGGGACCATCAGCCCAACCAGTCTCAGAGTGGCAGGAGAGAAGGCAGCTTACCGGACTCTGAAACTAGCGTTATCGTTAAAATTAGAGGCACAGGATTGTGCTAACTCAACAGAAGTTGAAGGCAAAGGAAAATTGGAGAAGGCTCTTGGAAGGACAGTCGGATGGTAAAAGCTTTGGGCCACGGTCTGGGCTGCAAAACAATGAGATATTACAACAATAAAATCGTTCTTTAACGTCATTTAAGAAGAGATTGGACAACAAACGGTTAAAGATTTCTTCCCGGAGCAGGGGGTTGAACTAGAAGACCTTTAAGGTCCCTTCCATGTGTGTCATTCTGTTGTTTAAATGGCTTTCTCGTTGGGGGGAGGGGGGAGAGGAAAAGGTGAAACCAAACATCAGAATTACAACGTTGTCCTTTGGCGCAGCATTTTAATGTTGTCGTTAATCGCTGCCTTCCTCGTCTCCAGACTTTTTAAAAGAGAACAGGTCTGTCTAATTAGGGGGCGAAATCCCTCAGAAAGTTCTCCTGCCAGCTGAAAGAGACCGAAGTCAAACTTCGGGCGATCTAGCTGAGGATTCCTAAATTAAACCTTCATTAAAACGCAGCGGATACACACACCGGATTGTGCGGATCCAGTTCAGAAGAACTGCCCTGTAATCTTAGCCGTACTAGATGGGGAACGGATCCTGCTCTTCTCTTACACCGCAGAACGTCCGCAAGGAGGGTGAGAGGGGCCGCGGTTCCATTAGGGACCGCTCCGTGTTGACATTCTTCCTCCGCTTCGACCCCGAGATTACACCAAACCGGCTAAAACTGACGGCGTCCTGACAGTCCCAGGAGGAGGAGGAGGAGGAGGAGGAGGAGGAGGAGGAGGAGGAGGAGGAGGAAGAGGAAGAGGAAGAGGAAGAGGAAGAGGAAGAGGAAGAAGAAGAAGAAGAAGAAGAAGAAGAAGAAGAAGAAGAAGAAGAAGAAGAAGAAGAAGAGCTTCAAGTCTTCCAACTTTTCTGTTAAAGTCCCTAGATTTCCTAATCTTTGCTACAAAATGAATTTAAAGTAAAACCAAATGGAACGGGCATATTTCCTGTAAAAACAAAATAAACCTGGAATATAACAAGAAGGGAGAAAGGCAAAAAGACAGAAAAGTGGAGGTGAAACTATTATGTAAGTGGTAGATCTTAGGAAAAAAATGTTTCCTTATAAAGAGGCAGGTTGGTCTAACGATTAAAACACCAGGCCCAAAACAAGGAATTGTGAGTTCTAGTCCAATATTAGGCATATAAAGTGTCTGTAACTTTGGGCCAGTCACCACTCTCAGCCCAACTCACATCACATAGTTGAACTGAAGTTGTGAGAAAAATTGGAGGAGGAAGGAGCATTAGATATGTTCAGGACTTACAGTTATTTATAAGAATAATAAAGGCAGGATAAAAAAAAAGCTTTAAAAAAACCAAGTCTCAGCTGTTTCCCCAATAATCTGACTAGGAGAAATGATTTGTACCCCTAACTGGGGAAGGAGATTGCAAAGCCTTCCTTCAGCATGTTTTAGCCTGGATTTTAAAAAGAAAACACAACTACCTTGTGTTTAAATGTGAAATTATTTTAATACCGCATGTCATTTCCTAATAAGAAATCTGTTTTGCCAGCCACACAATAATGCACGTGGCTGAGTGTTATTAATTCAAATCTCATTGTAATCTGGGCTAGTAGATATCTTAGTAAATTTCCGATAGTACCATCTACCACTGAAATGAATTGAAGGGGTGCAAATCTAATATAGCATCTTTTATGTTAACCCAAATTGGCAAAAAAAAAAATAGGCACATCTTTATTTCCATTCAGCTGAAGCTTTCAGGGTGAATTTCTCCATGGGCTGGTCCTCTGCTGTTTCCCGCAGATCAGTATAAAATATCACCTACTCTAAATTATTTCTTAAGTGCAAAAATAAAAAAATAAATAAATGCACAGACAGAAAGAAAGAAATAAGAGTGGGAAAAATATTTCAGTAAACTCATTTGTGTCTGTATAATGAGCAGTAAACAGTATGCACTTAGTTGGAATAACTTCCAGAAATGAGGATTAGCCTGATTAATTTAATTGGACTTATTTAACTGCCTTACTAAAATCCAAAGAGGTACTTTAAAACGTATTTATTTTGAAACCCAAGCTAGTCATGTATGTGGGAACTTCAGGTAAAGAAAAGAATCCCATTCAGTTAAGAAGATTCCACCTTTCTCTCCCCTCCCTGCAAATTTGTCAACTTGTCCCAACAATGTCTCTCCTCTTTTGGCTAAGCTGCTCTAAGCACCAAGGGACTAAACTGCAAATGCCTAAATTTTTTTCCAGCCTTCCTGTAGCTGTAGCCTTCCCCTCCTTCCACCAGCCCTCTTTCTCTCTTTCCCCCTCTCTCTCTCTCTCTTTCTCACAACTCCACATTCTTTATCCAGTTAACATTCCCTTGGCTGAAGTCTGAACTATCTGAGATCACTTTCAAATGCCCTTTCTAACAAGCCCTTGAGCCAGAGGCCACTAATTTTCAGTGAACAAAAAGCCACTGGAGAGAGTCCCGTTTGTCAATATCAACTGTTCCAGCCATTTGCCATCTTCAGACACATCGGCCTATCTGAGCTGGCAGATGTTTAGACAAGATTTTATAAATGGTTCAATATCAGCCCGTAATGAACCCCAACTGACCATCGCAAAGCAGCTAAAAGCATCCAGGATCTCTCCTGCTGGGATCTAATAATGCTCTCACGCCGGAACATTATTAATCATGGAATAAAATAGATGAGCCTCTTGAAAAATAAGTGTATGATTGATTAAAGGGCAGTCTAAGAAGCTATTATTCTTGTTTCATAACCGTAAGTTATATTCACTCAATTTATCTTTGGAAAAGAAAATAAATGGTTGTTTGTCTCTTTATTGAAATTTTACTATATGGGAATTCTCATTATTTGCTGGGGAGTGGGGAAAAAAGAGACTGTTGAGCTGCTTCTTTTTCCTTTTTTTTTTTTAAAGCCCAAGATGGATGTCTTGGGTGATTAGTGCATTATAGAAATGTGTAGAAAGCACTTGAAATGAGGGAGAATATTTTTTATTGGGAGGATTTCTTAGTGTTTTTACTTTTTGATTTAAAAAAATAGCTGCGTTTATTTCAAATGTGAGTTAAAACATCATTTTGTATGAAAGATGTTGGTTATTTCTATATGTGTGTCTATATAAATTGATTAAATTTGAAGTTTTTAAAATTTTCCTAATAGTTTAAGTTTTATTTAGTCACATTACTAAATAAATTCAAAAGATACATATCTGTAATGCTTTGCAAATTATAATAAATTACCAAATATGCATATTTATGACCAGTAAAATAGAATAAAAAGGCAGCACCTTGTTGTAGACTAATCTGTTTTTATTTACAATTATAGATATAAATTAGTAAAGAATTCTTGTTAAACAACAAGGGATTGTATAACCATCAATGTTTCAAATAAAAACCAGGCATAATTTATTTACAAAAGACTTGGGATTCCATTGCAATACAACTTGCATAAATTACTAGATTTTATATCATTACAAAAATAAATATCAAATATGTTTCATTTTGTAAGTACTTGCAGTTTCTTTAATTAATCCCTACTGTATGTATCTTTTACAAAGAGTTTGTACAATAAGTCCTATCACACCTACAGAATATAGATATATAGATTATATATATATGTATATACCGTGGCAATGAAGTGATCAAGTCAAGATATCCTGAGAAAAAACAGATTTCCTTTTTTTTGTTTCGTTTTTGTTTTCCTTTTTTTAATCACACATACATTAGGGAAACTAGACTATACCAGCAAACGCACATTAATGTCCAACAAAATTCTGGTTCAATAATTAGAGAGAGTCTGTAGATCTAAGAGTGCTCTGTGGTCTTCTTTTATACAGTGGCACAAGTTGTGGTCCGGATTTAGAGTTTTGTTAGAGTTACGGATAGAGATAGATAGATTAGCTTGGGGAGAGATGATGGCTTGTTGACTTTTCTCAAAGCAATTGTGACACCTACCTGTGGACCAAGGAAAACACCAGATCATCCTCAATCTTTCATTTACACAGAATGTGTTAAAACTGGCAGCAAAGTGAAAAGGTTATTCTCCTACCTTGCCTGAGAAGGACCGAGGTGGGGTTTTTGTTATTTTTAGGTAGTAAAGAATAATTGATCAAAAGATTATTTAAAAAAAAACAAAACCAAATTAACTGCAGCAGCTTCTTGGAAATAGATTGGTAATGAATGCAGATACTCTTTGGAACCTGGCCAAGATCTATCTCATTGTCTGTCTCTGCTATTTGAAATGTATATCAGTATACCAGATAAATTAAAGGCTTATTTTGATGCACCGTTCTTTAAATTTAAGGTCTATGTGGATACCTTATTGTACAGCCACCCAGAATCAATTGGAGTCAGAGGATGCTTAAACTGAATTAAATAAATAAAGTAGGAAGTTCTCCTGCATTTCTTACTGGCAATAGAACAACAAAGGTTTCTTTGCATCTATTATTTTACATGCTTACTTCAAATAGTGGAAGACGACAATGAGATCCATTCTGGCTGGATTGCAAAGTGAACACCATTCTCTCTTCCCGCCACACCTATCATTTCAATGAGGTCTTGGTGCAATAACTGCCCACTCCCTTATGTCTTTAACTTGCAAATAACATTTAAAAAGTCTGATTTAAGTATCCATTCCAAAAGGATGGTGTGCGTATAAAGCAGCTGGACCTTTTTCTGCAAAGTGAAACAAAAGGGTAAAAATGCAGTTGGAGGTCCTTGGTAATCATAGTCTTTGGTAATGGAGCAAGAAATCAGCATTAAGCCAATTTACAGGCCTGGGCAATGCGTCTTAGGACCTGATGCCAAAGGATCCCCCCTAACTAGTGCAACAGAATAAAAGGCAGAAAGAAAAAGAAAGAAAAGGGAAAAAAAGGGTCTCACTTACTTGCCTGGCTGCTGTGTGATTGCCCTTCTATAGGTATGGTTGTACTCCTACTGTGCACATTTCAGTGGGGTCTGTCAAAATAGAAGCGTCAGTTAGTCACAGGACACAGCTGGCTAACTAGATTATTCACTCTGGGCATGGCTACAGCTCCTTCTTGCACAAAAGCTCAGAGCTGGTTGCTTGAAAGGCCTGCCCCTATGGCATCATTCCTCAGCTGATGGAGATTTAAGGGGAGGGGGCATAATTGCTCATTGGGAGACCACCTTTTCTAATGATCTCCTATTTAAAGCTTAAGTAAGCTCATCAGGGTTTGTAGGGTGACAGGACACCCTTAGATGGGGCCGGTTGTTCAAGCTGCAATCCTCTGCATCCAGAGTTTAATAACCCCATTCTGACATTCTGCTGACTAAATATACCCAGGGAGGGATCTCATGCACACTTTCTTACAGAGAATCTGCTAGCTCACATACTGCCAAAACTTCTGCTTGTTTCAGAAAGTGACAGCGATGGGTGTTATTGCTACTATACTACTATCACATTTACTCTAGACATGGTCTCCAGAATTAGGAATGTTAAATGTGTCGCATTTACCCAAGCTACCATTCTATCTGTGTATCTTTCCATTTTTAGGTATTAAGAATTCATGACATAACTTTTTTTTTTTAAAGGAGTTTTAGAACTGGTTTTAAGTATTTTTAACCACCTAGACTGCACATTTTGTTTTTCCTTTTTGTTTCCTGGCTAATTTTGGAAAGGCATATTTGCATTTCCTTCCTAAAATATTCCTAGGAGGAGGATCCTCTTCCCTTCAGTGAAACGGGCTTCGGGCAGAATCTTGATTAGGACAAAGGCTGTGATCCCAAACAAAACAAATGGGAGGCAAGGCCAGTGGCGTCTCAAGGAGTTGATGCTGCGGACATGCCCTTTGGCTTTGCCTTCTCGAGCAATGGAAAAGCTGCCTCCCCAACCCCACTCCTCAATCTCTGGACGGTCTATTCCGCTCCCCCTCCAGTCTTATCGGGTGTGATCAGGAAGGGTGATTGTGGGCTGATCAGGAAGGCCGTCCGCTTTTGCCGCTCTTGGAGTCGCCTAAACGGGTTTTTCTTTCCTTGGAAGCAAAACGAGAAACAAAGAGTTTACCTACCTTTCTTGGGATCGGAAGTGGGAGGCTTGTAATGCTGTTCGAGGTGGCTTGTGATGGTTTTCAGCGAGTTTTCCGAGCCCGCCTTCAGAGCCGCGCCGCCGCCGCCGCCGCCTGTTAAGACCGCTTGGTTGAGTCCCTCGTTGGAGGCCACGGCGGTCGAGTTGTACCTCAAGATGCCCTGTCCCTGGAGGGCGTTGAAGTTCCCGTAGTTTGTGTAATTGCTATAAAAAGGCGACGTATAATAAATATGCCTCCCCAAGAGCGAAGAAGGCGAGTAGGCAGCGTTGTGTGGGGCGGAAGGCGGTGGGCCCGAAGGCGGGCAGCTCTGGCCCAGGCTGTGGCTGTGGGGATGCGAGTGCGGATGTTTAAGGTCCGAGGTGGCGATTTCTGCCAGCGACCAGAGCTTGGGCTTGCTGGCTTGCGTGGTCTGGGAGGCCACCGAGGGTGAGATCCGGGCGTCCAGAGCAGCTTTGGCGGCGTTTCTGGCAGAATCCTGGCCCAGGAGCGGGGCTTCTACCCCAGTGAGAGGAGACGAAGTGACGGGCTTGGGAGGGAGGCCTCTGCCCGCCTCGTCGTCTTCCTCGTCCTCATCCTCGTCCACGTCCTCATCGTCGTCATCTTCCTCGATCTCCTCGTACTTGTCCTTACAGTCCGAGCCGGACTCGCAGAGCGGGTCCCCTGCCCTGCACGGGCCTTTCTCCCCATCCGATTCGGCCGAGCAGGAATGGTCGGTGAGGGAATCCACCTGCAAGCTAATCCCTGCAGGAAAGAACCAGAGGAGCTGTCAAGGGAAGAGGGCGACAGGATCAGCAGCCCCAAATCCCCGCTCTCCTGCCCACCGCCAGGGAACTCCTTCGAACCCGAAGCTCGGATGACTCTTCTAGCGTTCGCGCCCCAGCGCCCGCCTCCCTACCCGGCTCGCCAGGCCTTAAACTGGACGCCACCCTCTGCAAGGCCCCAGGCCTTTTGCTCTACTCTGAAGAGAACAGCCGCGGCTCGTCTGGCCGGAACTTGGCCGGGAAGAGAGCCACGGAACGGCCTCCTCTGGCTCTTAGCGCTTCTTAGTTGTAAGGCCTGCAGACACTACATTCCTAAAGCTTTTGAAAATGTAGCGTAAGGACGCCAGCACTGCTACCACTATTCCTCCAGCTCTTCTAATCCTATGCAGTAAATGAGGCCCTACCGGTGGGAGAACATCACAGAAACTTTCGCTTAGTGCTGAGCTGATTGGGGGTGTTGAGTGTGGGCTAGACTGGAGGGGCTAAAGGCCGTCAGAAAGAGCCGGCCGCTGAATACCCCTCCCTAACTGTTCCAAAATGGAACGATTCCGAAGCAGGCTGACCGCCGCCGGCGCGTCCTCTCCCCCTCACCCCGCGGTCGAACTCTCACCTTCATCCTCCGCCGACGTTTCGTTGCTGTCCCGCCCTTTGTCCGAGCCGGTCTCCTCCTTGCTCCGGATCCCGCCGCTCTCCCCTTCCAGGTCTTCGTCCTCGTCCTCGCTCTTGTTGCGGGGCGCCCAAGTCATCTTGTTCTCCTTTTTGAGCCTCCGGCGGGCGTTGGCAAACCAGGTGGAGACCTGCGTGAGGGTCATCTTCGTGATGATGGCCAGCATGATCTTCTCGCCTTTAGTCGGGTACGGGTTCTTGCGGTGCTCCTGCAGCCAGGCCTTCAGCGTGGCCGTGGCGTCTCGCGTGGCGTTCTTCCGGTAGGCCGGGTCATTTAGCTGATAGGGGTAGGCTGGGCTGCCGTAGGGATGGTAACTGATGGCCCCGCTCATGCCCGTCGTGTGGGCGTCGTAAGGAGAACCCTGCCAAGCGCCAAAGCAAAGTGTTTACTCAGCTATTTCTACAACTGGTCGTCGGCACAAATATATTATTATTAATAATATAAGGGAACAGAACAGAGTACTATATATAACGATTTATTTTGTGGGGGGGAACACTCCTACGCATTTTCCTCTATAAACAAGCCCGGGTGATATTGGAACCACATTCCCTTCGCCTTCTGTAAAAACTACTGAAATTGTCATTTAATAATTTCAATTTATTTAATACATTTGTTTATTTTCCTCTCTAAGTCCTCTTTCTACTATCCCCCTGGGGGTGGGGGCGAGCGGGGAGGGAGAGATAGGAAGAGAGACACAACAAAACCCCCCACTTAGCAATTCAGCCCGCTAATGCATTGCAAATCCAATTTGCAAACCAGGAGATATGCACCGTTTCGAATTGGTCAAATACGATATAATTAGCATTTTAATTCACCCTTTAAACGTTTAAATTACGCTGGTTTAAAGTCTGCGTAATACGAGAGTATGGAGAAAGGAAGGAAATTAGTTGAGCAACTTGGTAAGTTTTATAGACGGTTCAGGAAAGAAAACAATATGCTCCAAATCTACCTAATGTTCTTAAATAACCCATGGAGAAAAAAGAAAGACTTGGCAACTTGCGGGTGCTTTTCTTTTGCCACGAGAAAGTCAAACAGAAGAGCATTTGAGATGGGGCTCTCATTATCCTAAATAAAGATCGCCCGGCTGGGAGAAAAGGCGAAGGTTATGGGAGAGAGAAGAAGGGAGGGAGGGAGAGAGACTCCAGCCAAAGACGCTGGATCTGATATCTCGTGTGTAGTGAAAGAAAACGAACCCTTCGCCCCACTTTCCCAGGACCAATTGGCTCTGCTATCTTTAATCCTTCATCGGTTTGCAATAGCTACAAAATACGCACGAACGCCGACATTAACATACTTTGCAGCAATCGGGAAGTGGTGGACATCTGCCCGAAGCTGCGTGAAAAGTGGGAGCGCTCGGACACACGCACTTACACACACACACACACACACACGCACACGCGGACACATGCCTGGCTTGGGCTCCTTGAAACCAGTGAAAAGTTGGCACTATAAATTACACAATCAGAAATAAAAGTGGACAAAGAGAGACAAATAAGAGAAGAAGAAGGAGAAAAACTTAACAGAAAAATAGTGAAAACATAAAATAGAAAGGAAAGTGAGAAACCCAAGAAGGAAAAAAAATAGAGAGGAAAAGGGAGGAGGAAGTTTTTAAAAACCCGGGGGATACAAAGGGGAAAGAAAAGGAGAAGAACCGAAGAAAGGAAAAGCAGAAAAGCAGCGAAAGGCAGCACAAGCGAAGAACAAAAAAAGAAAGCTTCCAAAGAGGGGAAGACAGCTGTTCACTCCTTTCCTCGGTTCACACGGGGAGCTTAGCGCGGGGTACATTCACACGATCCCCCAGCCTAGCCCAGATGGTCTCGGAGATTCGAGTGGGGGGAGCGATGGATGAGGAGGAGGAGGAGGAGGAAGATGGAGGAGGCGGCGATGGTGAAGGATGGCGCCGAGGCGGGTCGCTCGCTCGCTCGCTCGCTCGTCAGTTACCCACCATGTAAGAGGGGAATCCCGTGGCCGGGTCGGTGGAGTACTGAAGCGGGCTGCTGAAGCCGGTGGCTGCCGCTTGGGCCGTGAACGCCGCGGATCCGGGATAAGGGCTGAACGCCGAGCCCGAAGATGATCTGGCCAGCTCTTCGCTCCTGGGCGCCGCCAGCGCCGACGCCCCGTAAGCCGGGCAGGAGTAGAGCGCCAGCGAGCCCGGGGGCTGGTAGAGGTAGCCCTGAGGGTAGGACATAGCTGGCCGGCCGACTGTCAGCGGGCGGGCAAAAGGAACGGAAGCGGGGGGCCTGGGCTGAGCGCCGGGCGGAGAGGAGGAGGAGGAGGAGGACGGCTGGCACTTCAGCGGCTAGGCTGCTGCTGCCGCCGCCGCCGCCGCGGCCGCCGCTGCTGCTGCTGCTGAGCACTCCGGCCGCGGAGGAGCTCACAGCCTCCGCTCCATAGGCAAGGAGGAGCCGGAGCCAAAAGGAGAGCCGGGCGCGAGGCGGAGGAAAGCCGCTCGCTCTCTCTGGGCGCGCGCGCGCGCGCGCTCTTTCTCCTTCTCCTCCTTTCCCACGCAGAAGTCACCCACTGCTGCAGGAGGAGGAGGTGGCGGCGGTGGGCATCTGGGCAAGAAAGGCGCGCGGGGAGAACGAGAAGAGGAAGAGGAGGCGTCTCCCCAAAGCCCGGCAGGGAAGAGGTCAAAAATAAGGGAGAGCGGGAAGCAAAACCAGCCTCGGCCGGGCTGCACCGGGTAAGCAGTCTCCGCTGGCTCCGCAATTCTTCCCTCCCTCCTGAGCTCGGAGCCCGCCAGTAAGGCAAGGCGAGCTTTCCCCCCCAGCGCCTGCGACAAGTCTTGGATTTTGGAGCAGGCATAGGAGCTTGGGAAGGCGAGGAGTTTGTGGGGAAAGGAGTTTCGGAGGGGCATTGGCAAGGCGAGCTGTCCGTCACGGCGACTCATCTGCATATGCGGGAAGACACGCCCCTCGCCCGCTCCTTCCCAGATGGAACCAAGGAGGGAAGGAAGGACTTGGGCGGGACTCTGGGAAAACAAAATAAAATCAAAACCCGCCCCCTTCCCTCGGCGGCGGCGGCGGCTCAGAGAAAATCGCGCGCGGTGGCTTGAGGCCCAGCGGTGGAGCGCAGCGGCTGCAACTGAAGAAGCTGGCCGGACGCCGAGCCACGAAATGCATTCTTGTCTTCCTCTCTCCACCCCCTCTGTTTCCCCCCCCCCAGCTCAGGAGGGTTATATAGCGTCACGTAGTTTCAGAGCTGCCCGCGAGGGAGGCAGGAGGCGTTAAGGGAAGGGGGAGAAGGCCGGCCGGCGGGCCTGTCTGCCTGCCACCAAACTAAAGGCATTCCCCCACTGGCACCAGGCTGAGGCTTTGACAATGGGCATGTGGCTTCGTTCCATTGCAGACCAGCCCCGGATGGAGGCCTGCAACGGACCTCGCCGCCCTAAATAAAGGAAGGGAGACTCGCATTCGTGCGGGGCGGGATGGAGACTCGCTGCGGTGCTTGTGTGGAACTACCTCTGGGACCCAAGAAGTGCTTGGGACGCGTTTGGCAGGCTGAAATCCTAAACCCAACAGAAGCTTAAAACTTAAAAGCTTTTTGTCTCGACCACGTAAACTAAACGGGGACTGCGTAAAAGCCGATTCAAATTCCAGGTGCAACTTCCATTTGAATGACTAGGACACGTGCTTAGGGTAGGGTCAGGAAATCTAAACGAGCAGCAGTAGCAAAAAAATGTTGCACAAAAAAAGCGACCATTAATCTGAGTTTTATCGGGGCACGAGCGATGATATTGGCAGGAAGCAGTCCCTATTCCAATGAAAAGAGAAGCGGTCCGCAGACACTTTCCATTGGGATGGGTTTTTTTTAATTTTTATTTATTCCTAACCTCAAGTAATTCTTTCCAAAAACCCGCGCCCCCTCCCACGAAATTCTGCCTACTTTGGGGGAGCAAAGGAAACTCCGTCGCCTTCCACTTTATCACTGACCTGTGGAGGATTTTTCCCACGCTGAAGAAAAATCTATGTGGACACTAAGAATCGACACATATATAATCATCAATAAGTTGGGGGAAATCGGATAATTTGTGTGTGTGTGTGTGTGTGTATATACATACGCGCGCGATTAATTTTGCGCGCTCCGTCCCGATTCAGCAGTTTGCTTCAGTAGAATGGGTGAGGGGACTTGAGGTACCCGATGTTCTTTCTTTCCATTTACCCCGTTTTCCCTGCCGCACATATTCCACCCAGGCTGGCTTTACTCGAGTGTCGTCCTTACGGCCTGACACATGCTTTAAGCGCTTGGCCCTAAAAGCCACCCCGACCGCTTAGCTGAGGCCCTCGCGGCACTGCCGTGAATTGCGGGGTATAAAGAAACAGTGTAAAAGGACTGGCGTTCCTCAGCGATTCTGCACAGGCACAACGTGGGCCGACCTCAATGGGGTGTCTTTCCGCTCAGTGACTCAACTCTGGGTAAAGATCTAAAGAACACCACAACCTCCATCCCGCCTGGTCGCCGAATGCTGCTCGGAAGCAACAATTTGCTTTCATCATCCAGCAGATGGCGGGGAGGGTGACCTGAGGTTTCGGGGGGGGTGGGGTGGAAAAACCCTTAAAAGTGACAGGTGGATTTACAAATTGTGGCTGAAGCTTCCCTCGAGTCTGATCGATTACCGAATGGGGCAAATCGAATCCGCGCACTTGGGGGATTGGAGCTAAAGTGGCTTAATAGCAATCTGCTTTCTAACTTCCATGCAACCCGGTGCCCGGCACTTTCTATCTCTCCGCACAAAAGCGGGAAATTTGGTTCGAGATGCACTACCGGTCATTCTTTTTCTTCTCTTCCACACACTTACATCTGACTGCTGGGAGATCATTGTCATTTTTCTTTTGCAATGCAATGGTCGCGGAGTAAATCCACCCGCTTATAAAATTGGTAGCTTGACGTCTTATCTGTATTTTAAATAGTAACAGCAAATAAGCAATATCACCTGGGTGAATTTAGACTAAACATGAAGCATAAACTCAGCACAAACTTTCTCCTAGAACTCACCTAGAACTCCAGCGATTTGAATGCTCTTTGGAATTAAGTCAACCTGTCGATTGTCACGTTTAGAACCGGAAAGTCAAATGGCTGTTTTTGCCACGAGTTGTGGTCTCTACATGAAAGACCCCTGCCCCAGCCTCCCGACCTCAAGAGCCTCCTTATTCTGGAAGCCCTTGGCAGGTCGGCACCGCAAAACGAATCGGGAGCCCTCCACAGCTTTCCTTTCCTTTTCTATACTAAGCAAAAAAAGGGATGAGCCGCTCGTTTCTTTTATTTTCATTTTTTGACACCTCGTCAAGGTGTTCCGAATAGTCGCCTTGAAATCTCCTCGAATTGGAGTCAACGGTCGTGTGGGAAATGGGCTCCCTTTTTAGAATTACCGAATGTGACCATTGGGACCAAATACAATTGGGGGAGGGGAGATGCGATTGTCTTCGTCGCCACCATGGCCAGCAGCCCAAAGTCCTTCACCCAGAGTGGTTTTCCCCATTGCTTCCTCTGTGTATGCTGGACTACAATTCCCATCATCCCTGTACCTGCTGGGTATTGGTGGGAATTAAAGATGGGAATTAAATTATGATGGAACACGTGCTTGGGGGGGCGGGAGAAGGTTAGCGAGGGTGGGTTTAGGAGCAGGTTCCAGCGATTCTCGAGGGATTTTCCTGCTAATAAGGCGTCTGAAACTGGATTCTTACAGTCCCTGGGTTCGGAGTCGGAGATTGGATCGAAACACATCCCGGGTGTAGCAAAGAATTATCAGTACATTAAAGGGAATAATCAAAGGGGAAAAAAACCCCATCCAAATATCTAGACAGTTTAAACATCCCGTGTCATATTCGTCTTCTTTTCTCATTATTTTGCTCTTCCTCCGAAGAGATAATGTTGCTTTTCTTGCAAAAAAAGAAGAAAAAAAATGGGGGAAGGGTGGTGGTTGAAGGGGGCGGAGGTGGAAAGCGGCTAGTTTTCCAATAAGTACTTAATGAATAGAGCATTACCATTTCAAAAGGCGATCGCTTGCTTTGGGGTTGATTTGCATAATTTTTCTATGGCTTCAAAACAGCAACACTACGTTGTTGCCATGCATTTCCAAACGCAAGCAGAACGCAGGCGGTGTGACAAAGAAGATTCCCCCCCCACCCTCCACTCGCCCCCCCCCCATTTGACTCCGGGGAAGAACTAACCGGAGCGTTTAGCTATAAACGGGACATTCGGTCTTGTTTCGGAGACTGTTTACTGTAATTCTTTCTCTCCCGGAGTTGGACTGTGCGGGTTTGTAAGGAAACGGCGCGGTAATCTTCCATCTCCCAGGCTTTTGAGAAACCTTTTCTTGAATGGCTAGTTTTTTTTTTAAAGCACGCTACGGCCTTTCCGAGGTTTTAATTTCTCATTCCGCTATGATTATGCACCCCCCCTCCGCGTCTTTCCCTTTCCTTTCCAAAATTCGCGTAACCGGCAACGTTACACTTCAGGGCCGCCTTTCGTGCGCCTATTACTGCTAATAAATGAAAGAGATGCAAAGCGACCACAGACGCGTTGACCTTGCCTGGAGGATCCTTGTTATTTATTTAAATATTTGTTTCTTAGCAGAGGGCATTCGCCCCGTGCTTCTAAGCGCAATTAACCGAATACCCAACATTTCTCACGGTGCGCTTCAGCAGAATTGAAGAAGGAGCAACCCATCATTTCTTGTCAATCAGATCTAGAAATAAAATCTAGGGCTGGGTGGAAGTACTAAGCTCCTTTCCCCAATAATTCATCCGCTCTCTGGATGACTTTAGAGCCATCCCAACTACGAGTGTCTATAACTGGATGCAGCCAAGGTACTTAAGATCTCTTTAAATCCCATTGATTTCAGGCAGAGGAGAGCTGACTTAACTCTCCGCCACCAGGATCAATGGGATTTAATCATGCAAGCTGAAGGTAGACTGGGAAGACCATCTCGTGGAAATCAATGTGGTTTATTTTGAAGGGTATCTCCTTGAGATCGGCCTCTGGAAAGAATATCAGGATCGTGCAGTTTGAGTGATTTGATTGGCCTTGATTAACATAGTCTTCTGTGACCCTCTCTTGTGTTGGCCAAACTAGGAATGTATGCTATTGAGTTCAATGGGGTTTGCATCTCTGCAATAAGTCTGTATAGCAAGGTGCTGTTAATTGAGAAAGTTTTGGATGAATCTGAAAGAAAAGGCAGGTAGGACTCGCTTCATTTATGAGATTGGGTGTCCCCTTCTCTCAGTGGGATTTGGGGGTGCTCTGAAGGAGCTCCTGCAAGCATCCCCCCCTTAGTTGTTTCTTATCTCAGCTAACCTTTCCTAGACAGTGTGAACTGAGGAAGGGGGTGACATAATCCAGGATGAGCCTTGCCAAACTGATAGCTTTCAGATACGGTGGTTGCAACAGCTGGGAATTGTGAAACTACAGGCCAGGTTTTCAGGAAAATAGCAGGTGGGAATATCTAACCTCAAAATTTGGCTCCCAACTCTAGTCCCAGATAATTCAACCCAATTACAGATGTTAAATATCTCAATAGTGCAGTCCCTGTGGACATCCATGGAACATCAAAGTAAATGTAATTCAGGATGCAGGGCTCAATCCAATGCATCCTTCCTTGTGTGTAACATTCATTGAATACAGTGAGATAGCCAGCTGCATCCAATATAATTTACATGCTAGTAAATCTCTTTGAAACAAGAAGATCAGATTTCCAAGTAACTATACTTCCAATCATCCTGGAGAAGCAGGATCCTTCAAATTATTAATTTAATTTATTTCAAATAATTAACTTTAATATTTATATTTATATTGTTTATTTTTTAGTATTGTAAGCCGCCCTGAGTCCTTCAGGAGATAGGGTGGCATATAAATCTCATAAATTAATGTTTACCTAGAAATTTTGTTGTGTTCTTTTGAGCTAGGCATGTGGGCAAAGGGATTGCACTCATCTCTGCAAGCCCCATGGCTTAGAAACAGCCGCCTCCAATTCCAAACTGGATCATCCTAACCGTCATCACAAACAACTAGAGAAGCCATTTCAAGAATCAGTGAGTCACAAGGAAATGTTAGTGAGGTGACAGCGCAAAATTCTTGCCTTGTGTTGAAGATGCTCAAGAAGATTGCATTTCAATTCCAAATCATCATGCAGGATATTTCAATAGCATTTGGACAGCAATACTTTATAATGCTTTACATTCATGTTAAAGAGGTTTCTGAAGAATGTGATCTGAATATAGTACTCTGTGAAGAAAGAGGATAATTTCTCCTCTGCACTACCTTCCCCAAGCATTTAGTGTAAGGAAAGTTCAGTCATTCTTATTATGACCCTGCAAAATGCACCACAAATTATCAATTTTGCCTTCAAACAATATCTGTTGAAGTGGAAATAAATGCAGAGGTTTCTAATTCCAGCTGCATTGTTTAGCTTAATTGATGCACTGCAATCTCCTTAAATATGTTCCCTATATGTTTAGCCTAAACACACTTGCTATTTATGCATGGTTACCTCAGGGCATGTATCCATAGTGCCCATCCCTTGCAAAGTGCCTCTACTGCAAGAAAGGTAGCTTCAGGATGTATAAGTTGCTGGGATGACCTCAGGTGATCTGTGAGGGCTTAGTGGCTCCCTTTAGACTCACTATTCTAAGACTCAGTATTAAAAGAGGTCCCTGCATGAAGGTGCCCCCATGGGTAATATTATTCACAGCAAGGACTTCCACAGTAACTCTGGCACAACAGTATTCAGGGAGTCACTCAAGTCACACGATCAAACAAAGCTTCGGCCAGCTCTGAGAAATCTAAGATGCACGTGTGAACCAGCCACTTTGTTCCCTTAGGTGGCAGCAAGTCCCTTTAAATTCAGAACTTAATCTCTCCTTGATGTTATCAGGACTGTCCCTGCAGGCTGCGATCCTTAGACGTAAAAAGGTTCCCTTCTAAGGAAATTCCATTGCAACAAATTAGGTGTTTTTAACTAAAGAAATGACTGTCCTGCAGCCAAATTGGGCTGCGGATGGTGCTGAACTGATAGCGACTCTGCAGGCATCAAATCAATGCCAATATATATTCACAATTATTTGAATGTATCAGATGAGACATTTGAAAAGGCCACTTGGGCCATGGTTTACTGGTTTACTGAAGCGGGCGTAGAGAAAGTTCCATTTAATTCAGACTTCCCAGACTGTCCTTCCCAGATGTGTTTGACAATTGCTGCCACAGTGAGTGAAGCCAATATCATGCTGTATGCGAGTGATGGGGACTGTAGTCAAACACTTCCAGAAAAAAACACAGTGCTAAGGAAATCAGGCTTGGTTCAAAAGGAAGCTGTTTGGATCGCAATCTGAAAAGCTTTTTTTGTTTTTGCTTAGAGAACCTGCCCCCTGAAAGATTCACTCTGCAGTTGATGGGATGACTCATCAAGACTCCCAAGTAGATACCTTAGGAAACCCTGGTTTTAGACAACTTCTCAGAAACAGAACCAGTCCTATCACCATCAACAGTAAACTCCTGAACAGCAAAATGGGTTAGGTGCAAAGAAAAACAAATTTTGATGATGATGATGATGATGATGATGATGATGATGATGATGAAGAAGAATAATGATGCTAAAGTTTTTAGATAGACAGTTACAGTGCTAAGGAAGTTACAATATTACATCAGCCAAGCAGAACCCACCCCTTTCCCCCCACACCATCCATTGTCTGGCACAACTGGCCCACCCCCACCAGGAATACTAAGTAAGTTGGATGGATTAGGTTGTGTGCACATGGCAAATCAAATTCTGCCTGGCATGCTGCCCTTCTTTAGGCCTCTTAGTAATCAGAATTGAACACTTCATTAGTTAATTTTGCATAATTGAAGGCTGCACAGAGATTACAAACTTCTGGCATCCATTTTGTACCTATATCAAGGCTACACCCACAGCAGATACTTAATTCCTTGTGTTATGCTACTGAAGTGGTTTTTTTAAACAAATTTCATTGCAGACACATTGAATTTAGTAGGCTTATTTCCTGTTAAGTCCACCTACCACTACTTTAAGCATGTTTATCTAGTATATTCCACTGCATTCATTTGATCTCCTTTTAATAAGTCTTAATGAGCACACACCAAGAGCCCTCCAAATTAGATCAAAAGTCTATTTGTAGCTCCACCAAACATGTTTACTAAAGAACAAGGCTTATTTCCAAGTACAAGTATATACAATGGTGCTGTTAATCGAGCACTTGGTTTCCAAAAGTCTCTGGAAAAAGCCAAGTAGGAAATTTCTATTTTTTTATCTCCAGCATAGTTACACTGCCTCTAAACAAAGGGACTCTGCTTATTATTTTTAAATTTGCTTAATACAGGGGTCCCCAATCCCCAGTCCATGGACCAGCACTGGTCTGTAGGATACCAGCAACTGGTCTGTGCAAACAAGTGAAGCCCCATCCATGGGATGCAGGCAGCATGCAAAACCATGCCCCCTCTAGTCTATGGAAAAATCTTTCTCCATGGAACCAGTCCCTGGTGCCCAAAAGGTTGGGGTATATGCAGCGGTGGGGAAGAAGAACACACACAATCCTGTTCCACCCTTGTTCTCAGTTACTCAGCCTGGGGAGGCAGGTATGGCCCTGGTTTCCTCCTTTCTGAGGCTGCTTTTGGAACTCTCTCACATCATTCTTTATTTCATTTTCTTTTAACTTAGGAGATAATAATAATTTATTAAACTTGTATGCCGCCCTCTCTCCCTAAGGACTCAGGGTGGCTCACAGTATAAAACCCAATACAATAATTTATTTAAAAAACCAATTAAACATTACAAGCCTAATAACAATAAAATAATTAAAATACATTAAAATTACTCTAAAACAACCCCCCCACCCTTGGTTCAGTCCAGACTGGCCTGTTGAAAGAGCCATGTCTTCAGGTCACGGTGGAAGGAGCGGAGATCAGGGGCCAGACAAAGGCCCAGAGGGAGCTGATTCCACAGGGTGGATGCTCCCACAGAGAAGGCCCTACCCCTGGGCACCGCCAGCTGACAGTGTCTGGCCGACGATACCCCAAGGCGTCCCTGCCTGTGGGAGTGTACAGGGTGATCGGAGCATGATGCCGGCAGGAGATGCTCCCGCAAGTACCCCGGACCCAAGCCATGTAGGACTTTATATGTTGTTACTAATACCCCCATCTTTGGGTTGGTGGGTAGGTAGATTAGTCTAGGAAAGCTCAATCAATCTAAAATCAGACCTCCTTGCTCAGTGGTGCCTTGATCTATGCCATCCTGTGTTCTGTGATGAATGGATGTTCTCCATTGACGATCAGGGGTATGCTGAAAAGGGTCAAGAGGAGAAAACCAATGGCCTTGCATCAACGAGTGTCAGTCTCAAAATCTGGCAGCACAGTTTAGCAGTGATTCAGAAGAGACACAAGAAAGACTGCGCAGGAGTTAGCAACATTGTTTTGTGCAGACTCAAAAAAGATTGGAGAGCGCTTTAACTCAGCCCTCCATCTGAATCTCATAACAAAGTTCTAGGGCAGTTGACAGAGACCTGTTGCAGCTGAGACAATCCAAAAGCCTTTTTCTTACTAGTGATTTACAGCATCTGGTGACATTATCCAACTATGGCTCTGCCGATATATCAGTAATGAAGACAGGCTTTTTTTATTGTCACAAGGATGGTTGGGTGATACTATAAGATGCTATAAATCACTAATGAGAAAATGGTCCAAGACTCCTCAGACTATAAAGTTTACACTGCTCTTGCACTATATGCTTTCACAGACTGGAGCTCACTTTATCAGATTTGCAAAAGGTTCTCCCTGTCTTCCTGGCCAGCTTTATAAAAAGCATAGCTTCCTGCATAGAGTTGGTGTCAGTCTTCCCAAGTTGGCAGCCCCCCCCAATAGTTAGATTGCAGTTCCCACTTTCCTGAGGTCACTCCCTTATTGAAGTTGAAGGAATTGTCCTTCAATAGAGCTGGAGGGCCCAAGATTGAGGAAGGCAAAAGCAATGAGAATGAAATGAATGAATGAAATAACAACACAATAACAGTGTAACAGCAACAGAGTTGGAAGGGACCTTGGAGGTCTTCTAGTCCAACCCCCTGCTCTGGCAGAAAACCCTATATCATTCCAGACAAATTGTTGTCCAACCCCTTCTTAAAAACTTCCAGTGTTGGAGCACTCTTGACTTCTGGAGGCAAGTCTTCCACTGATTAATTGTTCTAACTGCTAGGAAATTTCTCCTTAGTTCTAGGTTGCTTCTCTTCTTGGTTACTTTCCACCCATTGCTTCCAGTCCTGCCTTCAGGTGCTTTGGAGAATACGTTGACCCAATGGTGGGATTCAACATTTTTTATTACTGGTTCTGTTGACGTGGCTTGGTGGGCGTGGTGTGGCTTGGTGGGCGTGGCTTGGTGGGCATGGCAGGGGAAGGTTACTGGAAAATCCCATTCCCTCTCTACCCTACTAACCTGCTTTACAGCTCTATTTATGAGCCTTGGTAGCTCAGGCTGTTAAATGCCTGCTCTTAAGATCCAGCTGCCTACAATTATTGTAGGCTCGAATCCCACCAGGCTCAAGGTTGACTCAGCCTTCCATCCTCTCGGGGTAGGTAAATTGAGGACCCAAGATTGTTGGGGGCAATAAGCTGACTTTGTAAAAATGCCGCTTAGTAATAAGCAGGCATATACAATGGAATGAAGGCTATTGCTGAGCACACTGGGTTGTATCCCAGAAATTGTAAGCCACCCTGAGTCTTCGGAGAAGGGCAGCATATAAATGTAATTAAAATAAAATAAAATAAAAATATTCCCTTGTGCAGGGCAACAAAAGAAGATCCAGCCAATCAGCTGGGACTTGGGAGGCAGAGAATAGATGGGGGCGGAGCCAGTCAGAGGTGGTATTTCCCGGTTTTCCGAACTACTCAAAATTTCCACTACCGGTTCTCCAGAACTGGTCAGAACCTGCTGACTATCACTTCTGGGTTGACACCTTCTTCTTTGTGGCAGCCCCTGAGATATTGGAACACGGCTATCATGTCACCCCTCCTCCTTCTTTTCATCAAACCAGACATACCCAATTCCAGCAAATGCACAAGAGTTATGCAAAGGTACATACATTCCCTACCCCGATCTTTGCAACAATAATTGTGCATTAGAGCAAAGGCGTGCAAAATGTTTTATGTTCAAAATACCCCAAGCTGAAAATACTTTGTTCCATCTTGATAATAGGCCATTCTAAGATACCAGAAGTGGTGTGAGCTTAAAATAGCCTGTTACAATCTTGAAAGAGCAGTTGGACTGATATGTTTGGAAGTTGGATCACTTCTGGTATAATTGGGGTTTTCTGATCCTCTTCGTAAGATCCTTCTACGATATAAAATTCCTCTCTGTTGTTAAGCCCTGGACCTGCTCTTTTTCCTGTTTTGCTTGTTTGTCTGTTTTCCAGCACTTGTTTGATGGCTTTCATTATTATTTCATTATTATTCTTTTTTTTATGGACTTTATGTTTTATAAGCTGCCTTGAGGGATATAAGTATTTATAAAAAATATAGAAGTCATTTTTGTGTGCAGCTTTCAATCTGGAATTTGGCAGGTGGCAGCCAAAGAAAGATTTTTTCCAATGTTTTTTCTACGTTCTACCCTAGAAAGTTCACTGGACACTTCTTTTGCTATTTGTTTGGGTATTTGGTAAAAAGATGATTTTGGTTTTGAAACATAGTTATGAATAAGTGCAATAATAAATGTATTCACTTTTCAGGTGCTTAAAAACTCTTCATTCTTTTTACTATAATGGAATAGTGTAATATAGCCCTCCCTCCCTGGAAATTTAGCATTTTAAATACTTTAAGCTCAGATATTTTGCTGCTATGATATTTTTCATTTAGTCTATCAGTCTCTTCAATCTTTATTACATTTATTTTTATGCTATAGTATTTTTTTTAATTCACATTTATATGCCGCCCTTCTCCAGAGACTCAGGGTGGCTTACAATCTTTGGAGCACAACCCAATGTGCTCAGCAATAGCCTTCATTCTATTGTATATGCCTGCTTATTACTAGGGCTTTTTGGCCCCCCCCAGGGGCATTTTTACAAAGTCAGCTTATTGCCCCCAACAATCTTGGGTCCTCAATTTACCTACCCGGGTAGGAGGATGGAAGGCTGAGTCAACCTTGAGCCTGGTGGGATTCAAGCCTGCACTAATTGCAGGCAGTTGGAGCTAAGTGCTAGGTGTTTAACAGCCTGCACCATCAAGGTTCTTAATCCAAGCTTCTTAAATAGAATAGCAAACAAATGAAAAGAAATAGGTGCCAAGTCCAGGGTGAAGCCAGCACCCAGAAAATCCCAGAGCAATCCAAACACATTTTTGAGCTGGTGCATATGGACCTGGTGGGTCCATTGAAACCCTCCCTCGGTAAGAACATCTACCTTCTCACCATAGTGGATGACCATAGTAGATATGGGTTTGTGTACCCCCTCAAATCCAAGGATCAGACCTTTTCAAAATTCAGGGAATTTTATAATTTGATCCTAAACCAGCACAAAATCAAGATTCAGAGAATCTTGACAGACAGAGGTACCGAGTTCAATTCTAACAACTTCTCTGTCTGGTTGAAGGAGCGGGGGATAGTCCACCTTAGGACAGATCCTTATTCTGCCTTTCAGAACGGGGTTTCAGAGAGGAGAAATGGGGTTCTCCAATCAATGAGATGCACCCTTGAGGATGCTGGCCTAAATTTTGCATATTGGGCGGAGGCCATATTGTATGCCAACTACACTCTCAACAGCATATGGTCGAGTGTTGTAGAAAAACCCCCCTATGAGATGGTCTATGGGTGCAAACCTAGTTTAAGACATCTGCATGTATTTGGGGTGATGGCCGATGTGCATGTCCCCAAGGAGTTAAGGAAGAAAGGGGACAGGAGGTCAATCAAAATTTTTTTTAATTACATTTATATGCCGCCCTTCTCCAAGACTCAGGGCTGCTTACAATTTTTGGGATACAACCCAGTGTGCTCAGCAATAGCCTTCATTCCATTGTATATGCCTGCTTATTACTAAGCGGCATTTTTACAAAGTCAGCTTATTGTCCCCAACAATCTTGGGTCCTCAATTTACCTACCCAAGAGGATGGAAGGCTGAGTCAACCTTGAGCCTGGTGGGATTCGAGCCTACAGTAATTGTAGACAGCTGGATCTTAAATGCAGGCATTTAACAGCTTGAGCCACCAAGGCCCTTTTCAATTAAGATTCATAAGGTATGAGCCTGGGTCCAAGGCTTACAAATTTTGTGGAAATGACAAGAGGATTGTCATCTCAAGATCAGCCACCTTCTATGAGAGCACAAACTGGAGCAGAATCCACGCCAATGAGATTCTGGCTCCCAAACAGGCCCATGATTCGGCCAACAAAGATAAAAATGTGTTGCAAACCCCATCTAGTGATGGTAACACATCTGGCTCAGGAGGTAGTGGAGAGAGGGCAATCTCCATGCCCCTTAAGGGAATCCTCAAGAAGCAAGTGGGGGAAGCCCGGAAGAAGGGGCATCCCAAAATTAAAACTGGTAAAATTAATAGTGATGAAGCTGGTGACAATTTGGACAATTTGGATGATTCAAATTGTGAACAGGAGCCAGTTAGTAGACCAATCCGGACTACTAGAAATAAGAAACCTGAAAGGTTTAGTGACTTCATCACTAATGTAAATTTGGCATCGACCACTCCTCAAAGATATGAGGACGTTTTAAAGCTATCTCCAAAAGAGCAGGGAAATTGGCATGCTGCTATGGATTTGGAGATGAACAGCCTCAGGAAGCTGGAGGTGTTCACCCCTGCTAAATTGCCAAAAGATAAGAAAGCAATTGGCACAAGGTGGGTTTATAAGAAGAAGCCACTGGATGATGGGAACTTCTTATACAAGGTGAGATTGGTGGCACAGGGATTCTTGCAGAGATACCCTGAGGATTTTGATGACACCTTCTCACCCACAGTATGCCCTGAGAGCGTAAAGACAGCTCTCACCATAGCGGCCATACATGGGGAGAGTGTTCTGCAGTTTGACATACAAACGGCCTATTTGCACGCCAAACTGGACAAGGAAATCTATGTAAGGGCACCTCCGGGCGTAGATGATAGGGAAGATGAAATCTGGCTTCTTAACAAAAGTCTCTATGGTCTGAAGCAGTCTGGGAGAAGGTGGTATGAATGCCTTACTGAGTGTCTAAGGAAAATAGGTTTCACCGCCTCACCAGCTGATGAATGTGTTTTCATCAGGCAACAAGATGGTATCAAGGAGACTGTCCTTGTATATGTTGATGACATTTTGTACATCAACAAATCAGAGGAGAGGAGTAAATCCATCTCTGATCAGGTAAGTAGAAAGTTTGCACTGCAGCCTCTAGGCCAGATTGACAAATTTCTGGGGGTTCAGTTCACAAAAACTGAGAAAGGATTTGAGCTTTCTCAGTGGGATAAAATCTTAGATTTGATTGACAGGTGCAACATGGCAGAGGCCAAGCCCTGTGACACTCCAATGCAAACAGATTTCCCAAGAAACATGTATAGTGATAGTGAGGATTTTGTACACAAAACTATGTACAAATCTGTATTGGGCTCACTCTTGTATATAGCAGGTTGGACTAGGCCTGACATCAGCCTATCTATAAATATACTATCTAGGCATTCTGAAAATCCCAAACAAATACATTGGACTGGTATCAAGAGGGTTCTTAGATACCTTAAGGACACAGCGAATCTCTCACTCTTACTTGAGCCTTACATTTCGGAAATTCCTCAACTCTACACCTACCCTGATGCTGATTGGGCAGGTGATACCAAATCAAGGAAGAGTACTTCAGGTTATATTGTATATCTTAATAACTGTCCAGTACATTGGTACTCAGGTAAGCAAAAGTTAATTGCCACCTCAACAGCTGAGGCTGAGTACGCATGCTTGTCTAACAACCTAGTATGGTTCGATGAACTCTTGAAGAGTTTATGGAGAGAACCCGAATACCCTATAATTATCCACGAGGATAATCTTGCAGCAATTGAAATTTCAAAAGCTGAAGCCGTAGGCCACAGATCACGGCACATAGACATAAAATATAAGCATGTTAGACAGTTGTCTAAAACAGGTTTCATAAAGACAATATATACTGAAACGAAGGAACAGATCGCTGACATTTTCACCAAGCCCTTGCCTAGAGAACAACACATGTACCTGCTAGAAAAATTACCTTTAACTATGTAAGTATAATTTTTTCAATGATTGTAAATAGAGTGTGTATATATATAGCCCAATATATATATGTGTAAAAATTCTGTAAATGCATAGAGAAGGGGATTGTCAGAAAGTAGAACTTTCTGGAGTTACTATGCAGTTTACAAATTAGTGGAGTTTGATGAGGTGATCAAACCCACCAATGACAGGGTAGCATTGAGCACCCCACTGTGATACTGTATGACACGCCCCTAAGTATAAAAGGGCTGTCAACTGTCATTTTAAAAAGAGAAAGAAAATGAGGAGATTCTAAGGAGATTCTGTGGAGACTCATTTTGTCTGAGGGAGATTGGAGATACTGAGAAGATCCAAGACTCTGAGGAGATATTAGGATCTGACAGACTGAGGTCTGTGTATGAGAAGATATAGCAAAGAGATCTGAGAGAAGATCTATAACCTAAAGAGAAAGAGACTTTCTAAAGAGGTTAGCTATATCTAAGAAGAGGTTATGAGAGGAAGAACTGTGAATCTCTCATAGTAACTTCTAGTTCCTTGAAGGACTGTTTAAGAGGAACGAAAGAAGAAAAGACTCTGTATATATTTAAGAATGATATATTTATTGATTGTTTCTGTAATAAATAAATCTGTTTTGATCTGACACAACTTGGCATTGCAATTTATTGAATGACTCTGTGAAATAGATATAGGTTTAAAGATCCAGGCCAAACTCAATATTATTTAACATCCTTGAAGTCCATTTGCAATATGGGCTATACTTTATTTTCAAAGGCATTTACCCATACTCTCTTTCTCTCTTTCTGTCCCCACTTCTTACTCCCCCTTAGCTCCTGTGTCAGAATTAGTGAAAATGGATGTATAGCTTATGGAGCAACCTAATCTAAAATTTCTTCACTTACTGAAGTCCATGCCATCTCAAAAAATGTTAAATGCAGTCAATACCCACGAAAAGATAATTCATCCCAAAGCTAAATAAAGCATTCACTATTAGATTTATAAACAGGAAAGCTAAAATAAAGTATAATTATTTATATTTTAATTTTCTATAGGACCACACTTCCAGAGAATAGGATACTGGTGGCCACTGCCTATATCTTTATTTCTTTACGATATATACTATATCTTTATTTCTATGCCACCTTCAGTCCGATCTAAGTATAGTATATAAAATCATACATTGCAATGTCCTACCTGTCAATGAATACTTCAGCTTCAACCATAACAATACAAGAGCACACAATAGATACAAACTCAAGGTTAACCACACCAAACTTGATTGCAGGAAATACGACTTCAGCAACAGAGTGGTCAATGTCTGGAATACTCTACCTGACTCTGTGGTTTCTTCCCCAAACCACAAAAACTTTAACCTTAGACTGTCTACTATTGACCTCACCTCTTTCCTACAAGGTCTGTAGGGGGCGTGCATAAGCTCACCAACGTGCCTACCGTCCCTGTCCTATCAATTCTTTTTATTTTTATTTTTATTTTTCTTATATGTATCCATTCCATGTATTCATAACTGTTTATACTCATACCTATTATCTTGTAAGTGATTGACAAATCAAATCAAATCAATAAATAAATATTGCTGCTTACCTAATGATTACAAGGAAATACAAAAAACTAAAATTTGAACAATAACTGTAACACAATGAAAGGGCATCTCTAAATCTCAAATCTTAGAAGGCTCTGGTGGGAGGGGTAGGGGGAAGTACATCTTTGCAAAACTGGGCTTGAGTAGTGCTTCCAGAAACACACAATTTCATTGAAGGAGTTTATTTGCCAAAATGCTTCCTCAGGTAACTCCCCTGTGACTTTGCTCATTAACAGCATCAAAAGCAAAGGAACCTCTTCAGATCTTGCTTAAAAATCAGGACATAGAAGAAGCAACCATTACCTGGACTTCAAGCTATATAAACCAACACCGAAAGTAATCTCAAATGTAAAGCGTCAGCCAAAGGCAGGTTACCACGAATAATTTTCCACTTCCATAGCTATCAAAAAGGGTACGTTGGGAAGGAGTTAATCTAATATTGCTACAACTTTCTCCATATCACCACAATGTCTAGCACAGAACATAGAGTAACAAGGTTGGAATGGTCCTTGGAGGTCTTCTAATCCAACTTCCTGATTGAGCAGAAGACCCCATACCAGGGGTGTCAAACTGGCAGCCCGCAGGCTGGATGCACAGGCCACGCCCACCCCAGCTCCACAAATGGGAAAAATGTCACAAAACATCACATGACAGCAAGGTGACACCATGAATGTGATACCCTGTGCCCTATACCATTCTAGAAAGATGGCTATCCAGTCTCTTGTTGAAAACCTCCAGTGGTGGAGCACCCACAACTTCCAAAGCTAAGCTGTTCCACTCATTAATGTTCTCACTGTCAGGAAATTTCTCCTTAGTTCCAGTTGGCTCTCTCTTCAGTGATCTTCCACCCATTACTTCTTGTCCTGACAGCTCTGCAAGTACAGGAAGACTGATATCATATCACCCCTAGTCCTCCTCTTAGCTAGACTAGACATACCAGTGCTCTCGACTGTTCATCAGTTCAACAAATCGTTCAACAGCTTGCTTTCCAAACTTGGCATAAAACCTACAATTTCTATGCCTTTTCCTTGCTTTCCAGCTCTGTGATTCATTCCAATCCTAATTGCCTTTCCAAACTGCCCAGTAAGTGATGGCAGGGTCAATAAGGAGGCTAGAAAGGTTAAAGGTCTGTTCAAGAGAAGGCGGGCAGGAAATACAGCTGTTTTCTGAGTGGCAGCAATAGAGACTCCAGGAGGGAGAATGTATGATGCTTTGCTCACCTCTCCTCCTTTTTACAGTGCCTCTGTTATGATGTTCCCAAATAAATACGCAGAGGACTACTGTTTTAAACAGCATTACATAGCATATTTGTCTGTCTGTCTATCCATCCCTCTATCACTGAAGAGAATCTTAAATGCACAACCTCTTTAAATCTAAATGACAAATCTGTCCCCGTCGACAAACAATGTTTGATGTATTAACTGTTAAGGCATACTAGATATTGAAAGCTTACTGAACATCATTCGTATTGCTGTTAATTTATTATGTTCTTCTCCACCACATCATAAAGAAAGTTTGCTTTTGGTTCTCACATCCCTTAAGAAGAGAGCACCTTCAGCAGGTGTTACCTGTTCCCTCAGGTTCAGCAGACAGAAACTATATGGGATGGGCAGACTTGAAGGTACCCAAGCCCTGATGGGTAATGATCAGAACTTTCAACTGCATTAGGAAACAGTGCAGCTCTTAAGGCAATGGTGCTACATGGCAGTAATAAGACTCTCTAGTATGTGTATGAGCCACTGAATCATATATTAACTGAAATTTCTGGGTAGCTTCCACTTCAAGGGCAGCACCAGGTAAAGAAAATTATAGCAATCCATAAGAGAAATAGTAACTGCTCCTGTAAGGCCACAGTCACCCACAATATACTAGAGGAAGTACAACACAGTGAGAGATGGTGTAATCAGTGGACTTTCAAATGAATAACCAATCAATCTCACTTGCTGCTCCTCATATAGATTCAAATTGTCACCAAAAGGTTCCCCCCCCAAATGTTGTTTTATTTGCTACTTTCAAAGGTCAAAGTCATATCCTGATCTCTCTCTCTCTCTTTCATCCCCCCCATTGCACAAGTGACAATTCAGCTAGAGCTGTACAAGTGGGTATCATAGTGCATATGATCTTCCCCCACAGTTTCAGAGAAACTGTTCTCCCCAAATTCCACCACAAAAGTCACTAAGGCAAATTACAGCCCCATTCTTATGTCTGAATCTGGATTGCTGTAGGTTTAGCTCAAGGGCCTTCAAACTTGGCAAGTTTAAGACTTGTGGACTTCAACTCCCAGTATTCTTGAACTAACATGACTGGAAGAGGAATTCAGGGAGTTGAAGTCCACAAGTCTTAAAGCTGTCAAGTTTGAAGACCCCTGGTCTAGATAGTCTATTTTTTCTGAGATTTTCTATAACTGTTGTTCTATTGATTACTCTATTACCTTTCCCAGAAAGGAGAAGTTGGATATACAATGACATTTGTCTAATATAACTGGATCTTGCAGATTTCATGAAGAGGGGTTTGCTTCGTTCTCTCTACTGGCTCTGGCTGGCATCACCCTCTCATAGCTGACTGTCTGAATCCACTTCCCTGCCCACTCCCAGAAAGGCAGCGGTCAAATCCCACAGTGGCAGTTACAAACCTTGGGAGCCACACCAAATGCCAAATAGAAAAAGCAAACACCTAATAGTCACAGAAAGTTCGGCTAAACCATTGGGACTTAGGAAAAAAGAAGAGGTAAGAAACAATTAGTGAAGAAGGCGTGGGAGGGACAGAGACCTTTCCCATAAATATATCCCAAGTGTTCAGATTCAATGTAACATTAGGGAGCGTTTCTGCAGTAGTAATTTATAGTGTCATAGAGCCATTGATGTAGTGATATAAAGCCTTTCTCCATTAGTGATTTATCACCACAATGATGGCTGGGTAACAGTATAAATCATTAGCATGGAAATCTTTCTTGTCACCAGCTGCTTCTATTCTCTTACTAATGAGAAAACATTGGTACAAAAGTCCCATTGCATTAATATCAGCCTCTAAATCTGGTAACCGATACAAGCAATGATAGATCTAGAACTCAGACATGCCACCCAATGCTTCACTCTCTACTCCTGCAGCCATACATCTGTTTTCATGGTCAAAATGAGTGGACCTTCTTTCCTTGCCTAGTGTAAGATATCAGAGAGGTCCCAAAGCAAAGGCTTTGGAAATCAACCACCCAAGCTCCTCCCATGCTTCCTATGGTTGTAACATATCAGAAGGGGGAGCTGCTGCTTTAGTCCTGGTGCACTTCTGGACCATCCTTGATAAGGATCACATGAGACCCATCTTAGAAGTGGACATATGCCAAAGGGTATCCCTGTTTTTCGATTCAGTTCTATATTGTTTCAGAGGCTAATTTGGATTTTTAGGCTGTCCATCCCCGATAATCCAATCCAACATTTTGATTGCCAGGCTTCCTCCTAGAGTGATGAGGAACCCGGTGCATATTAACTGGCCACCATTATCTCTGTTAGCAATGCTGCCAAACTATGCTATGGTAGCTAAAGTATCTTCAATGTAAAACACACTATTGTTTTGAAACAAGCAATCGCTTTAACAGATCTTTGCTTTGGCTTGTATTTCAAGGCAGAAAAGCCCGTGATTTCCTCTTGCTATTGCCATCCAATCAAATGTCACTATATTAGTGTAAACGAAAGTGCAAATTCTCTTCCTGTTTTTCCTTAGAACCAAACAAATGCCATAAGCTTCTTCCTTGGTGCATGCCAATCTCCTTATCTTACTTGACTTTTGAAAAAAAGTAATGATAGAAACAATGAAATAGCAAGCTGGTAAAATGGGAACTTTAGATCTAATGCTGCCAACTAATTCATTTTCTGATTAATCAACTCAGGATTTAATCTATTAGATTCATGGATAAATTGAAAATGTTCTTACATAGCTGATAATTTACTTTTCCTGCCTATCAATTCTGAAATTTAAAATGTCGTATAATAATTTAGCCACATTAAACAATTTCTTCCTTGTTCTCTGCCCCCAAGTAAAGAATTAAATCCTGTTTGAGACATAGCAAAGTCTTTAGAACAGATGAGACAATTTGGGAATCAATAAATGGATAGAAACAGAGTTGCCTGTTTCTTCTTGGATCTCAGGAGGAAGTCACAGGTTTGTGACTTAATTTTTATCATATTTTTTATCATGTTGGAAAACCAAATAATTCTGATCCTGAAATAAAGATCCCTTTCTTAGGTGAATTTCCAACAATATTTTTAGATGAATTACAAGGCCTATTATAAATTCTCCAGGGAAGGGTATATTAAGTTAATATAGCTATTATGCAGATAAACAACTGAGTAACAATACAATAACAATAAATTTGACTTGTATAGCACTTATGACATAACAGAGTTATAAAACTAAAATTGTATAATGAAAATAAGCAGGACAAGACAAGTGATCAATGTGTGCTTATTTTGCATACAACAGATGCTGATGTCTGGTACTTGTTAGGTATTCAAGAAGTATGAGAATATTGCCCAAATTTGTTTGTTATTCAGCATTAGAATGCAGCACCACACATGACATGTGATGACATCATGATGTCACACATGTATACAAGTCCCATTTGTTGGTTAGTTGACAAGAAGAGATGGATGTCACCATTTTCCCTCTGACTCTTTCCCCCATGGATGCTCATGATAGAAATCGACATTTGAACATTCTGCAATTTTGGTTAATATTTGACAGCATTTGAAAACTGGTATACGGTGATCAGTATTACCTGACAGTGAGTAACATGGGGTAATCAGTGTCATAGGAGATCTGGCAGCTGACATACAGCAGTGATCATTTCTTGATAGCTCCCTTTCTCCCTGGCTGCCTTCTTTCCACTAGTTTCTGAAGTGGCTAACAAGAATACTGGTTATGTTCAATGTGGATACATATTTAAAATATCAGTACATTAAACTTTCACAGCAATACTAATTAAAGAGCAAAACTTGCAGAGGGGAACAAAAACAGTCATAACTTTTTTCCCCTTGAACTTTGGGAGAATTTTGTTGCTTTTCGTTGTTTTCAAAAACAATTTAAGAATATTTCCCATCCTTAATAACTTTTCACTTTAACAGAATTGGAAATGCCAGTGATTAGAAGGCACCTCCTACCCCAAAGAGATTGGGTGGATAACATTCTAGTCCTGAATAGACTGCTCCATAATTTACAATTATTACAGATTTAGTAATGCAGATCCATTAGATTATTTTTTTTAATTTAACAAATTTATATTAATAGGTTGATTTGTTCATTTTCATGCTGCTCTTCAGCATGGAAACAAAGTTAAAAGAAAAGAAAAGAAAGGGGAACAGAAAAAGTTGTGCATTAAGTTGGAACCCAAGATCTGCTATTAAATTGTTAGTAGGTGGATTGGTGCATTTCAGTTCTAAAGTTCAAGTGTCATGTTCAGAATGAAGCTATATATTTTTCTTTTTCTTTTTTTTAAATATAAAATGCAGCATTTGAATTTTTTTTCCTAGTTCATTTCTTTGGAGCACGGAGTCCATATGAAGATAACCAGAAACAATCTTTCAGCCACTGACTGAACAAAAGGGCCTGTTTACTTACAGCTCCATTTTCAATACACTTTCCCATTGTTCCACAGCCATCATTTTACCATGGTCTCTTTCTTACTTTTATTTTTTTGCACTTTCCCAGTTCAAATAAATAACATCTACACTAATTAAATTATGTGAGGGCAACTAAAAAAGTTCCTGAATCATATTAGTTACTTTCTGACTCTAACTTAAGTAGAATACTGTTTGATCACTAATAAAATAAAATAACTACCCAGTCCTGAGATTAGTGTGAGCAACTATGGGCTGCTTGGGGGTGAATTACTTTGTTGAAATCATACTCATGGGATTAAAAATGAGTATATCCGCTGGGAAATCATAGTGCTTTCTAAATCCATTCTGAGTTTTCTTCAAAAGAACTTGTAAGGGAACAAGTAGTGCAGTATATAGAATGATTTCCCATGATCTTTGAGAAGCAATTCATCTAATTGTGTTACATTTACATAACTCCAATGCTGTCTTTCTCTGCTGGGTTCTTTCCCCCCATCCATCTGTCATATTTTATTCATTAGAACAGAAACCACAACAAGCTTCAGAAAGTTTAATGATTAAAACTATTAACAGCACTTTTGCATACAATAGATACAGCTAGCGGTGTGAATATTATCAGGGAACATTGAAGAGTCCAGAATGGGAACCAGGAGCTTCAGTTGGTGTCCATCTGAGACTATGTCAAGGAAACTAGGCATTGATAAGTTCTGCTAAGATGTCAAGGTCTGCCTAGAATAACACTGTACCTCAGTGGCACAGTGAGTTATAGTGGGCAGGAGATATGAAGCTTTTGGATGGACAAGGGGCCACAATAAACATTGTTGCCTATGTTCTACTGAACTTCATATGATAACTGAAAGCTTCACCACTTTCAAGTTTTGAAGAGACAGAAGTTGGAGTAACTTCCCCGTGAAGAGGATTTATTGTTGTTCTTTTTACCACCTCAAATCCAATCAGAGATTTATTATAAACATCAAGTTAATTCATTCAAAGATCAGAAACCTGATCTTTCCGTAGATATTATAAAAAGGAACATCTAACATGCTCACCCTCCTGATTCCATAAGTGTGTAACAAAAGGGGCATTCTAAGAGTTCTTTTGTAATGGAGCAGAAAGTTGAAGCATACTTTTATTTAGGAAGATTTGACACCTGTAAATAGTTTGCCACTTTAATCCCATAATTGGAATTCTCAACACAGATAACAGGGAACAGATTTTATTTGCTTGAGATTGCATATTTTGGAGATCTAAATCCCTAATTCTCTGTGACAGTAAAATTTTAGCCTGATTAGCTCCTGACATTATTAAAACCTCAGGGGGAAAAATGTAGTACATATATCTTGTTTCAAGGAATTTCATTGAAGCAGAAATGTAAACTTCACTATGTAGTTGACCAATAACCCTTACTGTAACAGAATAACCTGAGGCACAGTAATAGGCCTTAGATCTCACTAGCTGGAATCCAACCTCCAGATTAAAAGCTAAATCCCCAACATATCCAAGAAAACCAAGAACAGAGCAGAGGCCAGTACCTGCAGCAGATGGCCCAACGTTTTCAATCAAGTTTGCAGCTCCAAATAGCAACTGGATAAGCAACTTAGATTGAACATGTTTGGGTGTTGAGAGTAGATGGGACACAGATTTAGTATAAACAAAGAGAACAATAGAATTTGAAAGCTTTGTCATGCAGCCTTAATTCTGTCACTCTGTGACAACAACAGTGGAGATTTAAATGTATCCAAATACAAATAAGACCTTCTTGATCATGGTACCTTTTCATTGTGCTTCTTCAGTAAAATCCTCAAACTTTTAGAAGATTTTGCAGTGTTAGTTTCCTAAGAATTAACCAACAATTATTTGTTAAAATTGTAAACCTAAAATTATAAAACTTGGGTGGGGGGGAAACAAACAGTAGGTAAGAAATGGGCTATCAAACAAAGATGTCCCCCCCCCAAACCCTTTTTCTGTGGCTGAAAATGTTGTCAAATAGGCTCACTATACAAATAAAGGTAAATTTTCTCCCAGAAATGAAAAAAAGATGTATAACAATTCCTTGCTCTGTTTTGATGCCGTAATATCTTTGCCCGCATAGGATTTTTTAAAAGTGTAACTCTTGGTGCAACCTTGATGTGATGTTAGAATTGATGAAAACCAAGATGATCCAAAGTTTTTGCATAACCTTCTGAAAAATGTATGTAAATGAATAAGCACAGAAGTGACAAAGGAGTAAGATCGTCTTTCTCCTACGAAAAACCGAGTCAGAGATGTGTTCTTGACCATGGTGACAATATACAGGTGAAACTCAAAAAATTAGAATATTGTGCAAAAGTTCATTTATTTCCGTAATGCAACTTAAAAGGTGAAACTAATATATGAGATAGACTCATTACATGCAAAGCAAGATAGTTCAAGCCATGATTTGCCATAATTGTGATGCTTATGGCTTACAGCTCATGAAAACCCCAAATCCACAATCTCAGAAAATTAGAATATTGTGAAAAGGTGCAATATTCTAGGCTCAAAGTGTCCCACTCTAATCAGCTAATTAAGCCATAGCACCTGCAAAGGGTTCCTGAGCCTTTAAATGGTCTCTCAGTCTGGTTCAGTAGGAATCACAATCATGGGAAAGACTGCTGACCTGACAGTTGTGCAGAAAACCATCACTGACACCTTCCATAAGGAGGGAAAGCCTCAAAAGGTAATTGCAAAAGAAGTTGGATGTTCCCAAAGTGCTGTATCAGAGCACATTAATAGAAAGTTATGTGGAAGGGAAAAGTGTGGAAGAAAAAGATGCACAAGCAGCAGGGATGACCGCAGCCTGGAGAGGATTGTCAGGAAAAGGCCATTCAAAAGTGTTGGGAACTTTCACAAGGAGTGGACTGAGGCTGGAGTCAGTGCATCAAGAGCCACCACACACAGACGGATCCTGGACATGGGCTTCAAATGTCATCAGAAGCGTCTTACCTGGGCTAGAAAAACAGACCTGGTCTGTTGCTCAGTGGTCCAAAGTCCTCTTTTCTGATGAGAGCAACTGTTGCATCTCATTTGGAAACCAAGGACCCAGAGTCTGGAGGAAGAATGGAGAGGCACACACTGCAAGATGCTTGAAGTCCAGTGTGAAGTTTTCACAGTCTGTGTTGATTTGGGGAGCCATGTCATCTGCTGGTGTTGGTCCACTGTGCTTCATTAAGTCCAGGGTCAATGCAGCCATCTACCAGGAGATTTTGGAGCACTTCATGCTTCCTTCCACAGACGAGCTTTATGGGGATGCTGACTTCATTTTCCAGCAGGACTTGGCACCTGCCCACACTGCCAAAAGCACCAAAACCTGGTTCAATGACCATGGGATTATTGTGCTTAATTGGCCAGCAAACTCGCCTGACCTGAACCCCATAGAGATTCTATGGGGCATTGTCAAGAGAAAGATGAGAGACATGAGACCGAACAATGCAGAAGAGCTGAAGGCCGCTATTGAAGCATCCTGGTCTTCCATAACACCTCAGCAGTGCCACAGGCTGATAGCTTCCATGTCACGCCGCATTGAGACAGTAATTGCTGCAAAAGGGGCCCAAACCAAGTACTGAGTACATATGCATGCTTATACTTTTCAGAGGTCTGATATTGTTCTATGTACAATCCTTGTTTTATTGATTGCATGTAATATTCTAATTTTCTGAGATTGTAGATTTGGGGTTTTCATGAGCTGTAAGCCATAATCATCACAATTATGGCAAATCATGCCTTGAACTATCTTGCTTTGTGTTATGTATGCAGGTTTGAATGTCATTGGTTTAGTTTGAACTGTTCTTGTAAAATGTCAAATATGATTGGTTTAAAAAGTGCGGGAAAAACCCTGCACTCTGATTGGCTGGCAACTACGGCTGCTGGCTATAAGTAGCAGCCGCAGCCCAGCCAAATCGGGTCTGTTATGAGCTGTAGTCACTAATAAACTCTTCACTGAAGCACTCCGATTCTGACTCTTCATGCAAATTTAACACTTTGCATGTAATGAGTCTGTCTCATATATTAGTTTCACCTTTTAACTTACATTACTGAAATAAATGAACTTTTGCACGGTATTCTAATTTTTCGAGTTTCACCTGTACATTCAAAACTGAAAACTCTATTACTGTTAGCCAGTTCCTGAACTACAACAGTATCAAAGTAGAGATGACTAAATCAAAAGCAGTTAATGCACCTAAAGTTGACCCACCTTTACTCTCCTTGCAAGATGAAAGGAAAGGAAAGGAAACAGTAAACATAAAGAAAGAATCCTGGCCTAAAATCAGTTTAAACTTGATAAACTGCCTTTTATAAATCACTCCATTCAGAATATACAATTATGCTATTTGGGGTGAACATGATGCAGAGTGCAGAAAAGGTATAAGAGTCAGGCATGAGAAAGTAAAGCATAAAACGAGAAAGAGAAATGGCAATGTAGATTAATTTCATTTTAACCAACGCCATTTTTTTATACTATCCTCGGAAATCTTCCTTGCCTCTCTTAAATTCATACATTGCTCCATACTTTGCATCTCGTTCTTTGCATCTTTCTTCTTGTCTCTCTCTTTTTGAGGATTTCATCAATCCCGTTCTTCCTTCATCTTCACCCATCTATGCTTTCTTCCTATGTTTGTTTTATCAAGCCTCATTCATCATCTCTACATGACCAAGCCAGTTCTAGATCTCCCGGGACAAGGCAACAACGGCTTCTTCTTATGAAAAAAGTAGCTTTCATAAATTGTTAAAGCAAGTCAATTGCTGACCTTACAAGCAAACTGAATCCACAGTTTAACAATTCTCTAATTATATCATCTATGCCCACTGCCACATCATTTGGTAATCTTCTCACAGCATTTTAACTCCCTTTCATCGGTTTCCTTTTCTTGGACACCAACCTTTGTAAAAAAAATTTTTGTTTCAATTCCACTCTTTCACATAGCTCTGTTCTCATCACAGAGATGTTTGAAATATTCCTTCCAGCAATCCTTCAATTCAGTTTCATTAAATAATGGCTTTTATTTTCCATTCCATTCATTTTGCTGGAGGTCCTCTCCACCCACATCTGAAACCCTTTTTATACATCAAATTCACTCTGGGTTTTCTCTGCCTTTTTTGTTTTATTTATTAGCCTTAACCATTCTTTGCTTTCTTTGACCACATTATTTACAACTCTTTTTTCTTTCTATACACATATATAGGAGATTTCTCTGATTCCTCACATTTTGCAGGAACTGTTCTATCGTATGCATGTTTTTCCCCCTCATCTACAACCTCCTTCACTTATTCTTCAAGTATCCTTCTTGTGTTTCCAGTTATCATAATTCTACACGATTCTATGGCATATTGCAATACAATTCTTCTTACTCTGTTCCAAAATCCTCCATATCTTCTTTCCTTAAGTTTATTTTTTGGTTTGGAAAGTTTTATCCAAGCATACCCATATGCAAGTTAGGATCTCCAGTGTAATGACTAGTTTGCAAGACACATTGTGGCCTACCTCCCACCAACAAAGATGTATGTATGTCTATGCACCGCTACTCAAGATGTAATGGATTTCAAACTATTGCCAAATATGGTTACATGGGAGCTTACTATACTTTTTTCTAGTTATTGTGGGTGGGGAAAGCTGGGAAATAGTTCTTGGATTGTACTTATACTGTGATTCTACATATTCGTCCAATTTCTGAGGCATTCTAGGTTTTCAACTATGATATTTATTTATTTATTTATTTATTTATTTATTTATTTATTTATTGGACTTGTATGCCACCCCATCTCCGAAGACTCGGGGCGGCTCACAACTAAAACATACATTGACAATAAATAGCTTAAAAGAATTAAACAGACACAAGCCCAATAACACCAAATTTAAAATGAATTAAAACCATCCCATCCCCGAGAGGCAGTCACAGCCCGGTTTGGTCAAATAACCAGGTCTTCAAATCGTGGCGGAAGGTGTGGAGGTCAGGGGCCAAACAGAGCCCCAGAGGCAGCTGGTTCCACAGGATGGGGACCACCACAGAGTAGGCTCATCGCCGGGGGACTGCCAGCTGACATTGGCTTGCCGATGGGACCCCGAGAAGCCCCTGCCTGTGTGCTCACACAGGGTGGTTGGCACTCGATATCGGCAGGAGTCTTTCCCTTAAATATTGTGGACCCATGTCGTATAGGACATGTCGTATATAAATACATAACTTAAAAAAGACATTTCAGAATCCATTTTCACCATGGAACTAGTTTTTATGTGGTCAGGTTGTCAATATAAAGACTCTATTTTGATGATCTAAATGCTAAATCCAGCCTTTTGCTTTTGCCTGATCCTAGAGTGCAGAATTATTTTGCCTGCTTTATCAATTTACCAATTTCCTATTTATAGCTCCAGCTATAAAAGCTCTCAAAGTGCTAAATATGATTCCTTTAACAGATGCTTGATGTTAGATTTGCTCCTTCTCCTTAAACATGAAGACCAACAGGCTGGAAATTTGCCATCCAGAACAGGAACTTCTAGGCAATAAAAAAGTAGGTGGCACAGCTATGTAAGGTGGTTCCACCCTTATCAGTCTCTTCATCCTTTGATCTGGCATTAATGGTTGCTATGAAACACCCACACATTTACGTTCCATTTTTAATGTTAAGAAACTAGTGACTCTTTTCCTATGATTTGGGATTTCCCATGTGTTTTCAATCCAGTAAAGAAAAACAGATATTCTAAGATCAGCCTGAGGCATAATTTTGCAATTCGGTGATCCAACAGGACTTGCTGTTTCTCAATCCCCATTTACTTCAATAGGCTTTGTGAAAAGTTCTCTTGTCTGGGCCTAAAGAAATTAACGCAGAAGTGATGCCCGGGTGGATTGTAACCTATATTTATCTTATCACAATCTTCTATGGACTTAACTGCCTTTGATCTTATCTAATAATAGATAAATGGCTAAAATAATCACCATTTAAATATATTAGGTTGTTTGACATAGGTACTACACACAAGGAAAATCAATAATGATTATACAATCAGGAGATACAATGTAAATGGCATACCACAAATGCCTTTGCACAGTTAGATAACATCACAGATCTCCTAATGAAAGTCAATAGCTATTTGTTTTCAGAAGCAGCACTTGAACTTTGAGGGTATTCATTTTTGCAATTACTAATCCAGCTGTGTGTGCAAGGTTTTAAAACAAATGAATATCAAAGAAAGAATGACAAGTAGACTCAACAAACAAGTGTGTGAGAAAGAGCTTCGGTACTCTTTTGAAAAACAAGTAGCTCTATCAGTTTTCACAAGAGAAAACTAGTATTAGCTAGAACTCAACCGCTCTCTGGGTCTGCTGCGTTGATAAGAGAAAACCGAGTCTTTCAAAGTTTTGTAAGTTGGTTTAATCGTTGTCTTGCAAGGACTCCAGGAAACAGTGAAGCAACATAAATAAAGTCAGCTCTAACCTAGCTTGAACAGGGTCCTGTATTTATGCGTACTTCCCCTTATAACCCCTTATTATCCAATTATGTCATCGGAGTTAATCTCTGGAGCTCCTTAATTATTCCCTCATTATTATCAATTACTATGTTTCATTATTTAAACCACACCCACTACAACAAAAAACCCCATCCTGACACCAGCAGCTTCTCTTCAACACCCTGTGCTACAAAACACCCCCCCCGCTTGTCTTCTGCAAGATCATTGCTGTCACTTGGTCACCACCCACATTGTCATCTGGCATGGGCAGCAGCGACGACACGCCTCTGATCTGCAGAATCTCCAAACCGACACGCCCACCTCTTCTGTGGTTCTGAGCTTTGCTGGGCTAGCGCATGTGTTGCATGTGCATGACACTAGATCAGCTTGTTGAATCACTCTCTGGGCACAATATAATCAAAATTATATGCTAACTATTTTTAAATGGGAGAATATAAGTGGACATTAATGCTCACATGAAAGTCAATGCTATCTTTCTATTATTTTCTGCATATTTATTATCTATCTATCTAACTAACTAACTATCTAACTATCTATTTATCTATTTATCATCTATGTCTCTCTCATCACAAATGAAGTTTTTGATTTATGGCATATGGAGACCACATAGCTCTCCCTTCACAGACTTTGATATTCATTGTCCTGAGGTTGACAGAATGCCTAGCTCTGATTTGTGTTTTTGCTGGTTTAGTTTTGAAGGGACTATAGTACCAGGGAGAAGCAGGTCTAACACTCTCCAACCGGAAGCACATACTGGCATCTGGGAGTATGTGTGAAATATACACACTTATACCTTTTATTAGAAATTCACCAGAAGGAGTAGGAACAAGCCTGCTCTCCCAACCACTATTTTCATTCAGTGTTCGAGAGGATGTAGCTTAGTTTGCTTCTTCTCTTTAAAATAAACCAAAAATAATGTCTATTGCAGAAGGTCTGTCTACTTCCTTTTTCATTAGTATTGTAGGTTGCAAAGGGACATGTTCATTGTTTCAAGGTGGCCTAACTTATTGGTCTTTCAAAACGTTAGAATTGTAGAGATGTTTCTACTAAGAAACTTCTTAAATCTGGCATTATTTTTGTGAATAACTTTGAAATGCCTCTGCTCTTTCAGTGCCCCTCTGAAAATATTATTATTATTATTATTATTATTATTATTATTATTAAATCTTTAGTGAGATTCATAGCTCTGGGCCTGGTTGGCAGCTCAACAGCTTGTGTCCTAACTAAGGACCTAAAAATTGTTAGGGCAGCATGTTATTATTATTGCTATTATTATTATTGTTGTTGTTATTGTTATTGTTATTATTATTAATTTATTTATTTATATGCCACCCTAACCCTAACCCTATCTCCCGAAGGACTCAGGGCAGCTCACAACAGTAAAAAACATACAATACAAAGATTTAAATTTAAAAAATATTAAATAGAAATCCCAAAAAAATTAATTAAAATTATTATTATTATTATTATTATTATTATTATTATTATTATTAAAATTATGTTTGGGCTTAATTTCTCAGTCTTGTCACATTGTAATCCAAAGATTGCCCACAAAGTAGAATTAATTGCTCACTTGCTGCTACTCAGTTTTATTCCCCTTTTCTTGCTGTCTTTTCATACTGCAATTTCTGGATTGTAAACTCTTTGTAATCTGTAGTCTCAGTTTTGATTATGGTCTTCCATAATGAGAAATGCACATTCATGGTGCCATATAAGTGGAGGCATATTTAGAGAAACAGTATTTTATTATTTATGTACTTGTCATTGGAGGAGCAGCCCAAAATTCAGTGAATAAGTAAACATCCAGCTGGAAAAAAAAAATTAATTGGTAATTAATTGTCTTTGAAAATGAAGGACTTCTGAAGGTGCGAAACCCAACATTCTGTATCTTTGATCCCTTAGTCTCTCCAACATGGCTGTCACATTTACTGTTTACATTTTTCTTTGTAATCACCTCTATTATGCACTTCATCACCTTCCCCGCCCCCATGATTTGACTTAATGGTTTTAAACGGGAAGGAAATGACTTGTCTTGGCTGCCAGCACTTGACACTTTTATGGGTCATTTGTAATGAAGCCATTCTTTGGTTTTAATGGAGACCTTGATTTGGATTGGTGTGAATAATCATCAAAAGGTGATTAATTAAATAATCACCACAAGCAGCACCCTGTAAAATGGATCAACGTATTACGTTAATGTAATACACTGATCCAAAAGTTAGTTTATTTCTGCAGCAGACTTTGAATTCTATGCATTTAAACAGGCTTTAAGCCCAGCTGTATAATCTACTATACATTAATTATACATTGCGCGTGTCCAAAGAAAGTGTTTTACACCTTTTTATTAAAGCTTAGTAAAGTATACTGTCATGGTGTTTAATAACAGAAAGCGATACTTGTGGGAAAAATATATATATAATTCATCTGATCATTAAGCAGAGTCATTTGAAAATTAAATAAAATTCACTTTGATTTAATTTCAGGAAATGTCAGAATGTTTTAGAAATGTGATACCTTAGCTATTGGAACCATCTATTATTTGTTGAAAGCAGCGGCTAAATGTTTACTTATGTGGTTTCAAAGACTTCGAAGAAGGATAGTTAAAGGGTTAGTCAGACATGAGATAAATTAATAAGCTCTACAGAATTATCAAGTGGTGTTCTTGAATTCAGGGAGTACTCCAAGGAGCCAGGGTCTGCTTTGAATTTTTCCCCCTGAAATTAAACACACACATCTACTCAAAAGATATATAAAAGCACCCACTGCCTCTGTTCTATTGACCTGAAGTTATTTTAAAAGGTTTAAATCCTGAGTAAATAAATGTGGTATTTATCTATAACAGCAGTGGCTTTTCTCTCTAAGGAAAAGATCTGATGTTAGGCACAGCAGCCAATACCATTAATTTATGAAGTACAAAAGATGCTTCTATACAGGAAATTTTGAACGAGGGGGCCTTGGTGTGCTATTCACACTTCAAATCCAGGTGAGGAACAGCAAGCAGTGTAGTCCACAATGTTAAAATTCACAAAAGTTTGTGGGATGAGTGACACAGATAGGAGGTAAGTGCTTGAAAGTCTTCTCTGAAGAATAAGCAAGGAAACTCTTTCCTAGTTCATTGGTCTACCTAACTTGAGCTGGGATGTTTCCCCAGCTCTGATGCTGAGGTATGAAGGGCTGAATATAAGCTTTTTTTGTTTTTTTGCATGACAACATGCTCTCTCATCAAAATATGGCCCCTCATTTGCAGCCTCTCATTTTATCCATTTGGTGCCACTATCATTCACTGATGCTCCATATGGGGTGTCACAAAGATGCTTTTGAAATGTCTCTTCCTCTTCCATTCAAGGTGCTAGTAACAACTTATAAAGTCCTAAATGGCTTGGGGCCAGGGTACTTGCGGGAACGCCTCCTGCCAGCATCACATTCCGATCGCCCAGTAGGGGTACCATCGGTTAGTCATTGTCGACTGGCGGTGCCCAGAAGTAGGGCCTTCTCTGTGGGAGCACCCGCCCTATGGAACCAACTCCCCATGGACCTCCGCTTGGCCCCTGATCTCCCTCCTTCCGCCAGGGCCTGAAGACCTGTTTGTTTCAACAGGCCAGTATGGACTGACTTTGGGGGTGGGGGTTGATTTTTACTCTTTGTTTTAATTTTTAAATTTTTATAATGATTGATTAGGCTTGTATTGGTTTAATGATTTTTATTGTAATTTGTATTGGGTTTTTATTGTTCGCTGCCCTGAGTCCTGAGGGAGAGAGGGCGGCATACAAGTCTAATAAAATAATAATAATAAAAAACCCAAGAAAGGCCAGTTGCCTTTTGAAAAGCACCTTTGGAACAACCATGACCTGGATGAATGAGAATCACTGTAGACACTCTGTATGGGGTGTTTGAGGAGGAATTCATTCTGCACACCACCATGTTAGAGAAAGAGTCACATTTGCAGGTCATGTTTGTTTATTGGTTTATACTTTTACAATGAGATTCCATTCTTGTATTTTTCACTGGAGAGACTCCCGAGAGCCCTCTGGATTCAAAGATGCCTAATTTTTTGAATAAATCATGCCTTTTGTATGCAAATTATTTTCAAGGATAAGGGTAACATTAAATGTAGACTGAAGAGGAAATGCCCAGATTCATGTATAGCGAACCTGTATCTCTGCCAAAGTGTAAACATGAGAAGGAAGGGGAAGACTCTTAAAGGATTATTTTGGGGCATAACATTTCTGCAAAATATTTCTGTCTACAAAATATTTCAGTAGGTTGACAACAGCCCCATTTCAGTCAAACATGAAATAGTTCCAATGTGTTAAGTGATGATGACAGAAAAGGCAGCACTTCAGAGAGAAAGGTGGGCGTCTGCTGTACTCTAAAGGCAAACAGCTGTTTTGAACTGTGAAAACTATTTAAAGGTTTAGTGTACACCTTGGATTCCTGCTGTCTACATAAGTACAGAGACCTAAATCCACTGCATACTGGGACTATCTGATCAAAGCAGTAGTTAAATCTATCCATGGAAAATCTAAGTAGCCTTTGGAGGCAACTCTTTGAATGCAGATTAGTGATTTCATTGAAGTAGTCAATCAACAGGGCGTTTCCCCTGTTCCTGGCTGTTAGAATGTCATTGAACAGAGAAAAAGAAAGAGAAAAAGAAAGAAAGAAAGAAAGAAAGAAAGAAAGAAAGAAAGTGTCAAAGAGAATATGCTTATACACACATGCACAAATGGACACACACACACACACACTTGCTCTTCGTAAGAGTTGATCCCATGAATCTGCTTGAGACTCAAGATCATTTCAGAGGTAGCTACAGGAATGAATCCCACAAAGGGACTAGGTTTAATCATCCAATCTCAGACTGTATTGATTTTGGAACTACTTGCAATGACTATATAAATAAGCCATTTCTTTGCAACTGTATCTGGAGTCGGTCATGAACCCAAAAACCTTCACAACCTAGTCCAAAGTGAATTATGCCCTGCAGAAATAAATTAATAAAACCAACACATCTAGGCTTCTCAACCAACTTATTTTCGCGTTTCAAGAGCTTAAAAATATAAAATCAATAATCATTTAGTCATAAGGGTAAATGAAGCGACAGAACATCAAAGTATACCCTTTAGCCATTCAAGTCATTCTTGGTAATTTATCTCATCAAAAGGCAGGGGTAATAATCCTTTCCACTCTGAGACAAGCCACCACACAGCTGCTGTATTATCCCAGAGTAAACAAGTTTGGAGAAAATATTAAAAATCGATATCTGTTTCCTTCTATCAGGCCAGATGGCATCCATCATAAATCTGTTTTTTTAAAGAGTTCTTTAACTTGAGCAGACTGTGAAAGACAACTGCATTAACGACAGAAAACTCTGCTCCATTTAATGGGAATTGACAGCTGGATTTCCTTACACTTGCAATTTGAAGGCAATGAGACAATTTTCTGAAAATTAAACAGACATGCAAAAAAACAATCTGTTACATTTACGGCGCACAGGCACAGGAAGTGTGGCCAGGACTCGGGACTCCAAGCAGTCACAGTGGATTTGCAGGATGCATGAGAGCACAAATGGGAAGGGAGGGCTGGTCTGCTATGGGGAAGTTCTTCGCATTGGGACATTTTGGATGAAAGTGACATTGTGTCTTTCCTCTAAATAGTCTGTCATGCCCCTGTTGGAGACTGACTCCGAGGGAGAGGAGGAACAGGTGACAGGGAGTGGAAGTGTGGCTCCGGAGGTTGTGGAGGAGGCTGCGGAAGGGCACAGGCCAGCTGGGCAGTCAGAGGAAGACCCAGGCCCATCCCCTCTCCATCCTAGGACATGCAGGGAGAAGAGGATAAGGGAGAGACAGGAATGGCGTGGTTATGAGGGAGGAAAGGGCCTTGATCCTCTTGATGGACTGCAGCTATGAGAACTGGTTAAAAGGATGGACATGCGTATGGGCCAGTGCTGGAAACAAAGTGTGGAAAATCTCTAGTTTGTTGTTCCTTTCTGAGTTTGGCGTCCTTCCCAGTGTGTGTTCCGATATCTGTGGACATCTTCAAGCCTTATCTTGCCTGGTTCCCTTAATTGTTTCAGTTTGGTTTGTGTTCTTTATAATTCCTTATAATTTATAAGCATTTTTAGTTTAAACGGCATTTCCTCCTTTCCATAATTGTTTGTGGGGGAGTTTTTTGTCTCCAGTCAAGGATATTTGGAGCTTTGAAGCAAAGCGAAAGAATAAAAGGGGCTTCATCTGTTTTTGGGACTTTGTTTATTTTGTATCCCACCCTGGGTCATCACACAGTCCTGCAGGACTGCGTTTACCTAACCTGTAGGCAAAATGTTCAAGCTATTTCTTGTGGGTATCATTGGAGATGGTATCTTACAAAAACTAATTCTTAGAGTATATAGGTATGCTAGGAAAACAGTTTAAACCCTCTTAACATTTCATTCTCACTCATCCAGCAATCTGCATATACTATGCATTCAATAATGCAAACTTCTCAACCTGAAGGTTGAAGTGGCACAATCTCAGGGTGATTTTGTCATCTTATTTGATGTTTATGTAGTCACAGATATACATTCATTACTTCAAGGAGCCACTCAAGCACACACAGGGAGCATAGTTCCTTCCCTTCCTTTCCCTCATCTGCTTATTACAAACTTTAATAAATGAGTTTGTCTTTAAGATGCTATAAAGCTCCTTCTGCTTTCTATCTTGGACTGTTTCTCACTGAACAACTGAATATCTACTATCTCATAGCGGTTTTTGCCTTCCATTTTGAAAAGGAATAGTCAGCTGGAAGTGGGGTTTATAGTACTCAAGCTGATCGTCCATTATGTAGAAAGTTGATGTGGCCTCCGGTAGCAGATATTAAGGACCAGTTCAGACAGAACCTCACGTACCACTTGATCTACCTTTCACCCTTAAGGCTAGACGGATGTTCTCAGAGGCAGTACCTGACACTACTCCTCTTTGAAAATAGGATTTAGCTGTCAATCCATCTGCCTTTTGAATGTTGGATTTTACCCATTTTCCATTGCCTTTCACTTCAGGCTGCAACCTATCTTGGTTGAATTCTGGGGATGATCTTTTGCTCTGAAGATTTTTTAAATAAATAACAAAATTCAATAGAAGCAAAACCTGCAGCAAAAGTATTGCATCAGAGCTGAAATCCTAGCTCTAGAGCAGGGATGGGGAACTATGGCCCTTTTATGACTTGTGGACTTCAACTCAATTGCTCTAAAGACTTAGACCAGGGTGTCAAACTTGCATCATGACAGCATCATCACATGATGTATCACAACTTTTTCCCCTTCACTAAACCGGGCATGGCCATGGCCAGCGTGTTACACATCTAGCCCGCAGGCCATGAGATTGACAGCCCTGGCAGAGCAGGCACACAACATGGAGTAAGCTTGTTGATTAATCATACTGTACAATGTTTATATACACATTTTTCTGGTATCAAAGATGCTCTGAGATAGTGCAGATGTTTCATAAAAGGAGTAAGAAAATGTTTTGAAACTTCTTGTACAATGTTTTAATTTGTCAACTTGTTGTACTGATCTCTCAAAGGTTCTCAAGGATCTTTTTTTCCTCATTAACTATTTATTTAGCTTTACAGTTAAGGATTCTTTTAGTGGGAAGACTGGTATAAAGATAGAAGAAATAAAGATCATGTTCCATAATATGGTCAAGGAGTTCTGCAGATCATTTCCATCTTATTTTTTCATGTTTATTTTCATTGTTAAAGATACTAGTGTCATGCCCCTGGTGGAGACTGACTCTGAGGAAGAGGAGGAACAGCCAACAGGGAGTGGGAGTGTGGCTCCAGAGGTGGTGGAGGAGACTGGGGAAGGGCAGAGGCGGGCTGAGCAATCAGAGGAGGATCCAGGCCCATTTCCTATCCATTCCAGGGCATGCAGGAAGGAGAGGATCAGGGAAAAACGTGGTCTCCTCAGGAGGAGAGGGCCATGATCCTCCTCAGGGCTTACAGCTGGGAGCTATGTATATAAGTGTGTAACTGCGCAGTTAGAATTGCTGGAGTCAAAGTTAGTGTTTCCTTTGAAGGAGGTTTATATTTGTTGGAATTCTTCCCAAGGACTTTCCCCGATTATCTGTTTGGAACGTATAATTACCTATCTTGGTTTGCTTCGGAACTCTCACCGAGATGGTTTTTTCTTGTTTTCCTTTTGCCTCCTTATTTACTTTTGGGACTTTAAACTGTGACTAATAAAACAGTTAAGTTGAAGGCATTGCCAGATTTTAATTCATGTTTTGGGCTTTGGGTTATTTTGAGAGACTACGGGTCATCACAGACAGAGCTGCAAATACGTGAAGCAATATATAAGTCTAAGTGCTATTGCTACTGCTATTGCTACTGTAACTTTATAGAAAATATTCATTTTTGAATTTTGAAAGAAAACCAAGTTTGTGTTATTTATCATATTTCTACACCATCCATGTCACAAAAGGACCCAGGACAAATTTCATTTACAAATAATAAAATTCCATTTTGATTCCTTGATACTTCTCTAATTGTCTCTACACAGTTGTAATTTATGTTCAATTATCATAGCCTATCTCATTTATGAACCTTTTATTTTTATTTTTTAGGAATATTACAGTAAGTTGTTTCTGAATTATTTGATACAGTGTTAGCCATTGATTTTTAATAGATTAAGAATGTCTGTGATGTTCTTCATATTGTGACTGTGCTACTCATAATCTGTTTTATTTTTATATTAGTAAAGCAAATATTTGTAGCTTAGGCTCAAACTGTGGGGTATTTGGTGCTCTCTAATCATTCTTGCAGATGTTTCATTATCAAACTCTTTAGTGCTAGTAGGGGTTGGGTTTGCTCTCATTTTATATACTAGTGGCTTGCCCTGTCAGTATTGGTGGGAGTGACCTTGGAGGTTCCTTGAATTGTTGTTTACTTAACTTATTTGTCTGTGTTGATAGTTCCTTGATTGGAGTATTATTTGCTTCTTGATTTTCAGTCTAATTTTAATCTTGATGTTAATCTGTGCTCATCTGAGTGTTGATTGCTGGTGAGGAAATGTTTTGGATTGTTTTGTTCCCCAAAGTCCCCAAAAATGCTAGAGAATACTTGGAAACCTGGTATTGAAACAAATTAGCCATCAACAGGTACATAGAGGTAAACAGTATCTACATACCATTTAAAAAAGACTATCAAAAAGCTACATTAATAATTCTTTAGGTCTTGGACTTAGTAATATTTGTTTAAGGCACAACTGATGACTGTAAACCATTGAAGATTCAAAGAAAACTCAAAGGAAATGTATTTGAAGAGATGGGATTTCATATGAGAGTATTTTCTATCATGTTTTTGTAACTGTGATGTTCAACAAATGAAAGAGAATAAGTACCATTGTTTGCAACAAGGTAGATAAGAAAAAATGGAAATGAATGGAAAGTATCCTGAAGAGAAAACTTTAATTGGATAAAGGATAATATTGATAGTTGTCATGTATATACATCCAAAAATTACTTAACACTGTTAGCTGAAGAAAAATGTTATTTATCCTGGAGTGCATCCTGGACCCCCAAGCAGACTTAAAACCAGGTAATGTAGATGTTTTAACTGAAAACCAGAATTTATTTGCTTCATTCATTCTTTAGAGCAGGGGTTCTTAACCTTTGTGTGCCATAGACTCCTCTGAGAATCTAGTGAAATCTGCAGACCTCAGAAACATATTTAAATGCACAAAATAAAATATATAGATATATATTACATTACAAAAGAAACCAACTATGCTCAAAATGCTGCAATCAAAATAATAAAAATAAATATATAATATAAATATAGGTATTCTGTTATTAAATCAATCACATTTAAAGCAAGACACTATCCTTTTTAGCATATACTTATTTTAGATAATGAGATGCTCATTTTCATATTTGCAGAGGTCTTTTGTCTTGCCTTTCTTTGTCTTCTACAGCATTAGACTCTTCAGCCACTCCAGAATTAATATATATTAGTGGTGAGAACAACCTCCTAGTTTCCTGCTTTAGGATCTCTTCTATGATTGTTTAATGCCAAGAGCTTGTTTTATGGCCAACTCCTCCTTCCTCATATTTTCTCCACAATAGCAACCCTGTGAGGTGAGTTGGGCTGAGAGAGAATGATTGGCCCAAAGTCATTGACTGGTTTTCCTGGCTAGGCTGAGATTAGAACTCAGAGTCTCCTAAACCTTGAGGCTAAATGGGCAAAAGAAATTCTGAAGTCCCATTGCATACAGAATGTATCATACTGGGGAAGATTATTTAATTCAGCATACTTCGTATTCTAATATTATTAAAGTGAGTATTTTCGTGTCTCCTTCTAGAGTGGTACCATCTGGCTAATTGTGGAAAAAATAAATAGGGCTGTAATTACACTAAAATTAGACTGAAATTCAGATTTCCATATTCTACTTACAACATGTACGTTCATATATATATTTGTATAGAATTGGACTGTAATATCATTACTCATTTTGACATAAGCACTTTTCCCCCTATGGTCTTTGACGAGTCAATACACTTTAAATAGTTCACCTTAGAGTGTGCTAAGGTAACGTTAAATAATTGATCAGAAAAGTTTAAATTCAGCCATGTGTATAGTATAAAGAGTGTGTACAGCTGAGTTGTACCTTTAAAATGGAAAATAAAATATTCATATGGAATCATGAGAAGAAAAAAAGACTTGGTATTTTATTTTATTTTCCTTTCCTTTTCTTAGCAATCAACATGGATCCTTTTGCTCCTTCAACATATGGCATAAAATTTTAACTAATTTCTGCCAGCACTGATTTTTCTTTATTTGACATCTATTTACAGAAATTACTGATTTTAAATTGAATTATATTCCAACAATTCCAACCCCAGAACATTTCCAGCATTATCATGAAATCAATGTTTATATGTAGCATTTAAGTTCATTCGCTTCTAAGGGAAAGAGTATCAGTTCTATGTTTTCTTCTCTCTTTGATGGAGAATCCGGAAATCCAATATATATATATAAATAAAGTAAGAAGAAAATAAGTAAGTAAGTAAGTAAGTAACACCGGAGACTACATTAATTTATATATACAATTTGGCAGCAGCCAATTTAGTTGATCAGTGAAGATCAGAGGTGGTATTCAGCAGGTTCTGACCAGTTCTGGAGAACCGGTAGCGGAAATTTTGAGTAGTTCAGAGACTGGTCCCACCCCCATCTATTCTCTGCCTCCCGAGTCCCAGCTGATCGGCTGGGTCTTCTTTTGTTGCACTGCACAGGAGAACGGAGCTGGAAAGCAGGTTAGTGGGGTGGGGATGGAATGGGGATTTTGCAGTAACCTTCCCCCAGGATTGGGGAAGGAATGGGGATTTTGCAGTATCCTCCTCCTGCCACACCCACCAAGCCATGCCCACCAAGCCAAGCCATGCCCACCAAACCATGCCCACAGAACCGGTAGTAAAATTTTTTGAATCCCACCACTGGTGAAGATGTAGAAAATTATTTATAGTCATTACAAACATTCCTTTCATTTGTAATATATGCAACTGAGATGAAATATTGAAATGATAAAAATACTGTAACTGCTGAATTACAGAGTATGATCCTTCTTTCAGTACACAGGTATTGTGCTCGTGGTAGGAATATAACAATTTCTGTAGTGTTGCAAAGAAGGCTGAGCTGCAACAGTAGATATGAATGGCTATGGGGAGTTTTTCTGTGAATAATTTAGCCTTTGGAGCAATGGGTGCAAAAAGAGGGAGAAACACTCAGTTTTTCTGAACAATGGAAAGAAGCATTGATGTTACTCTGAATTGGATTTCTGAGGCTTCATTCAGCAAATTTTATCTTATTCCCAAATAAGAAGCTGTAGTAGTCATACAATCCTGGGATTCCTTTGAGTTATTCTGCAAAGAACCTGCTATGAAATAATGGCTAGATATTTCTTTCGATTACGGTGTTGCAATGATTATGGGTAGTCCTTGACTTACAGTCATTCGTTTAGTGACTGTTTGAACTAACAATGGCATTAAAAAAAATGATTCATGACAGTATGCCATACTTATGACACTTGATGGTTATGTGATCAAAATGTCTGACCAGTTAATGAATATTTCAGCTTTAACCACAACAACACAAGAGCACACAACAGATATAAACTAAATGTAAACCACTTCAAACTCGATTGCAGGAAGTACGATTTCAGCAACAGAGTGGTCAATGTCTGGAACTCACTGCCTGATTCTGTTGTCACCTGCTCAAACCCCCACTCCTTTACCCTCAAACTAACCTCTTTGGACCTCACCCCATTCTTAAGAGGTCTGTAAGGGGCGTGCATAAGCGCACAATCATGCCTACTGTCCCTGTCCTATTGTCCCCAATTATTAGTTCCTATTTCTTGTATTTAAATTTATGTTTATTCTTGTTTCTGTTGTATTGTAAGCTTTTGACAAATAAAACAAACAAAAAAATAAATAAAATGGGATGCTTGGCAACTGTTTCATATTTATGACGGTTGCAGTGTCTTGGAGTTATGTGATCACCTTTTGCGACCTTCTGGCAAGCAAAATCACTGTGAAAGACAGATTCACTTAGCAACCATATTGTTACTAAGTTAATGACTTCAGTGATCCACTTAACAACTGTGGCAAGAAAGGTTCACAAAATGGGGCACAACTCACTCAGCAACTGTCTCAGTTAGCAACAGAAATTTTGGGCTCAACAGTGGTCCAAAGTCAAGGACTACCTGTATAAAGCAATCCTCAACTTCTCATTGAAATATTGCATTTTTAAAATGAACTTTACTCTTTAGAAAGTAGAACAACTTGCATTTTCTTTCTACATATCTGATCATCCAAAGTGCAGCATGAGTGAGAGACATCCTTTATATCTGTTGAATTCATATTCTTCTGTTCTGTCCAGGAGCCCAAGAAATAGAACACTCACTCCTCCAAATCTATTCAACTCTGTGAAATGGGATGAACTGAGAGAGGGAATAAGTGTCTCAAACTCACCCAGTGAGCATTTTTGCCTGAAGGTAGACTGGAAGCTAAGTGTCTCCTGTCCTAATCCACACCTTTGCTACTACATCACACTGACTTTAGGTTTGCTGTTTGAGTGCTCAAGAAACAGCTACCCTAAGCCTCTGGAACGACCTGCTCTGTATAAAGAAAGGAGGCATTTGGTGTTTACAGCAAAAGAATTTTGTCAATGATGTAAGGCTTAATGTTATTAAGGAATAATTAAGAAGCTGAAGTGTGGTCTTTTATGCCTGCTAATCTTGGTCACTGCTGTACATGCGATTGTTTGTTAAATGGCAAAGTTTATTGATTTGGCAAATTCTGCCTTACATTGTATATTTCCACCCAGTCAGTGTTTCTCTTTGTGGTTCAGCATTTTTAAATGTCAACAGCAAAGTATTATTGATCTGTAATTAAAAGTGCAGAGGAAAAATTAGCATAGTAGAAGTTTAAGGTCATTAGTACAAGTACTGTTAGACAATTATTTAGCTTGTTTTAACATTTATTTCCTTCCCAGATATTGACACTCAGTTCAGTTCCCACTGAAACATTTCCATCTTGCTAAAAAGGCACATTTAACAATTGCTACACATTGGCAATACAGCAGGATTTTGGCATTTGACTTTCAAGCTGATGTGGCAGTTCTTAAAGGTAATCTCATTTGATGGGTCATTTTGAAAAACAAGACAGACTAGGTATTTAGGAATCTGCTACTGTTAATCATGTGACCAAATCAAGACTCCTGATATTAAATAAAATGCCACATTTCTCTTAAAGATGGAAATGGTAAAATTATACATTAATCTTTCCTGGTGGCAAGTGTTCCTGCAATGTATTTTCTCCCCTGCTTTATTTTTATTCTTTTGCTAATATTGCTATTTGGTATACTCCTGTTAGTAACTAAATGAATAGAAATGAGTTAATTTTTTAATTTGATTAATGTTAAATGGATCATTTTAAATACAACTTAATGCTAAGTTATATTTGATTTCACTATGTGATATATCTCATTTCACACTGGACAGAATTTGTTAGGGGATATATGACAATATTAATCAAAGAACTCTTTCCTTCTGAGAATAAGTCTGCTATTTTCACCAAGTGAACACACCGAAGATGAGCTGAGCTTCTGAGCCTCACCATCATCTTGTACAACACACACTTCATTTAGTGCCCACCCTGTGAAACCAGCTGCCCCTGGGTCTGCAGTTGGCTCCTGACCTACGTTCCTTCCGCCGCGATCTAAAGACCTGGCTATTCTTACAGGCCAGCCTGGATTGAGAGAAATTGGGGCTTTTAATTGGGTATTTTAGCATAATTTAATTGGTTATTTGGATTGGACTAACATTTTAACTATTTTTGTATGTATATTCTTGTGTGAGCCGCCCCGAGTCCCCTCCGGAGATGGGGCAGCATATAAATCCAAATAAACATAAACATAAACATCCAACATTCTCCTGTTGGATCCTAAGTTTTCTTTTCTTCTAAGAGGAAATGATATTGAGTGAATGTTACTTCAACTCTTTCTCCTTCCTCTATATTTTCCTAACCTATCTGACCTCAAACATACTAAGAGAAAAAAGGACTATCTCCATCCGTCCATCCATCCATCCATCCATCCATCCATCCATCTTTATCCATCCATCTTTATCCATCCATCATTTCTCTTCCTCCCACCCCCTTCTCTGTCTCATCTGCAGGCATTGGCAAGATAACTTTTTAAATGATTAGTAAATTACTAATTTTTAAAGAAAGGATCAAGTTAGAAAAGTGGCAAATGCATCCCTTTGTTTCTACCTTTTGGTTTTGGATAAACACTGCGGGAATTGCCACTAGACTATCAGCCTGAATTTCTTACGTTGTCTAACGTTTTTGTATTGGATTGCATACAACCTCCCATGAATATTGAATAAAGTAAAAAAAAAATTCTGAAAAATGAGGCATGGATACCATTGCTATGTCTGCTTAATCATGGATGAAAAATAATGGAAACTAGGAATGAGCCTTTCTTACCAAAGAAAACGGAGACCCAAAATAACTATCAATCAACGTATCAATTAAAAATACATATTTGGTAAATAAACTTATGGACTGTTATATTAAACATAAGGCTTCTCTCATGCGTTTTAGTTTGGAAATAAAAAGTAATTTAAATTTGTATTCTCTGTTAGAGTTGCTACAAAGTGCAGACTTTTAAGCACCAATTACGGTATTTTTTCCTCCCTTCCCACAAAATTAACCAATACAATATCTTATGGCAGGTTTAACATTGGTCTTATGTTGTGATATTTTGATTGGCTTCAAGAAGAGTATTAGTTTACAGCATCTTTGGGATGTTTTTTCTCACTAGATAATCTAATATTTTTACTACTAAACAAACAAATAAAGAAATCCAAACAATAATCTGAGTGATGCATTGTGGATTCCCTACCTTGACATTTTTATTTTTCAATTTCTTCCCTTTAAAGATGCACAGTTGTCATCACTACATTTTTGCACTGACTGGCAACCCCCTTTGAACTACAGTCTATAGCTTTAGTTAAATTCACAAAAACACAGGCACATACACAAATACAAAAAAAAAAATCCTCACCGTCATCACACGCCTTTCCACTTTAACCTTTACACAGACTTTCCAACTTGTCTGGTCTTCCTTGAAGGTCGATTGGGTTTTCAACTCTGCTATCTGCTAGGTGTTTGATGGAGTGGTCCAGATAACAGAGGAGAGAGCAAAAGAAAAAAGGTTTTTTGAAGATCAAAAGTGGCTGTTCATTCTGTTATCTGACCCTATCTGTAGTCATAGTAACAAGTTTCTTTTAACCTCTGCCATCAGATGATTTGTCTCTATCTGTTATGAATTCTACTTTGACTGAGTAGCTGGTGATAACACACAAAGTAAGTATGTGTGTAAGTCCCCAGGCCCCTCCCCCCCCAGTTTCCTATTGCAATATTAAACATTGAGAGAAAGCACATGTACATCAGTTACTCTACTACAGGGTTTAAAAATTACCTTCAGGTCATTTAAAGCACATTAGTTTAACAAATTACATCTGCTTTTGAAAATGAAGATAAAGGAATTCAGATTGGATGAGAAATCTGAGAAATACTATCAGATTCCTGGACTGACTAAACCAGCAATTTATTTTAGATAGAATTAGGAAATTAAAGAATTAAAAGCAGTCCAAATGCCTTTTTATCACTTGATGACTAAGGATCAAATGGTCATTTGAATGTATAAATGACAGCTACAGTAGAAAGAATCATCTCCAAATTAGCGCAGAGTCAGTTCCTATATTCGAAAATGATCTGATAATAATAACAACAATAATAAAAGGTTAATTCCTACACTGAGTATGGTGTTGATCTTGATGGTCAAAAATGCCCCTTCAATTCTAGGGTTCTATAATTCTGTAATCTCCAGTCAAGGTAGATTTATTATTATTATTCATTTGTCCCTTCATTTATCTTCCTCAGGCTGATTTTGGTGGCCAATCTTCTGCCATCCTTTTAATTTCCCAGAATGCCCTACAACTGCAAAGTGGTCATCCAGAGAGTCACAAATGCAGGTCTGCCACCTCTTAGTAATAGTTACCAGGAGAGCAGTTCTAATCAACTGCATTCACACTGCCACACAAGTGATTACTTTCATTAAAAATATGAAAAAAATGCATGCAACATCATATCATTTTTTTCAATTAATCAGATAATGAATGAGTCTTTTCATAAAAAAATGGATCAAACAATAATGAAATGGAATAGGTTCACGAAATCTGCTCTGTCTTGATACATATATCTAATTCAGAACTGATCCATGACTGTGACAACAATATCATACAGTTCAATGTAAAGCATGCCACAAAACACGCTTATTCCAAATTGGAATAAGAATGTAATTTAATAGCAATATGGCAATACATGTATTAATTAGAAAGTAGAACAAAACTATTGCAGAACAAGACCAATTAATATGAGTTAAAAACCTTCAAATTTCTTATAAAAGTCCCAAATAATATTTCAGGATGAATTGATTTCATTTTTACACTGTATGAAGTATACTTTACATTTTCACTCTTTTTGTCACCTAGATTTCTGTTGCTCAACTATAGTAGCCCTAGTATTAAGTACAATAGGTGAAGTCTGAGGTAAAAACCTGTTTCAGGCTATGTATTTTTGCCATGCAAATATGGCTAACATGCGGTATGTTTCCCCTGGGTTGTTGGGGGTAAAATTGTTTCGCTTTTGTGTATATTTGCAGGTTAGTAAATTGTTTCACAAAAGCCTTATTCTAGTTTAACAAAGATGGCTTTTAGCAATATTGTAGGAATAGAGAATTTACATTAGTCATTTAGAACCCCAACTACATTTCAACCCTTAGTTCCTCATGGACTGAAAATAGTCAAATGAATCCATGTTTTCTCAACAGTCAATTCTGCCCCCACACATATAAAAGACATGAGGGAAACCATGAGGGATTCATCAGAAGGACAAATATTATCAGCAGTCTTTCTTGCTAGTTGACAATTGTATGATTGTTGATGAGGCTAGCAGGCTAGAGATCAACCATGTTTGGGTCCATAGTTGAGCTAATGTTTCCTGTACATAAATGGCACTCCTCAACTTAGTGAACCTTTTAATTAGTGGATGTCTGGAAAGATGAAGGACCATAGCACAGCCTTGGCATGTGTAAAATCCACTTCCTAAGCTTAGTGCCTGATACTTCCAGATGAAGATTCCATGGGATAACTATGCTGTATCAGCACTACAAAAATTTAGATGAATACTAAATGGTAGCAAAAAAGAGCTATAAAACTCAAGCTCTTTTCTGCTATCTAGTAGCTGTTTGGACTTTCACAGTCTAGATGTAGGGCATTCATAGAATATTTGAACGTAAGGGTTAGAAGGAAGCTTGGAGATCGTTTAATCCAATTCCCTACCAATGCAGAAATTCACTACTGGAACATATCTAAGGGATGGCCCAGGGGTGGGCTGCTGGGGGTTTGCAGGGATTCGGAAGAGCCCCTAGCTAAGAATATGTGCAATTTGGAGAACCCCCAAATCCCACTCCTGGTTGGCCTCACCTACCCCACCCTGCCTCTTCCAGGAGTCCCCATATGGCCCGTTTTGGATGCAGGTAAGTGCAGGGTGTGCACGGAGGCTCAGGGAGGGCAAAAAATGGGCCTCCTGGAAGTGAATTTTCATTTTTATGACATCTGTTGTGAGTGTGTATTTTTGGGCTGCACATCTTAAACTTTAGGCTTCCTTCCAATCTGAAGCCATTGGCAAATTTTGTTATTGTGCAACTTGCCTTCAGTTCTTTTCAGATATTTACTTTGCAGAAGTTGATCTTTCCAATTTTTCATTTGAAGTTGGAGCTATACAATTGTGTGAGCCACATTTGATTCTGTGACATAAACATTTTCTTTGTAGACTTTTATCAGCATTGTCCTCTTTACTACCTTTTATGTAATCATTGAAGCCTTTAATTTTACTTGCCGCTGCCTACTTCCCTGGTAAGAAACCAAAACTACCAATTTTTCTTGGTAAACCCAAGTGAACACAACTTTTTGGGTGCAATTCATAATGTATTGTCATTATATTTTCAGGTTTTGCCATGTGCAGCATCTAGTTCAGCTTGTGTCCAGTCAATAATACTGTTGTACAACATCGTACAAGAACAGTCAAATATTAATGGCTTTGCTTTGTTACTATCACTGAGCTTCAATTTTAAAATTTACTTAGACCATTTTACATATTTGGAACTGGTGTTCTTTTCAACTTGGGCATGCAAAAGATTTTCTGCTTCTAAAACATCATAATACCTTTCCTTCATTGTTAATGCTTTGATTTCAGTGTCATTCCATAGTTCAATTCCATCTGAGTATCCCATTTCTCCTTTTTTATTACCACTGTTGCACTGTTGCCCTATCCAAATTCCATTTAGATATCATAAGTAAATATTCAATCTATATTTAAAAGCAATTGCATTTCATTTCAAATCACCCATGTAGAGCAAATGGGAACCTTCTGTCCTTTGCTTGGCTAATTCAAAGGCTTTTTATTCAAAATTATTGTCAGTGGAATCACAGTCATATTAAAAAGAAATGGAGGAAAAGAGTCTCCTTGATAAATTCCTCTTCCAATGTGACCTCTCTAAGTTCTTCTATATTTATCCTCAACGTTTTCTTCATTATTTTTAGTGCATTAATTACAAACTGCATTTTTCTTATAATTTGCAAAACAATGGCAAACATTATTTTAACCTAACCATGGGAACAGAGTCAAATGTTTGTTGTAATCAATCCATGCTATATGAGATGTGTTTTATATCTTTTAAGCTTATTTAAAATAGACTTTTGTTAATCAAAAAATGTCTTGCTACATATAGAATTTTTTTTTAACATTCTCTTTTTGGCTTTGCAGATTACAATGAATTTGAAACCAGGCATTTGTAAATGTGATGAGCTATAATTCCTCTTCACAGCTTCAATGTTGTAGGGCAATGCTTTTCAACTTCAACAACTTTTGGATGGGTGGACTTCAACTCACACAAGTCCCAGCCAGGATGCCTAAGGTTGCTATGGTTGAGAAAATAGAGCTTTGGTGGCTCAGGCTGTTAAATGCCTGCTCTGAAGTTCCAGCTGCCTGCAATTAGTGCAGGCTCGAATCCCACCAGGCTCAAGGTTGACTCAGCCTTCCATCCTCTCGGGGTAGGTAAATTGAGGACCCAAGATTGTTGGGGGCAATAAGCTGACTTTGTAAAAATGCCGCTTAGTAATAAGCAGGCATATACAATGGAATGAAGGCTATTGCTGAGCGCATTGGGTTGTGCTCCAAACATTGGAAGCCGCCCTGAGTCTTCGGAGAAGGGCGGCATATAAATGTAATTAAAAAAAAAAATCCGCTGTAGGCAAACAAGTGATTGGACAAAAAATGTAATTTCTTTTTCTTTTTCTTTTCTTTTTCATGATCAAAAAAGTTTGGCATATAGCGAGGTGGTAATTTATTGATCCTTGCTACAACATTTGATTGAAATAATTTGCAAGGCAAGAATGTAACATTGATTAAGATGTTTGAGCCAAAATCCATGAAGGTCATTCTTTCCTGGTACACTCCAATCATTCATTTTTTTAGCTTGCTCTTTTACAATTTATATAAAGTGCATAAATTATTATTACGGACTTATTATGGACTTGGACTTTGCCTCCTCTTTGGGACTGGCCTCCTCCCTTGCAGTGAGAGAGCAATGGGAGGATTAACTCCCCTGCAGTGAGAGTGCAGTGGGTTATCCAGGACTCTGTCCCAAGTCACTGTGGTGGCAGAACAGTGACTGGTCCATTTCTACCTGGATCATCGACAGTGGTGAGAGAACTGCCGATTGTGGACTTTTTTCCTGACTTTAACATCGCCTGTCCCTTAATTATATTTCCATCTCCTTTGTTTCATCTTCCAACTACCTCTTGTACTGTTTTGCCTGAGATATATTCACTATGCCTGCCTATTCCTCATCGGAGTTATGGGCCTCCAGGCGTTCCCCTGCCTGGGATGTGGCCCCTCACGCTGTCAAGAGCTTACCTTAATGACGGATCCTGGGATCCCGAGAGGTGGCATGCCAAGAAGAAGGGGCTAAATTCTAAATTTGATAGGAAGGGGAAACTTTTAAAATTTTTAATTGATTGTCTTAAGGGGTTAGGGAAGGGATAAATGGGTCTTTGTCCAACCCGGTTCGTGGGGGGGCGGGCGGGGCGGCCAGGACTCCAGGGCCTGAGGTGGGGCCGCGATTCCCAGGGTGGTTGGTGTTGGCAGGAAACGGAGAGGCATAGGGTCATGTGTTGGGAGCACGCACCGCCATCTTTGTGCGGTTGCTCGCCGACCCTATGGCCTCCTCCCAGGGGGCATGGGAACTGGGACCCCTGGGCTTAGGCTGGTGTATTTTAATGCCAGGTCCGTGGCTAATAAGTCCACCCTCCTCCATGAGGTAATTGAGGAGGAGGCTGCGGACCTGGCCTGCATCACCGAGACCTGGTTGGGCCCAGAGGGCGTGTCCCTCTGGTAGATTTGTGCCCTCCAGGTTTTCGGTTTTGCACCGCCTCGGGCCCAGGGAAGGGGTGGTGGGGTGGCTGTGGTTATTCGGGAGACCTTGTTTCCAAGGGAGGTCACTGTTCCAGAGATAGGTGGGAGTGAGACACTCCTCCTGAGGTGGGGGCCCAATGGTCGGGTGGGCTTGCTGCTGCATACCTTTCACCCAGCTATGTGACAGCTGCCCTACCTGGGCTTCTCGATGTTCTCTCGGGGTGGCGGTGGAGTTCCCGGGCTTATAGTCCTGGGGACTTCAATCTGCCCTCCCTGGGGTGCGGGTTTAGCCCAGGAATTCATGGCTTCTATGGAGGCCATGGGCCTGACCCATTAATTCAGGGCCCCACCCATGAGGGGGGAACACTCTTGACCTAATTTTTGTCTCTGAACAGTGGCGTAGTGACAGAGGGCAGGCCATTTTTACGGCTGTGCCCGTTCCATGGTCTGATCACTATCTCCCTACGGCTGGTCTTCCAACAGGCTGCCCCCACTGCTGGGATGAGGAACCGCTTAGATGGTTCTGCCCCAGGCCTTATGGACCCGGAGCGGTTCTCGGCGGAGCTGGGGTTTCTTCCCTCTTCTCTTGCCCACAGCTCTGTTGAGGACCTGGCGGCTGCTTGGCAGCAGGCCGCTTCAGAGGCTCTCGACAGGGTTGTCCCCATGCGACCCCTCACACGTCGTGGATCCCGGATGGCTCCTTGGTACTCGGAGGAGCTCCGGGAGATGAAACGCCGTCGGAGGGGCTTAGAGAGCAGGTGGAGGTCCACCCGTTCCCAGTCCGATCGAGCCCAGCTAAGAGCCTACATTAGGACTTACCTGGTAGCTGTGAGGGCGGCGAGAAGGTCTTATCTCTCCGCCCTCATAGCATCTGCAGATAAGCCCAGCCGCCCTGTTTCGGGTAACCCGTTCTCTCCTTCGTGTAGGGAGGGGCGGACCCGCTGCGGGCAGGGCTGAGGAGTTTGGTCAACATCTGTCGGATAAGATCGCCGGATTCGGAGTGGGTTGCCCTCTGATTTGCAGTGGTCTGAGGAACGGGATGCAGGCAGTCTGGCCAGTACGATCTGGGATGAGTTCGATTCTGTTTCGAGGATGAAGTGGATGGGATTATGGACGTCTGAGTTCCACCACATGTTTGTTGGACCCGTGCCCTTCCTGGCTGGCTTATGCCGCCAGGGAGGTCCTGCGGCTGGCTCCGGCAGTTGTCAACGCTTCATTAAGGGGGCGTCTTTCCCACTGCCTTGAAGGAGGCGGTGGTGAGACCCCTTCTGAAGAAGCCTGCCCTGGACCCTACCGTGTTAGACAACGTCCAGTCTCAACCTTCGTTTTTAGCGAAGGTTGTTGAGAGTGTGGTGGCTCAGCAGTTTCCGCTTTTCCTGGATGAAGCTGACTACCTGGATCCATATCAATCGGGCTTCGGCCTGGTTTCAGCACGAGACGGCATTGGTCGCACTGATGGATGATCTCTGGAGGGCTCGGGACAGGGTTTTTCCTCTGTCCTGGTCCTATTAGACCTCTCAGCTTTCGATACCATCGACCATGGTATCCTCCTGCGCCTCGGGGTTGGGTATAGGGGGCACTGTGCTTGGTGGTTCACCTCCTACCTCTGGCGATCGAGTCGGTGTTGGCGGGGGCAGAGGTCTACCTCGAGGGTGCTCTCTTGTGGGGTCCCTCAGGGGTCGGTCCTCTCCCCTGCTATTTAACATCTACATGAAGCCGCTGGGTGAGATCATCCGTGGTTTTGGGGTGAGTTTCCATCATGCGCTGATGATACTCAGCTGTACATTTCCACCCGAACCAGATCGGTGATGCCCTCTCCCTGATGACCCAGTGTCTGGATGCGTGCGGATTTGGATGAGCGGAAACATGCTTCGTCTCAACCAAGACTGAGTGGCTGTGCGCGGCATCTCGCCCAGTTTGGAGTGTCCATCTTTGGCCATAGGGAGTGGTATTACCCCTGTGGATAGGGCTGAATCTGGGGTCCTCCTGGATGCTCGGCTCCGGTTGGAGGAGCAGGTGGGGGCTGTCGCCAGGGGCCTTTGCCCAGCTTCGTCTGGTTCGCCAGCTGCGCCCTTTTCTGGACCGGGATGCCCTGCGCGGTTACTCATGCCCTTGTTACCTCCAGACTCGCTACTGCAGCTCTCTATTTAGGACTGCCCTTGCATACCATCCGGAGATTGCAGCTGGTGCAGAATGCGCTGGTGGTGATGGGAGTTTCCGGTTCTCCCATGTTACCCCCTCCTGCGCTGCCTTCATTGGCTACCGGTTGCTCCGGGTGAGATTCAAGGTTTTAGTGTTAACATTCAAAGTCCTTCATGACATGGGTCCCCAATATTTAGGAGAGCGGCTCCTGCCGACATCAAATGCCAACCGCCCTGTGCGAGCACATAGGCAAGGACTCCTTGGGGTCCCATCGGCTGGCCAATGCCGGCTGGCGGTCCCCCGACGACGAGCCTATTCTATAGCAGCCCCAGACCTCTGGAACCAACTTCCCTGGAGCTCCGTCTGGCCCCTGACCTCTGCACCTTCCGCCATGACCTGAAGACCTGGTTGTTTAACCAATCCGGGTTGTGATTTTCTGGGACGGGATGGTTTTATGGGATAGTTTTAAGGGATTTTATGGGTGTACTGTAATTGTAATGGGGCTTATTTTAGTTTAATTTGCTTTTAAATTATTTATTGTTGTTGTTGTTTTATTTGTAAGCCTTGAGTCTTGGGAGATGGCATATAAGTCCCATTAATAAATAATAAATAAATAATAAATTATGTTTACATTACATAAAATTACAATATTTTCCATTTATATGGTTTTCCTGTTTTTCTATACCAAAATTTCCTTTGTTTCTGGAATTGCTTGATCATATTGTTTAGTTTTCTTAGAAGATTCCACCACATTTTGTTTTTATTCTTCCATGGTTTCTGCAATCATTTTGTTTCCTGAAATTGTAATTTTATACAATTCATTTTTATAAAATTATAAGCTCCCAGAGTCACTTTGGGAGATTGGTGTCATGTAAATTTAATAAATAAATACAAACATGATGGATCCATGCAACTTTTAATTTAAAGGTTTATCTAGATTAAACATTTCAAAGGATGTGCATTAATGTTATCATGTTTTTTATGCATTCTAAAACTTTCTTTTGTTAGTTGTTGATATTCAAGCAATTGTATCATTATTTTGAACTATTGTTCAAAACATTCAATCGTGACATCTAAATGGATATTTATCTTTTGTTCTACTCCTCTGGTAGCACTTTTTCTCACACTTTTTCAGTTTGAAATAATTTGTTTATTTAAAAAAATTATCATTCCAATTCATTAAATTCAACATCTTTAAAGACCTTGTTTCTGTGAATGTAGCATCAATGAACCATATGTTGTCATGTAGCAATATTTCATTCTCAGACTTTGCTTTTCAAACTTCATACATTTGTTTGTAGAAACCAGGAGTTAGTGGGTTAGACTCTAAATAGCATTGAAGAATTTCTGGATTTTCATTGACTGTCTTATTAGTAGGCCATTTGTCATGTTCTCTTATGAGGAGATTTTTCAGATTAATTTTAAAGATTTGATTATTCTGTGCCATGCTTTATGTACTATAAAAATTATAAACATAATGCTTAAAAATAACAAGGAGGGCTCTAGAATGTACAATTTCAGTAGACATGGTACTTTTTAGATTTTTGTTCTGTGGAATGCATTCAATCAGGATGAAATGGTCTTAAAACTCTAGACACCCCTCCTTTTCTAGTTTAGTTCAATATCCTATGGCTGTAAGACATGTTCCATTGTCATTGGACTATTTTTAAAGGGTCAGTCTCTTATTTTTTTCAAAATGTTTTTCCCCTTTGTATCCAGATAGACTTAATTAAACTTTTGTTTTTTTCCCTAGCATTCAGGGTCAGAGTTTGCTGTTAGAGACAGTGATAAATTAGCTCACTGTTACGTCGAAGTCCAATTTTTAATTTTGGATTAATTTGTCTCTATAATTTTCCATTGATTTCACATTAGATATTGAGACATAACTGTGGACATAACTGTAGACATAATTGGCCAATTGCAGAAAAAGATTATCTTATATTTAAAGTCATAATTTCTCTTAGAATAGTCTTTGCATGATTTTTCCCTAAGGGTTGAATCTAAAGAGCAAATTTCTAAACCTTCTCTTTCTCTCTCTCTGACTCTCTGTGCATGTGTATCCTTTTGAATTTTCATGAAGAGGGAGAGAAAGAAAGGAAAAAGAGAGAGAAAGAGTTATTGTGGACATTTTTTAAGAGAGAATTTTTAATGAGTTTTCAAAAGGAAGCTGCAGTTGGTTTCGCTCTTCAGGGCAGGAGTGGATGGGTCTGATTCCTTTAGATCTGTAAACTGGGAATCTACAGGCAGGTCAGATCTCAAGAGAGAAGTTTGTCATATGGAAATGCTTAACAGTCCAGCTTACATTCTGTATAGTCTTGCTTTTATCTCTTCTGGGTTTGAACATGATCCTTTCAAAGCTAGATAACCCTGAAAAGAAAAATCCTCACTATTGCTTTCCTTGCTACCAGTTCCTATAATCACACTCCACAAGGAATAGGTTACTATGACAATATTGTTGCAAATAGTTGGACAGAATGTTTCCCCTCCCTGCCAGCCTTCCCAGGCCACAGACTTTTGTTTTTAATAAAAAAAAAAAGGGGGGATAAAACTTTTGAGAGATCTTTACTTAAACCATTTGTTATCAACTTGAATGTATCATTGGCATGCATTTTAGCATCTCTTAATTGTAGGGTCCTAAAATGTAACACTTGCAGATAAAGCTAAAACTTAAAATATGATCAGCTTGTAGCTGTATAGAGTCTGCTTTCTTTCTCTCTTCCTCACAACCAGTACTGTAGGTATGTAAAACATGGGCTATGGAATCATATCACAAAGTTCCCAATCCTGTGCCTTACTTCCTCTACTGTTATAGAGAAGGATAAGAAAGCTGCCATAAAATTGTAGATGACATGGGAGACAAGAGAAAAAGATCTGGAACTGTAACATCTAAGAAGAGGCAGGTCTTGTTTATTTATTAATTTGACTTGTATGCCGCCCCCTCTCCAAAAGGACTCGGGGCGGCTCACAGCTAAAACCACACAATAAATTATTTAACTAAAACCATATTAAACAACCGAGTCAAATTCATATAAAAATCCCACAATCTAAAACAGGGTCAATCCCCCCCCAGGAGGTCAGCACAGCCTGGACTGTCCAAATAGCCAGGTCTTTAAGTCATGGCAGAAGGTGCGAAGATCGGGGGCCAAACGGAACCCCAGGGGAAGCTGGTTCCACAAAGGGGAAGCTGGTTCCACAGAATAGGCCTTCCCCCAGGTCACCGCCAAGCAACACTGGGTCGCAGACGGCACCCCAAGGAACCCCTGTCTGTGCGCTCGTACAGGGCGGTTGGTGTTCGATGCCGGCAGGAGTTGTTCTCGTAAATACCCTGGACCCATGCCTTGTAGGACTTTGAATGTTAATACGAGAATTGTTGCCTATGCCTTGCAGGATCATGATTCCGATGCAAGAAAAGAGTTTGCTTTCCGCATCCCCAACAATGCATGCACTAAGTGATACCTGTAAAACCAAAGAAACCAATGGTCTGCATTTGTACAATCACCAGTTTTGGAAGGGACAATCTTTCTGAGAAGTGCTGATTCTATATTTAAGCAAAATTGCACAAGCAATGTTTGTGTATGTTTGTCCAAAAATTAAAAAAATTAAAAAAATTGTACAAGCTATTAGAAATTTCTTTAGTTTTTAAATCGATTGAAGAACAGTATTGCAGGTTGACTCTGCCCACTGTCTGCAGTTTGATCCTGACAGGGCTCAAGGTTGACTCAGCCTTCCATCCTTCTGAGGTCAGTAAATTGTGACAACTCAAATTGTTGGGAGCACTACATAAATAATGCCTACTTTGTAAACTGCCCAAAGAGTGCTATAAAGCACTTATGGGGTGGTATATAGCCTAAAATGCTATTGCTATACATTTTTAGGAAGAGTGGATATTATTTGGACTATCTCAAAGCCCAACATATCTTAGATGATCTCTGAATACACAAGCTTTGGGGATATGTTTTAAATCTCTTCTCTCATACTAAAATTTTCATTTTACTTAATTAGTCATGTATGTTTTGTCTGAACTATGACTTAGAACAGGGGTCTCAACCTTGGCAACTCTATGACTAGTGAACTTCAACTTCCAGAATTCTTCAATCAGCCATGCTGGCTGAGGAATTTTGGGAGTTGAAGTCCACAAATCATAAAGTTGCCAAGATTGGACACCCCTAACTTAGAAGACTTCTCAGAGTATACCTTGATCCATTTGTAATGGAAATGGAAAGAGGTCGTCTGAGAACACCAGATCATGTTTATCTCAATTATACTATTTTGTGGTTTATGTACGAGCTCAACTCACAGTATTTTTGACCTACACAGCCTTTCACAACATAGGATTCATAATCCAAAGCAGCAGCTTCTTTAGTCTATTAGGCCATGTAACAGTTTGATGCAGATGACTATATCCCACACTATAAGCCCTCATGACGAGAACTTGCAGTGGACTTAACCAAAATTGGGCATTTACTGTGGTGGCCCTTGAATGACCTGCTTTTGAACAGATAACAGAGTCCAGCTGTTTCAAGAAGATAGGAGACATTTGACTGGCAAGGGAGCTGCACCTTTAAAAAAAATCTTTAAAATTTGCAATCTTATTGTTTTAAGCTTTTTTGTTTGTTTGCTTTGTTTTAAATAATGTATATTGTTTTGCTGGGGAAGGAATCAAATATACATTTTAACTGGAAAGGTCCATCTCGTAGAATGAAAAATCCATTATGATTCAAATTCACATCTTGTTATGAAGTACATCAGGGAACACTGTCTAAACTAGAAAGCTTGTTAATCCCAAGAGAGTCTGTCATTGGCTTATTTATTTCATTTATTTTTTAAAAAAGGGGATTGCTAGGTTGCCTTTGGGGCTAAACTGTCCCAAGTTTCCTTACAGTGTATTAAAGGCATTTAAAAAAATCACTGTTGAAGTAGTCACCTTCCCCCCTCCCCAGCTTGAAAGCATAACCGGAATTGTTGGGATAATTTAGGCATCATTTTACATGAACTCAGCCACCCTGCCTGGCTCTGTGCTGTTGTCACTGGCTTTAAAATGCAACCAATCTGTCAGGTTTTGGTTGTGTCTATACCTGCCTCTTTGTTTTCCCATTCATTTGCTTGAAGACAGGGGAAGTGGAGCAGAAGATTTGACCTGGGAGATAAGAAGAGCATTGCTTGCCCTCCAGGGAAAATACCATGCCTTGGCAGCAGGTTTATAAAAGGAGGGGGAAAGTCTCTTTAACTCTCCTTTAGTTAGAAAAAGTGATTTTGTTCTGTAGCAATCATCTCTTTATTATCTTCATGTCACAGTACCAACACTCTGGTGGGTTAAATCTTATAGAAAGGTTTCCCATCATCTAAAGTGGCAGCTTTTCTGTTTTCCTTCTGACATCTGTAGCTGGTACTATAAAGGGGAAAAATGGAAACTAAATAAAAGCAGAAATCTAAGAGAGAAATAGAAAATAACAGAGCCAGGAAACCTTTTCCTTTCCCCTATCAACCTCAGAGAAAAGGCCAATTTAAAAGATAGTTCTTTTTTATTTTTTAATAGAGAAAAGTTTGAGTTTTCTTTTCAGAGCCACTGGGAGTATTGTGAGTGAATCATCTAACAATGTACAGACAGAAATGGAATCATCAATCATCACCATCATCATCCGTGTCTTAATTCAAAAACATTGCTAAGATGAAACAGAAATTAGATTGTCCAAGAACATTTGATTACCACTGTGTATACAATTTCTGTACAAATTTTCCTTCGGTTGAGAGAGTTATAGGAATCAACAATATTTATTTATTTACTTCTTTACTTGCTATGATATGCTGCTTTAATCCAAATAAAGCTGGAAGTGGTTTTTCAAATTATATCACCATTATAATAAAATCATAGTAAAAACAGTAGCAGAACAAAATCACAGTATCCTGAGGAATACCCCACAGATTCCAAACCCATACCAAGATAGTCCCCCTCATCATATAACTATTTCCAAGACCTTCTAGAACAGCCAGATTATAATGTATTTCTAAAACAAGACAAAACATTAATAAACAAACAAACAACAAAAAGGAAAAAAAAGAAAAAAAAGGGGGGGGAGCCAATCTTATCTGGAGAGGAATGTTATTTTATCAGAGGGGACAGCAATTCAGATAGTTTGTTCCCGAGGCTCTTGGATATGACATTTCTTAAATGAAAAGAACCGAAAGGAATTGATCTTTCCTAGTTCATCAGGCAAGCAAAAATTTCTGGAAGAAGGTGGCTGTCCAGGTCCTAGGCCACTTTCAAGATGACAACTAGCATTTTGCACCCAGGAGTAAAGTGGAAACCAGTGCAACCTCTCATGGTAGAGGTGCTACATGGAAAAAACTAAAGGCTCCCAGCCTTACACACACCTCTACATTGTGAAGTAGCTGAAGCTTCTGGATGGTTTTGAAGGGGAAGCTCATGTGGAGTGCTATTCCAAACAAGAGGCAACTAAATCATAAATGGCCAAGGCTTCCCGATCCAAGAAAGACCACAATTTCTGCTACAGATGTAATTTCTCAAAGGTCCTGTAGCTATAGCTGCCACTTGTTCTTCAAACAGGAATTATGGGTCAAAAGGACCCTCAGGTTGGGAAACATTTCTGCATAGGGCAGTGCAATCATGTCCAGAGCCAAACATGGAATAAATATCTCTATTAGAAGACTTTCAAACTCATAGAGACTCTGTCTTGCTAGGACTGAATCTGAGCCTTCTAAAATCTAAAGCCTCCAGACACTGGAATAAAATCTCTACCACATCTTCTGTTTGGTCTTACAAACCTACCCCTTGGTATTACCAGCATAGTAGTGATACCCTGTGCTGTTGGTAATGTCAACAAGCAATTTAATGCAGATGTCAAATTGGAGAAGGAAGTGTGACCAACCCTGTAGCACCCCATCATGGCCATAATCTTTCCTCACTATTGCTGCTGACTAGAATGTTCTCTTTGGGAAAGAGGTGAATCATTGTGAAATAGAGCCTTCCACTATCAATCCTTGGACACAGTCCAATAAGATATGGCATCTGATGGTATCAAATGTCACTTAGAAATCTAGCAAGAAGAGTTGCACTTCTAACAGTTTCATCACAGGTCAGCCACTAAAGCAATCAATGTGATTTTGATACCATATCAAGGCCTGCAATGCACTAAGAGATCCAGGTGACTTATTTTCTCCAGTGCTCATTCCCTTTTCTAAAATCTAAAATGACCTAGAAATTGAAGATTGAATCTGGTTGAGTCATGATATGTGGCATTACCTCCTCTCATATTTATATATACTATAAATGCATAACTATGGCTAAGTGGTCTTAGTGAGCACTTGAGTAATCATAGCTGGGCTGGAAAGTGGAAGCTAAGGAACATTAAACATGGGCTGTTCTTGGATGGGAGACATAAAAGTAATTCTGAGGCAAGGAAAGTTGAAAAAGCATCCCGAAGACAATGCCAAACTGCTTCCATATTGCTACATTGAAAACTCAATGGTGACTGTGTGGCTAACAGGAGGCATCATGGCAAAACACTGTAATGTATAGCCATGTGCAATTATTCTTCCAAAGTGATTGTTCCCTTCAAAGGACACGTAATGCTGAATGTCTCCATGAGTTATTTTCTAAAATTTCAAATAAGAGCCTTGGTGGTGCAGGCTGTTAAACACCTAGCACTTAGTTCCAGCTGCCTGCAATTAGTGCAGGCTCGAATCCCACCAGGCTCAAGGTTGACTCAGCCTTCCATCCTCTCGGGGTAGGTAAATTGAGGACCCAAGATTGTTGGGGGCAATAAGCTGACTTTGTAAAAATGCCGCTTAGTAATAAGCAGGCATATACAATGGAATGAAGGCTATTGCTGAGCGCATTGGGTTATGCTCCAAACATTGTAAGCCGCCCTGAGTCTCCAGAGAAGGGCGGCATATAAATATGAATTAAAAAAATAAAATAAAATAAAATAAAATTTATCTTGTTGAAAGTGCTGGAGTTTAAGGTTTTGGAGGGACGTATTACTAAAAATCTTTACTATGTAGACTTGATTTTTTGAGTAAAGCTTTTTTTAAAGAAATACATAAAGTGGTTGCCTGTCCTGGTTAAAGAATTTGCTTCCTGAGAAAGGGAAGATTTAACACAGAGAACTGAACCAGGTTCTTAACTGCTTGAAAAAAAATTAGTCATTTTGTTATTGCCCATTTTTCAAGATGTTTCCACCCTTAAAGATATGGCATTTAACGTATGCAGAATGGGACAACTTGCCACAGTTAATTCGCTGTGGCCTTCTTGCTCTAGGGCAATTTAACAATTCTATTTAATTATTTAAAATAACTAAAAATATTTTAATTTTGGCGTTCACATTTCATGCTGTCCCTCCTTTTGCACCCTTTCTTTAATAATTCTATTCCACTATTCCTTTGATATCAGTGTAACTCTTGTCCTGCAGCGAGTTGGCTGTGGTGAGTTGTCCCACAGTGGGCTGGCCATGGCAAATTTGCCATGGCAAGTTGGCCATGGAGAATTGTCATAGACCCTAAGCTATGGCCCTATTCTGGAAGCAAAAAATGTTCAGTAAGGATTGGTATAGTTTTTAAAATAAATAATGCTGAATAAAACTCTCTCCTTTCCTCTTCTAGATTGTCTAATCCTTCACTAGGCATGTGGTTTATCATATTTTTAAGGAACTGATCTTGCTCATGTTGATTCTGTTTATATTCTTTAAATGAGAAGCTTTGTTGTTTTAAACTTTCTATCTATATTTCTGCTAGGAATAAAGCAGCAGTTCATACATAGGGAGCTTCTGGTTCATGGACCTAACATGACCTGCTAACTCTGATCATCTGGCTCATGGAGGGAGGGGGTTGAATGGGGCACCAACTTATCTTTCATCTTTCATTATCACCAGCTATTTCACTGTGGACATTGTAGGGTGTGATGACCCAGAGCATATCAGAAATATAACAAAACCCAAAACATAACTAAAAGTCCTTTAATGCCTTCAGCTTGGCTTCACTGTTTAATTGTTCACAGTGTAGGAGTAAACTACTTTCAAAATAACATTTCAAAGGAAAGAAACACAGTTCAAATTCAAGGAGCCGATAACAAAGCAAAAACCAAAAACAAACCGCACTGAATAAAGTTCCACGACAGACCAGGATAGATAATTGCCAACTTCAGGAAGATAACCAGGTACAGTCTGTTGGAAGAACGCCAACCAAGATAAACCTTCTTTAGGAATAAAACACTAATTTGTCTTCAGCGTAGGTTAGCACGCAGGTCCAAACTCTTATGCAAATCTCACACCTGCAACCCATGAAGAGGATCATGGCCCACTCCTCCCGAGTAGACCATGTTTTACCCTGATCCTCTCCTCCCTGCCTGCCCTAGGATGGATAGGGGATGGGCCTGGGTCCTCCTTTGACTGCTCAGCCAGCCTCTGCCCTTCCCCAGCCTCCTCCACCACCTCTGAAGCCACACTTCCACTCCCTGTTGGCTGTTCCTCCTCTTCTTCAGAGTCAGTCTCCACCAGGGGCATGACATAGGGACAACTTTTCTCCATTCAAGAAAAGTGACTTCTGCCCAGACCCTCCAGGTCATTTAAAGTGGAAAAATACATAGTTGCCAACAGATTCTGCAAATGTCCCTGCAGGAAAACCAACCCTAACCCTAACTCTAACCTTCTTTTTTTTCCAAACTTGAAAGGCAGAGATATTTACACTCTTACCTCCTCTTGTAACCTCATCACCTCCAGCCCAAACACTGGAGGAAGAACTGCTGTCCTCTTCAAAGCCCCATCACTTGATATTTATCCAGCCCACCAGGTAAAGTACAGGTAGTTCTCACTTAATGACTGGCCATTTAATGATGGTTCAAGATACACTGAATTAAAAAAAAGGTACTAACAGATAATTAATATGCTTTTTTTCCTTCCATTTAATTGTATCCTTTTTCAGAGACTCCCTCCTCAAAGTCCCTGCAGTTTTCTTGGCAAGGTTTTTCAGAAGTGGTTTGCCATTGCCTGCTTCCTAGGGCTGGGAAAAAGTGACTGGCCCAAGGTCAGCCAGCTGATTTTGTGCCCATGGTGGGAGTAGAACTCACACCTCTTGGTTTGTAGCCTGCTGTCTTATCCACCGCACCAAATTGGCTCTCAGTATACAAGCATTTCATGATATAGGAGACCATCTGAATCTGAGCCAGCAGATGTTTGCTGTGGCACATTCTTGCAGCTAAGTGATCATTTGGGGGAAGAACAAGAGAAGAGGGGAAGAAGAGAATAAATCCGAAATATGTTTGAATTATTGATATTTACCTGTTCAAATCAGAGTATGGAATTATGGGGATTTTTTTCTACTAGCCTTTTAAGAAACTGGCTTAGAGCTGCTTATGCTTAATGGGAAAAAGAATTAAAGTCTACTGTGCGGCTGCTAACTTGACAGCTGTAAGAAATGTTTCTCAATGCAGCTTATGAATTGCTTTTTCCACATTATTTTATGAGGATTGGTGTTTATTCTCCCTATTTTCCTAACTATATTTTATCCTTAAATGGGTACCTCTAGAGATGACTCATTCTTCAGGCACGTTTGATCTGACAGCATAGCATCAATGCAATGTTCTTAATAAGTAATGTACAGTGGTGCTGTCAGGGCAGAAATTCAGGATGCCTCAGTGGGAGACTTCTGGGAGGCTCCTGCCTTATCACATTTTGAAGCTACAAACAAAACAACACAACACAAAACACATTGCCAGCAAGGCCAGAGGCCAGGAGGCACAATGCAGTTGAAAGTAATGACTTCACACTTTCATATATTTCTTCTTTTTTAGGAGAGGAGTTCAAGTAAAGACTTCATTTCCCCCCTGAAATAAAAGAAGATTGGATTGTGTCCTTCAATAAAGCAAAGAAAGGTACAGCTAAAAGTATAGATATATTTGCATTTGAAGTGTCAATTAACTGATAGGATGATAGGATGTTAAATTTTTTGGAATCATCAAACTTTGCACTTTGGCATCTCTTCTGCTGCTCTTCCTTTCCTACTATGATGTTAAAATATACTTTCCCTTTCCAGCGTGCTTGTAGTTAGGACATAGGCTCCAATAACACACACATTCTCTCTCTCTCTCTCTCTCCCCTCCCTCCCTCCCCCCTCTCTCTCTCACACACACAGACTTGGATGCCTGTTTGTATGACACTTCATATACATACGGAAATACTGCAAAATGTCCATCCAGATGAGTCCAGATTTACTTCTTCAAAAATGCATGGTTTTTATTGCCTTGATTAACCTTTCTCTTCTCTCCTCCCCTTCCATCCATTCACACATACATACTGTATATCAAGCTCACACATGCAGACTGACATTCATTTCCTAGTCTCTGTTGTCCCAGATTATTTGTTATGCTGGCTGGAACACCTGGGAATTATAAGCCAAAACATCTGGAAGAAGCCAGATTAGGGAAAGCTCCATCAAGTGTTGTTGCCATGCATATTTTTAAATAGTGAGAAATAGCTCGCCATGCAGTGGTATTGGGGGGGGGGAATCTGGACATGCCATTCGAAAGCATATAAATGCAGTTCCAACAAGTCTGATTATTCAGGAAAAGGGAATGTAATGAAGTGTTTTCATTGTATTGATTGAAGAAATATAGTGATTCCCCCCACTTTTTCTGGTTGTGATTTGGGGGGTTAAAGGGCAATGCCATCTGTTTCCTAACAGGACAGTTGGTGTAAGATTTGCAAGTCCTGCAGGTACCTTTCAGCATGGATAAATATGCACTCCAAGGTTCAGCCGGATAGTTTTTCACCACCAAAGGATGATTATGTTGTGTGCCTTGAGACACTGGCTATAATATATTTCCTGTCCTTTTATTGCATTTTGGAATCATAAACAATGACTGTTTGGCTCAAAGCCATTTATTCAGCCCAAAAAGACATTATTTGCACAACAAAAATCAATAAAAATGTTACTAGGTCTGGCTGGATACTTTGCTTAACTGTGATATTTGTCTGTCAGGGATGGCATGCCATCTCTCGTAGGAGACTGGGGCCAAAACACAGCTATTGATCCAGTCATCAGTGATGGATACTGGCATTTGGGAAAGGGCTGCTGCAGAGAATCTCGATTAAAAAAAAATAGTTCAACGTTTTGCCTGCAGCAGAGTCAAGATAACCTGAACAAGGAGATTTTCTCTTTTATATTGAGTTTCTCCCTCTTGCGGTTGTTAAGTGCTGTGGACCAAAGTTCATCACTGAAAGAATTAAGTCAATCTATGTTTTGCCAAAGGCTTTGACATCATATCAGATTCTTCTGATTTAGACAGAATCAAGTTGTCCTTTTCATCACCTTAAAAGCAGAGAGAAAGACTTTTATACATATCAGTGGTAACAGTGGTATGCCGGAGGATGATTATTTTACTTCCCCAACATTTTGCGGGGCAAGACATAAAGCTATGTCTAACAAAAACAAGCCAAACTGGATTATTAAACAGAGTTACATAAGCATGAGCCCCACAACAATAATTCCTATCAGGTTTTACTGTCTTATAGACAAGGTCTTACTGTCATGGGTTTTGCAGATAGTTTTTGGCAATGGCAAAGAGCATTCCTGCTTTAAACAATTCTTTTAAAGGGTTGGTTATTGGTGTGCACTGCCTTATTCTTACTTTCACTGCCTTCACAAATCTCCATCTCAACAAAATTGCTCATGCAAATACATAAAGCTTCTGTAAGCAAATGGCAGGCTCTAGGAATGAGATGCAAACTCAGGTTTGGTTTCTCTTGAAGGGAAAACATGGAATAGTTTTGTTTTATAAATACAGTTTTATTTATACATTAACCTGTTACATATAAATCATGACTCTCATGGATCTGTCAAAGGCCAGCTTAACTTTTATTGTCTCAGAATCCAGCTATGTCTTTGTTGTCTTACAGGTAGTGGATTTAGAATAATGCATACACGAATGAGAAAGGAGGGTGTCCTCTTTCCAGATGTTCTGAGACTACTCAGAACGATCAGCCAACAATTATTTCCTATTGTCAAGATATTATCTCTAATAATCTGGCCAGGATGCATCAGGTCTGTTTAGGGAATCAGCCTGTTATAAAAGATTCTTGTCCAACCAGTGGTGGGATTCACTTTTTTTAACTACTGGTTCTGTGGGCATGATGTGGCTTGGTGGGCATGGCTCGGTGGGCGTGGCAGGGGAAGGATACTGTAAAATCTCCATTCCCTCCCCACTCCAGGGGAAGGATACTGTAAAATCCCATTCCCTCCCAACCCCACTAACCTGCTTTTCAGCTCCGTTCACCTGTGCAGGGCAGCAAAAGAAGACCCAGCAGGTCAGCTGGGGCTCAGGAGGCAGAGAGAAAGATGGGGGCGGGGCCAGACAGAGGTGGTATTTGCCAGTTCTCCAAACTACTCAAAATTTCTGCTACCGGTGGTTCTCCAGAACTGGTCAGAATCTACTGAATACTACCTCTGTCAGTCCAACCCCAACTTGTACTCAGAGAAATTAGGCTGGGCTATAAATTGGGTTAAATCATAGCATGACTTGTTTGTTTTTTGTCTTAATGCATTTAAGGAGCCCAGCTATTATACTTTCTTGATCATGGTTTGTGGCTATGGTTATATGGATTTTCTAACAAATTGTGACTAAAAGAAACCATAGCTTAGGGAAATATATTAACTCAAGGACTGAGTTAGAAGGACTTTGGAGATCTCCAACCTAATTACTGAAATTTCTTTACTTGTTATTTTATGAAGTTATGTGCTTATTAATATTGTATTTATTGTTTTGTTATTACTTTTTGTTCCAAACTCTCATGGATTGATTAATTGTTTTTCAGATTATGTTTCTGATTAGAACCCAAATTTAAACATAGTTACCTCTTAAATATACAATACAAACTTTGAAAAAACATTCCATACCCACCACATAGTTCATCACTGTATCATTGTATTTTGCAGAGAGGGAGGAGGGAGGGAGGGAGGGAGGGAGAGAAGGAGAGAGGGAGAGAGAGAGAGAGAGAAAGAAAGAGAGAGAGAATCCCTGTTATATACTGAGTCAGATGTCTTGACCCTACCAAAATGAATTAAATATACGTTCAACTAACATGGTTTGCTTTTGATTAACATCTTAATTTTTCAGTGTGTACAGACAGTTTAAAAAGCACCCTGCTCAATAACTGTTGTAAGTAAATGTTTTAACAAGCACCCTATTTAACAACTATTGTAATCCTTGAAATGGTGGGATAAACCATTCTGGCAATGCTCTGATTTGAGAGTTGGGTGGTCCAATATGTGACAGTTTAAAAGTAAAATAAAGTACCCCAAAACAATGCTGTGATATTTAAAAGCAGGGATTGAGTTTCTTTGCCCCCTCTTCCTTCCAAACCTTTTATGTTATGCCTTACTATGAAGTCGGAGAGCAGATTCTGCCTTTTATTAATCTTTGTAAGCCACTTTGGATGATTTTTTCACTTGAAGAACAGGATAAAAAAAACTTCAGAAAATGCATAAAATAAAATTCTGCACACTCAAGAGATTTTCTCAGATATGCAGAAGTATATTAGCTATAAAACTAAAAGGGAAAAAAACTGCAAACTAATTCTCCAAATGGTCTGACAAGAAACTGGTTTATTTTTTTAAGTGTGCAGATGTAAAGGAAATACCTCTTCCCGTTGTTTTTATTTTTGCAAATCTCTTTAGATCAGCTCTAGCTAACTGTTCCCCTGACATTAAAAAAAATGTTGCTTGCGATTGAACAAAACTATCAAAACCAAAACTAAAAAATATAAAGTTATAAAGGAAATGAAGCTTAAAAAAAATCAAGCAAAAGTAACTTGGGAGAGTTCATACTTTGTGTTGGTTTGTACGTGGACATATTTCTTCAACATACACACATTAAAATTACACTGATAGATTTTAAAGATCCCATACTAAGTTTCTGACCAATTCTATCTTTTCTCTTCAGGCCCATGTCAAGAATCAACTTTGTTCTCAGATTTTCAGCTAGAGTTTTACTTCATTCCTTCTTATTTATCTATCTTGTACATTGGGAAGTCTTTTTAGCACACCATTCAACAGCACTGATCCTTTTCTTCAGTCACAATATTCCTAAATTCATGTCCTTTTTTCCTTCCAGGGATTCCAGAATCCGCATTCGGCCTAATCTCAACAATTCTGGTTCCTAGATCTTCCTAAAATTTTGATGCTGATTACAGTGACGTTTTCCCATCTTTTCCCCATGTTGTCCTAGGAACATTCTAATATTTGAATTTATTACAATCAGAATATTTACTCCAATGAGTGTCAGCAGCTTCCCCACTGCAAGTAGACTGCAACACAGGGAATCAAAACATTTCACTTTTATTGGCAACTTATATTATTGGCAAATTGAATTATATAATAATTAAAACATCATAATAACAAAACAAGAAATAATTAATACAATTATCTGCCATCCAGAATCACCTTGAACCACAAGATGGCTGGCAAATAAATAAATAAATTTTTCGATAAATAAGTTAATAAGTAAATAAGTAAATATTTATTTTATTATTTATTTATTTATTGGACTTGTATGCCACCCCATCTCCAAAGACTAAGCAAGCAAGCAAGCAAATAAATAAATAAAATGATGCTTAAAGCCATTGTTAATTGTATATTCAAATTTTGGTTTCTAAAATAGTAGGAAACTGTTTCTCTCTGTAAGCAATTCTAATGCAGGCAGGCTCTAGTTGCTTTAGGCTTCCAGAAGGTTAAAGAAGACTAATGTGAGTGATATTGACAGAGTTTTTAATGTAATCGCCAGATGGAAGCAGGCCCAAGATGTTTAGTCTACAAAGGACTGTGTCAATTGTATGGGTTACTTTGTAATTTATTGTGTAGATTTTTCATTCTTATGGTACACATGTCTTCATCTTCATAAAGGAATGTTAAAAAAAGCAGAAACTTGTTAACCAAAAGATAATTAACACAGACTATGAAGAGATAATTAAAACTTAACACATTGTATTGAAAGTTGTGACCTATTAAACCAAATGTAATTGGCACATGGAGCCCACCAGATGTTCCCTAACCTTTCTGTACTTGTTGCTTGCACTGGATTGCAAAACCAGGTGAGTTGTCTGTCATCTGTCAGCAAATATGCATGGCTGATGGTTCCCACAAATCATCCAAAGCTGTTGCTTGCTAGATGTTTGGCAACCTCCCATTTTTTCAGTCTCATGTATAGATTGAAAAGGATTTTGCCTAGAATCCTGATAGAAGCAAATTTTGGAATTTTGCTTCCAGCAGATCCTTGCAGTGTGGAAGTTAGCCAAAAGAAATTACAGTTAGTGTTCTCAGAAAAAGAGTGCATGGAGATGGCAAACAATTTGCAACACTTTGTTAGCTTTAGGAGTTGATTAAACAGTTCTGTTTTTTGTTAATGTTTAAAAAGGTGGGTGGGTGTTTGGGTGTTATACTGTGCAGTTCTTTCTCATTATTTCTGGAATGACCATGTGACTATCAATTTTGGAGGATCCAGACACTTACTGGATCAGATTATAAAGTGTAAAAGCCTTATTTTGGTCTTCTAATCCCTAGCAGCAAGACCTAAACATATTTATTATCAGAGCTTAATGAATCTAAATTGTTTTGAGAAACAAGATTCAAAGTCCAGAATATTCTAAGTTAGTCCTACAAGGAACAGACACATTTTTCCTAAGGAAAATGGTCTTTAATTTTTTTTTGGACATGAGAGAGAGAACAAATAAGGTTGCATAGAAAAATGGAATTGGGCATGGAAAAGACAACGCATCATCTCACAGGATGTGGCACTTCAATAGTTATTTGTCCCAAAGTTTCTGTGCATGAACTGTAAGACACAAGAGAGTCTGATAAGTGACTACTAGTGGAAGGAAAAGAAAAGTTTTCTAAGTAGCAGAAAGGTTAACCATGAAGGTCAGTAGGGTGAAATGCAACTAAGATTTACAGGCCTCAGAACAAATGTGAATAAATGTTAGGCCTCTGGTCTCGAGTGTGCGTAGAAGAATTAATTACAGAGACATAAATCTGTCATTGCTGCCCTTTGTCATTAATATAATATCTGTTACAATTGGCTGTAATTACTACAAAACAGACAAAAACACGAGGTATTTAAACAAGAGGCATCCCAAAATGCTAAAATACCAATCAGTCCTTCAGTGCAAAAATTGGAGGACGGGGGCATAAGTGATGGGCATAATATGAATAAATTTAAACAAGCATAAATATGAAATATGCCTGGGCACAGACCGAGTTGTGGGCAGCATGGCTCTCTAGAATGTGGGTTCCCATGCAGTATAGGATAATGAAATGTAAGTCTGCATTTTTTTTAAATTTCTGTGAAGTTAGCAATTAGAGATTTTGGTTCCCTTCCAAAAATGAGTGTGGGAGAAGTAGGAAGACATCCTTCTGCTTTACCCTTATGGTCAAGCAAATGTGTACATACGTACATATACCAATGAATTTCTTTTCTTTTTTTCTTATAAACTTCTAAATTTCTACAAAAGATAAAATATGAAGAAACAGAAAAATAGGAATTAGAAAAGAAGAAAAGCCTTATTTTTTTTTTTAAAAAAGACCAAAATTAGCAGTGCTGAAAAGGAAAACAAGAGAGGAAGAATGGATGGTGAACCCGATGGAACTGGCTGAGATGATGAAAGTGACTACTTTGAATAAAGAAAACACCATGTCTAGCTTTGGTTCTACCTGGAAACCACCTTTGAACTTGAAACTGGAAGAAATAATACATTAATTTGGGGATTTGATGATTAGACCTATTTATGATTATAGAAATACTGTGTACTAATGTTATTTCTAGAGTAAGAGGTTAATGTTTTTATATTTGTATCTGAAGAAAATTGGAGGTTATACCACTATATTTCTATGTATCCCATGTAATAATAATTTCTGAAATCAGCGTTAAATTACATATAAAATAACTAAATAAATTGTCAAAATAATAGAATTAAAAGAAACAATTTTAAAGGGAGAGGACCAGGCTAAAATGTGAAGCATTATTATTGAGACTTTGATAACTGCAAACATTCTTGCTTGATATGAAAGAGAGCATAAAGGTGATCCAGTTTGGTGGAAGCACAAGTATATGATGGATAACATGGATAATAATTTAATTCAGGTCATTCATTAATTATCTAATTTAGAGGTGTTCAGAAATTTAAAGGTTAAGCCCAACACTTGACATTTGTCCTGGATACAATGGCCGAGAACCTGGACATTTGACAAAATAAAAGCTAGCATCTGGCTGAATTTACAGGCTCATTGACTAATATAGTAAGCCAAGTGACATTTTGGTAGCTATTTAAAGGAAGAATAATATAAACACAATATTACCATTATGCAGGCTTCCCATAGAATCCCCAAAGCTGGAGGAAGGACCCCATATTTAGTACATTCTGATTGGCTAACTGATGGGGTTAACCTCACTTTGGGAGGAGGGGGGATGATGTTCCAGAGGGCAGGAGCCAAAACAGAAAAGGCAGTCATCTGAGCCCCATCAGATGGAACTCTTTAGCAGAATGGGACCCACAAAATACCACCCTCTAGATGTAATTGCTTGGGATTAAGTCTTTTGTTTTAACTGAAAAATAATGATTTTTTCTTCCAAACCCTAACATTGGAAAACAAATTTAATATTAATAGTTGAGCCAACCTCATAACAATTTTGAGGATGTCAGCAATCCTATTTCATAAAAACAAAAATATTCAAATTTCCTTTGTACGCAGGAAGGATAAAATTCCAGAATTCTCAGAATGGGAGGAGAAAAAGCACCCATGGCTTCTCTGCTTCTGCTTCTGCTGCACAGATCCACATAGTCTCATCTCTTGGGCAGAGTTAACATGATAAACTTCACTAATGGATTTGGGAGCTAAAGCAAATAGCCCTGAGAATAATTGCTGCTTCAGATCTCTGATGACTTACATTGAGCTAAATTATATAAAACAGCAGGGAAAAATCAATGCACAACAATAGGATGTTTGGAGAATGAGAGAAACACAACCGGTGACCCTTAGCAAAATTGCAAAAAAGTAGTTAACTTGCTGCTGTTTAGAGGTGTGGTCCATGAGTCCCATCATGCTTTGCTGAAGGTGATGTGAATTGTAGTTCAATATACCTGGGAAGGCATCTAGTTGGGAAAGGTTCTTATAGAAAGCTCTTGTATAACATATCTGAAGGAGATGGGTGCAGAATTATTTTATAATAACGAGGCTACCAAAGATGCATCCTTTTTTCTGAAAGAGAAACTAGATTTTTGAGTATGTACCATTACTATGTAATAATGCCGTCTTTTATGCCTTTCGTTCTTTTTAAAATGAAAGTATTTCATTGATGGGAGAAGTAACAAATGGTAAAGATTTGACATATGTATTTCACATTCTTGACTCCGCTTCTTGCAGGCAATTAAAATACTTTAAGCATGTGTAACATCCCAGTGATACTTCAGGAATCTAAATAGGGATTGTAGCACACAGTAAAGATGTAGTAAATACTTTTCTAGTCCAAAATCAATACCATCGATTGCCATTAAAGCAGAAAGCTAAAACAATGAAGAGGCTTCTAATTTTCAGGCTCCTGGTGGAGCTGATTATCTTTCTGCCTCCTCTTCCTCCACCCAATGAAGAACATCATTAAATGGTAAAAGCAAAGAGCATATTGGCAGCCTAAGTGTTTTATTAATTCATCTTCAGAATTATCTTGTGCATTAATATTAATAGCATCAAATTGGATTTCATTTAGAAGGTGAAATAAATACGCTGATAGTAAAAGCTTGCAGGCCCAATGAACCTTAAGGAATGGGCACTTAACACAAAGCAAGAATCAAAAATAGCTTTGATAAGTTGTGCTGACTTCCTTTAGCAGAGGGGCACCTTATGGGTAGAGTTTCAGACAGTTTTGAATACCACAGGAAATTTTAACTTAGGAAAAATGGACCCCTCTAAAAATAATAGGTTGGCTAAATAGAGTAACAAAAATGTCACTTTCCCCCTTTTCTCATGGTGTATTACTTGTATGTTCTTTCTTTTTTATTTTCAGTTGTGAGACGCAACCTATAGGCTTCAAAAAATTAGTGTTCTTCCAAATAGAGGTCTGAATCAGTGTCTTCCAAATAGAGATCTGAATATATGTAAGGATGGAAAGATATGATTGATGAAGATCAAGCCATCCAGCATCAAGAACTACAGATCATATCAAAGTTTCCTTTCATTTAATAATGTGTCCCTTAAGTCAGACATTTTACTTCTCTTCATGTGACAGTCTAGAGGCTTTAGAAAGAATAGATCAAGTGGAGACCCTACTGTAGTGAAAAACAAACTGCTCCAGCTTCAAACCTTTCGTATTTAAGGCTGACTGGGGAGTTTAGGCCACTACTTAGCTCTAAGCACCTAGAGTTGCTTTGCTTTGCTGTGTTGAACAATGGTTGTGCTATTTATTTACATAGTATACATAGTATATTTCAGCTACATCGTTCTGTTTTCTGTGTGCCCAAACTCTTAACAAAAAGCTGAAATTAGTCTTTGAAAAGACTATTTTCAAAGAGCATTTGGGACTATGGAATGAGGAATGGTTTCACTATTATTATTGGTATTATGATGGAGATGTAACAATACATAACGATAGAACTCCTGGTTTTATTTCTGCTTCTTTCTGCACTACAACAGAAGGCCAATACAACAGAGGCAACTGACTAAATTATTGATCTTGTCTTTCCCTCCTTGGCAAATAGGCCAATCTCATCAGAGATGAACAAAATCAAACTTTGTTTAAAAAGAAAAGCTATTATTTACTTTTATTAAAATGTAAATAATACAAGCTAAATAGTTGTTCAGATTATGATAAAACAGCTGCTTCATACAACAGTAAATACAATACCCCCCAACAGATCACATGAAGGTATTGGTATGCCATAAACAAAACATTTTGTAAAAAGGGAGCACTTAGATGTTTCAAATCAATAGTGCCAATTAACAAAAAACAAACTGCTAGACAAGTGTGTTGCTTTTATAAAATTGTATGGGTGACTTTGGACAAGCATCGCTTTCTCTCTGTCTTCCCAACCCAATGCACTATATTCATGTTGTGGGGAAAATAGGAAATGGTGGCATTGATATGTATGCTCCCTTGATTTGACCCAAAATAAAGGAGGGATAAAAATAATTTATAGACTAGTTATTCCAAGCTATATGATACTGAGGTCTGCACACCAAAGCATTAAATTGTACACCCACTGAAGAAACAAACAAAGGAATAGAGGCACACAGGATAGGAACTGAATGAAAACATAAAAGATTTTTGATGTGTCTATCTTTTCTTTCCCTGTCAGCATCACTATACTGAAACCGGGCTTCAGTACTGGGGGAATTGGACCTGAATTGCAGGTGCTGTCAGGAACCCTGTTTCTAAAGTCTTTGCTTTTCCAAGACTCTCTAGCCAATAACTGCTTTGCAATAAAGAACTGTCCCTTCCTTCTGAATTCCTCTTCTGAATCCTACCTTCTGTCTCTTAGTGGAAGTTGTGACTTTAGAGTCAAAGAAGGTTTAGAGTTACAAATTTGCCAGCAGACTATTTAAATAAATGTCTCTAGCTAGCATACAAGTGCCATAACCTACTCTCTACTGGAATATTACTCCAAAAACTCTAGAAAGAAGTGGCAGACTGCCTATAAGGAACAGGTTACCATTGGAGCTGTGAATATATAGTCTTGATTTGTCTTACCATATATAATTGAATATGTTGTGTGCTTGGCCTGAGATTACTGTATCAGAAGGATGAAGTAGATACAAAATATTCCAAGCAAACCAAAACCTGAAGCAGGAAATAAACTGTGTCTATAATCAATAAAAAGAAACAACATGTGATTTGTTGGTGGAAGAAGTTGAAGAAATAGGCGATTGAAACTTTATATTGAAAAGGTTGCAGAGAGGAATATGCTGTAGGTTTGAGTAGAGAAGATCAGCCCTGAATCTGCAACCATTAATGTAAGTGAGTCTGATGAAAAGAAAATTGATTCTGAATGAGAACAGATTACATTTCAATATGGGAGGAGAATAAATGATACATTAGCTAAATGCTGGTGTTTTTCTCAGTCTCCTGGAGAAGGATGTGAAGTAGCTTTAGGAAGATCTAGGGGAGGAAACTCCATAGGGGCTTTGCAAAACCAGGTGAATGGGCTGCTCACCAGCAGATAATATTCAGTGTTGACAAAAGCAAGGCAATGCCCATTTGAAAGAATCATTTGAACTAATCTCATGCATTGGTGGGTTCTAAATTAAGTGTAACAACTCTGGGAAAAAGCTCTAGGCATAATTAGATAACTCAATGAAAACAAGCAGTGGCCTAAGAAAACAGTCTGGGCACTCTTTAGGAAGGTATAGACAGGGACTATTATGCACATAGAATGGAAACAAAGAGGTATGGAATAGCTGTTAAATGTATTACATGCCAGAAAAGGCTGACCTGAACAACAAAACATGGTTTCTTTTTTCCTTAAGTCAAATCAGGTTTTTTGGCCTCAATTATATTAAGGAGTAGGGATAGGTGCCCAGTGCAAGAATGGCCAATTATTCACTATGAGGGCTTTAGAATTAAGGTTCTGTTGATCTAACAAAACTAATATAAGACAGAAAGAAAAATAAGTGCTTTGTTTATTTTCTTTGAAAAACCTTAGCTAATCGTCAGCCAAAGCCCTGCAAAAGTGGTCACCATTCATTTGCTTTGGTAACTCAAGCTCTCACAAAGTTCAGAAGAATATAGAAAGTAAATCTTCGTTTCTAATTTCATAACCTACAAAGATTGCCAGCCAACTTCTTTAAATATCTTCCATGTTTTAAAAAATTTAAACCTTTGGGGCAAGTATTAGACAAATCAAAATAAAGTTTGCTTCCTTACTAATCTTTGCTCTACTGCTTAATTTAATTTATTTTACATTTTTAAAATTTCTCTATTTAGCTATTCATGATTTCAGGATTATTCAATATAACATGGTTGTTGGCAAGTCCCCCCCCACTTCTATCTGCCCTACCAAGCTCGGGTGGTCAGCAATAGGAGGACTATGGCTAAAGAGCTGGTTTTAAATGACAGCAAAAAAAAGTTAGAGGTTTCTGGGTGCTTTGGCTGTTGTCTAGTGGGCATCCAGATATTTACATCTCTGATTTGGTAACCTTGTTCTGGTTAACCCTGATTCACTGGCTTAATCTTTATCCTCTATAAAAATAATAAGTGTCAAAATTGACACTTATAATTTGAAGTGCTTTTTTAAAATTATCGACAATTCATTTAGATCTGAATTCTGTATCTTTGGTTTCTTCAGTAGGTTATTCTTGCTGTATTTTATTTCCTAGTGTTAGGAAAATGTGGCCCACTATGAAGCTGCTGTCATGGATTTTTTTCTTAGACCCTTTACTCACATGACAATATCCCACCACCAGGCTTGGTAGCATTTCTCTGAAGTTAATTTCTTCCCTTTTCCATTCGACAGAAGATTAGGGAGTATTTTAGAAAGGCTTCAAAATTTCTTTTTTATTCTTAAAGGCTAAGGTCGTGCCTATAATCTACCCTTTTGTAATATTCATTCCCTTATTTTCAGCCAACAATCAGATTTTTTTCCAGGTGTTCTGGGGTTAATTCTGATAATGTTTTTTTTTTGCAAATAATTAAAGTGCTCAGTATCTTAGTAAACAAGAGAGCCAGTTTGGTGTAGTAGTTAAGGCACTAGGTTAGAAATTGGGAGATTATGAGTTCTAGTCCTGCCTTAGGCATGAAGCCAGCTGGGTGACCTTGGGCCAGACACTCGCTTTTAACCCTGGGAAGCAGGCAAGGGCAAACTACTGCTGAATATTGCATAGAGTTGTCCAGGCATTTACTAGGAATCAAACTTGAAGGAATAGAAAAATATCTTAGCAACCTAGTATTATTTGAAATTAAGCTAAAATTTATCATTTATTTAAATATAAATCTGAAATTTTGTGTAGGGAAGGGTGTGACTGAATAATATTTGAAGTTCTTAATGCTCATCATCATATTATTATTATGAAAACATAATAGCATCTTGACAGGGTTTAATTTGAGAATTGATTCTTACATAGAAGCAAATCTAGTAAAACATTTCTGTTTGACAGAAAGCAAATCTAATAAAATTGTTTTCTTTAGAAAATATCGATCAGAACACTGATTAAAAGGCCTGTTACATAAGGCATAAGAAGACTGATTATGAATTTTGCCAATATTCAAATTACATATATACAATCTGGATCTAATCAACTAAATTTACTTGTGCCATTAAAGACTGATCCAATAATTTTGTTTAAAATGGATATGAATTCTGTGTTGGAATGAATACCCTCTAAGATTTACCTAGTACTTTTCTTCTGGGGTAGAACCACAGAACTAAATATTCCTATTTCCTCCATATTTCTTTACAAACAATTTGCCTTGAACTATGGAGGAATTAATAAATAAATCACATTGATAATAATAATAATGACTTTTTTACAACTATGGCAAAATCCTGAGATGGAATGTACCATTTCAGGCATATAAGTAGTAGACTGACATGTATGCCCCAGACCCACCAAACTGCTTTAAAGCTAACAGTAGAGAAAAATGCCTTATCTGGTATCTATTGGTGCTAGCTTCCTTTTGCAGGATGGGGTTTTATAGAGAAGTATTAAAAATGAACTACGACTACTCAATGGAAAATATTAGAGTCATTTGAGTCAATATAGCTAAGAATTAAGAGTCAGGAAGTAAGTATTGGAACATAATTTTCAGAATAGCTCAAAGCAAACATAGATGTATTAGCAGCACATCTGTAGACAAAACTGATTACCTATAAAGCTGGGTTGGATGTAACACTCCTGGGGAAAGCCAGGATAATTTCTTTCCCTCCCAAAATGCTTTATAGTATTATTTTTGTAAAGGCAGAAATTCAGTAGCACACTAGTGCTGCAATGAAGTAAATGTTCATCCGATACCAGCTATGTGGAGAAATCCAGATCTTGGAATGTAAAGCTTTAGAAGAAAACCAAGCAATACAATGGACATCAAGCATGTTGTCCTGACCCAACCCTGTTACCAGCAAGAAAATCTCAAACAAACACAGCAACTCAAACCTTCATAACTTTAATCTACAAATAACTTCTTTGTAGATAAAAGATGGCTTGCAGCCAATTAGTCCAACCAGAAAAGCCTTGACAGAATTCTTCAGATAAGCCAGAGTCTCCACACACAATGCTGAGTCCATAGAACATTTTTGCTTTCTGCAAAAGCAAAAACCTTTTGAAACCAGGTGTCAGCTGGTGCTCCATTCAAAATCCAAGAAAGAAACACTTAGACTCGGTTAATTAGAGAAAAGATATCTTTTACTGGAAATCAAGTGGTAGCATCAAAGGAATTCTGAATCTGAGAAAACGAGCATGTAAATCACATGCACAATAGTTCAAACTGTCCATCCAATTAAAATTTGTATGTAATGTCATGTGGGCATCTTCAAGTGGTGATGAGGCATCTGTCCATTGACCTTGGCCTATTTTGATAAAGAGATGCGCTTGCAAACAGCGTAAGAAAGAAGCATAAACAAGAAACTTCCACCCCACAACTTATACAGTTTATTCTCTCAAACCTCCAGCTCACTTCCCATAACTATTTCACGCCTCCTCCTCCCATTACTTATGACAGCCAAAAGATGCAAAGCAAAGGAAAGAAATCTTGAAGGCTGACATTCAGCCCTCCTGCAAAAGAGGCGTTAGCCTGATAAAAGAAAGAGAATACAAGATAAAAGATAATATACATGTGACACAATACTACAATATTTTAAGGTTTGTCAGGATATTTAGCACAAAATGCCTGTACCAGCCTAGGGGCTTGAACATCCTTCTCATTCACCCATTCCGACTGGGAAGGAGGAAAGTATTTCCAGACGACTAAATATTGGAGTCGACCTCTTTGTCTCCTAGAATACAAAATTTCTTTAATTTTAAAAGTTGTTCACCCTCAATTAGAAGAGGAATGGGGGGATCGACCTGAGCTCGTCTCAGGTCGGAGGTATGTTCAGGTTTTAATAAACTAACATGGAAGACAGGATGGATTCGTCTAAGGGTTTTTGGTGATTGCAGTTGGACTGCCACAGGATTCACAATTGTTCAATCGGAAAAAGTCCAACATATTTAGGCCCCAGCTTTTTTGATTTTGTGTGGTCTGCAAATATCTAGTGGACAAGAAAACCCTGTCCCCAACTTGATATTGTTTCTGTGGAGCTCTCTTTTTATCTGCAAATTTCTTATGAGCTTGATGAGCATCATCCAATGCTTTACACGTAACCAGCCAGGTAAGCTGGAGTTGGGTTATCCACTCACTCAATGACTGAATATTAGGTTTCTCCTATGGAAGCTCGGGTATGGGTACAAAGTCTTGTCCTGAAGCAACTTTAAATGGAGTAAACCCAGTGCTACTATGAACCAAATTGTTATATGCCACCTCAGCAAATGGCAATAGGTCAGCCCAATCATCTTGTTGATAATTTATATAGCATCTAAGATATTGTTCCAATACTGAGTTAGTTTTCTCACAAGCCCCATTGGTTTATGGGTGGTGAGCAGAGCTTAAGCCCTGGGCAGAGCCCAACAACTTCAGGAACTCCTTCCAAAAGTTTGAAGTGAACTGGATACCCCTAACTGAAATTATCTGTTCAGGAACACCATGTAACCTATAGACATGTAAAATAAACAATTTAGCCAAAGTTTTTGCAGATGGGATTTTTGCACAAGGTATGAAATGTACCTGTTTGGAAAACAAAACTGTTACCACCCAAATAACTGTATTTCCCCACTTTCAGGCAATTCCACTATAAAATCCATAGAAATTTCTTTCCATGGAACAGTTGGTCTGGCTACATTTTGTAGTAGGCCAGCAGGCTTACCAGGTGGCTGTTTGGCTGAGGCACAGATAGGACAACTAGCCACATACATTTCAATGTCCTTTTTAAAATTAGGCCACCAAAATTGCCTTTTCACCAAGTGTAGGGTTTTTACAAACCCAAAATGTCCAGCAGCTTTGGAATCGTGAGCTTGTTGTAATACTGGGTTTCACAACTTTGCTGGCTCATATAATTTAGCCCCCACCCATGCCAATCCATCTCTAATTGTACAGTTATTTGAGTGCATTAGGAAGCAATCATCAAGTTTCAGAGCTTCTTTTAACTGTGCAGATAAATCATTAGATAAATCAACTTCCCCTTTTTTCTGGGCTCTAGTAACCATTGGAGCTGCTAACTGTCTAGTTGGGACGATAGGGTGGATCATCTTAGGATGAGCGCTATTATATTGCAGCAGTCTAGACAGTGCATCCGACATGAAGTTCTTCCCTCCTGGGATGTACTTCAATGAAAAATTAAACTGCTTGAAGTATTGCACTCAGCAAACTTGCTTAGGCGGTAGCTTTCAAGGCATTTTTAGACCCTCCAAATTCTTATGATCTGTCCATACCTCAAAGGGATGTTTTGCCCCCTCTAGAAAATGCCTCCAGGTTAATAGAGCCCAACGAACTGCAAAAGCTTCCTTTTCCCAAATGGCCCATCTTCTTTCTGTCTCAGTTAGTTTACAGGAGGTATATGCACACGGTTGCAGAGTCCCCACCTCATTTGCTTGTAGTAACACCACCCCCACTGCTACATCACTCACATCGGCTTGGATTACAAAAGGAGCATCCATGTCCGGGTGCTTGAGCACCAGCTCAGCAGCAAACAGTCATTTCAGCTTCTCAAAAGCAGCTTGACACTCCATGGACCACTCCAATGGTCGACTAGGTTTCAGTTTCACCTCCACCTTGGTTTTCAGGAGGTTAGTAATAGGCAGTGCAATCTTCGCAAAAGCTGAGATAAACTGATGGTAAAAATTAGCAAACCCCAGGAAACTTTGCAATTGCTTCCTGGTGCAGGGAGGGGCCCATTCCAAAATGGTGCAAACTTTTCCCAGATCCATTTCTATACCATCATGTGATATACGATAGCCCAAATAGTCAATTTTCTCTTGGTAAAAATCACACTTGGATAACTTCACATACAGTTCAGCACCTCAAAGTTTTTATAAAACTGATCGCACTAGTTTCACATGTTCATCAAGAGTCTCAATGTAGATATGAATATCATCAAGATAAACCAGTACCCCTTTGTATAAATGTTCATGCAAAACCTCATTTATCATTTGCATGAGTACTGCAGGGGCCCCCTGTAGAGCAAACGGGAGAACGTTGAACTGGAAACATCCCATTGGGCAATTAAAAGCAGTTTTCCACTCATCTCCCTCCTTGATTCGAACTCGGTAATAAGCTTCTCTCAAATTGAGTTTTGTAAAAATTTTCCCTCTGGCCAGGTGGGCCAACATGTCCTTCATTAAAGGGAGGGGGTACACGTTCTCCACCAAAATTGCATTTAAATTTCTATAATCAACACATAAACGAAGAGAGCCATCTTTCTTCTCACAGAACAATACTGGGGCCACTACCTGAGGTCTAGCAGGTTGGATGTTCAAGATTTTTATCGATAAATGACCACAGCTCCTCTAGCTCCCGCAGTGTCATTGAGTACAATTTAGGTTTTGGGAGTTTCACCCCTGGCAAGATTTCAATACTGCAATCTGTTGATCAATGTGGGGGAGCTCATCCAAGGCCTTTTCACTGAATACCTCCTTTAAATCCCAATATTCTTCAGGAATTTTCTCCTCCGCCCTCAGGTTCTCACTGTCTATGGATGCCAGCTCTGTGGAATTCTGGGTATTTGGATGTGATTGCCCCTTCCCTGATGGGGGTTGGTCAGTGCGTATGCATAATGATCCTCCCCTCCAATCCACTTGGGGGTTCCACTTCTGGAGCCAGGGCAAGCCTAGTAGTAGGGGCCGCTCCATCCCAGGGGCGACAATAAAACACAAAGTTTCTCTATGCCTCCCCATCATCATTTCCACTGGTTACATTATTAAATGTGCAGGGCCACTCCCTGCTATCTATCCATCCAGTTGGCAAAAGGCTATGGGAGTTTTTAGCCTTAAATCCAATTTCTCCATGACTTCTGAGCTGATTATGCACCTTGTGCACCCAGAGTCTAACAAGGCCAACATTTCCCCTTGGGCTCCTGATGTGGGTACACTTAATCTCACTGGGATGGTCATTGGGCCCTTGTTTGGACTTACCAGAGGGTCATCTTCCAATTCGGATTCACTTTCACCAGAAGAGGTCAGAGTTCCCAGCTCCTCTCCTTTCGGAGGGGCGATCTCTACAACCTCTTCCACTTTAAGAGCCATTTCGAGGCTTGGCTGGAGTTTTTTCAGGTTTTCTTCCTCCTCCTGGCACCCCTTTGGCTCTAGCTTGTCATGACAGTCTGCAGCCTGGTGACCTTCCTTCCCACATCGGAAGCATGAAGTGGTCTTGGGTTTTGCTGCCGACCTTCCCTTTTGAGGTTTTGGGGCTTCTCGAGGGCTGGTGGGGGATGGCTTGCTCCAACCAAGGGCACCCCTGCATCTGTTTCGGGTTAGATCAATTTCCATCTCTGCTGCCAACATGTACCAGAGTTGCAAATCACTGGGGTCTCTTCTGGCAATGCAGCTGTGATAAACATCTTTGGTCAGCCATCTTTAAAAGCTTCTATCAGGGCTCCCTGGGACCAGCCTCGAATATGGCATGCCAGTTCTTTAAATTCTTGGGTGTATTTGGCCACTGATCTCTGCCCCTGATTTATGGTTTTCATTCTAATCCTAGCCTTACATTCAGCTAGTGGGTCTTCAAATCTGGTGTGCAACGTTATCATGAACAGGCCATAATTCATCAACTGGGGGGCATTATCATTATGCAAAGTCACCATCCACCTTGCAGCCGTCCCTTCCAAAGCCCTGGTAACACATCTGACTTTAGCTGCTTCTGAGGAAAAATCCTCGCCATATTCTTCCATGTGGCTCTATACTTGGACTAGGAAGAAACCTAATTCCTTGGGATCCCCTCCATATTTTACTTCTAATGGAGGCACCTTTGGAACTTGAAGCCTTCTGGCAATTGCTCCCCTCGCTGGGGGCCCCTGGGCTGCCGCTGCCTGTTGCACAGGCCCAGGTTGATTTATGGGGGCAGCTACTTTGGCTCTCCTAGCTGGGGCTGCCTCCCCTTTTTCCCTCTCATACCTTTGATCAGCATGAGTTCCTCCAATGGCTTCATTCAGAAGATTTAGGGCTTGAGCTAATAAAAGATTCCTTCTTTCATCCTCTTGCCATGGTTCCTCTCTCCTGCGCCATCGAGTAGTGGTTACTCCTGGAGGAGGTTCTTCCTCCAGTTCTTTCCAGCTGACTCCCAGGGACCATTTAGGTTTTATGGCTGGCTTCTCATCGAGATGTAGCTCAACTAACAGCTCATCTTCCCCTGCAGCATTTAAAAGCAGGGAAATTGGTCTCCCAGTAACTCCCAGGTCTTCTTGGTCGCTGGCTGGGTTAGACATTGTTTTCAGACCCTCTTGGAAGAAAAAGTATTAATTCTCTGGGTGGGCTGGTAAAGTCAGATTCAGAATAATGTCAGCTGGTGCTCCATTCAAAATCCAAGAAAGAAACACTTAGACTCGGTTAATTAGAGAAAAGATAACTTTTACTGGAAATCAAGTGGTAGCATCAAAGGAATTCTGAATCTGAGAAAATGAGCTGTAAATCACATATACAAAGTGATGGCAGCGTTCCCACCCACAATAGTTCAAACTGTCCATCCAATTAAAATTTGTATGTAATGTCATGTGGGCATCTTCAAGTGGTGATGAGGCATCTGTCCGTTGACCTTGGCCTATTTTGATAAAAAGATGCGCTTGCACATAGCATAAGAAAGAAGCATAAACAAGAAACTTCCACCCCACATCTTATACAGTTTATTCTCTCAAACCTCCAGCTCGCTTCCCATAACTATTTCACCCCTCCTCCCCCCATTACTTATGACAGCTGAAAGATGCAAAGCAAAGGAAAGAAATCTTGAAGGCTGACACCAGGCTTATAGTCCCTGGAGGGAGGGGCCATTACATTGCATCCTTACTTCCAAGTCGCCTGTGCTGCTCCAGCTGTTCTCTTCTATGAATCATCCTGCGCTCACACACACTTGGCACAGGCTCTTTGGGAACCTACTCATCACTGCTGCCAGCCCCCATAATCCCTGAAGGCAGCAGTCCACTCCCTGATGGTCCTGGCCCCTCATCAGAGTCATCGCTCTCCTCAGCCATCTGCATCTGCTGCCGGCAAACCACAACACATGTTGAGTTCAAGGAGGAAATGAAGAACAGGAAGACTCTATTCCTTGAGTCATCTATTTTTGATTCCTCAATTTTCAGCTATCCTCAGTAATGATACGATGATAATGATGACAGTGATGATGTCAGTTGTATTTATTTTGAAAATCCTTGAAAAAATTATCTTAGATCCACTACTGTAATTAGAAGCACAGCTAACTTAACTGGCTAGGAATCCCTTTGATCAGGTTGTACTGAAGATGGTTTGAAAGTTCATTTAGTCCAAAACCAGATGATAAAGTTACTAACTGGATTGGTTATTGCAAGTGTATATATACCACAAGAGTAGGAAGTACACCCCTGATATGCAAAAATCAAGAAGTACTGAAATAAAAACAAGTTATGCAATGAAAACATAGATGATTTTTAAAAAAATCAAGTGTATATTGTAACATAGTATGGAACAAAATATAAGTAGAACATAATGAATAATAAGAGTATGAAATGTACAACAATGGAAAACATCTGAAGTGCAGAGTAAAAATTCAAACAACTGACAAGCATTCTGATATTAAACCTTTTTTACTACATTTGGGACAAACTAGCTTTCTTTGGGAACTGTCCAGATTCTATATTTGTTTCATGCAACACTTTCTCAACAGTGCATTTCATATGCGAACTGCTCCCTCCTGTCCAATCTTATTATTGGATCTGAAAAAGCAGCATCCGGTCAATCTTTTGATTTTTGATGCAGTTCCCCCACTACTGAAATTTTAAGGGAGAGAGCAGTAGGGAAAAACAGACTCCCAAATGCCTAGTCTCCACATCAATGTATATTTGTACCATGTAATTTTATAGTTTTAAAGTAATTGATTTGAAGAGCCCGCATTCTTCTGAGTTACCGCCTTTTATCCATACTATTTCTGAATTGTATTTTATTGTGGTTACTGTCTTGATTTTTCCATTTTTAATATTTTGGGAACTATATAACCTTCCCATATCAATAAATAAGAAATACTAACAATATAATCATGTCCAGAGAACATTTATCCCAAGCTGTTTCATGCAGGGGACTATAAACATTGAGTATGAATAAATTTCAGTCTGGAATCACTTTCTTTGACCTGCTCACAATATTTGAACTTCCTGTTTCCCTGGGCACCACCAGGAAGCTTTGACTCCTTTAACTTTTGAAATAAAAAGCAATGTTCTTTATGAATTTTTAACCCAACATACTTCTTTCCCCTCCCTTTCTTGCTAATGCTCTCAGGCAAGGCACCTTAGTGTCTGGACACTTGTGTGTGAAACTCCATGCCTGACTGCCTCCATTTGTAAACAAATGTGAACAACATGAGCACATTAGTGTCACTTCTCAGCAAATTCAGGGCTAGGAAATTACAAATGTATGTGTTACGAAACAGTTTGGCAAAGCTGTATCAAGATACATTATTCATAGTAATCTTTCTCAAAATTTGACATTTTGGAAAGTTTTCCACTTTGTGCATCATAAAATCATAATGCAGGTTGCAAATCTGATGCTTGGAATGAGGTAGGGAAGCAAGATTATAAAGAAAGGTCTCTACTGCGTTCTATTGCAGAAGCTTTTTTTTTTTGAAAGCTACTTCTTTCAAACATCAAGAAATGTTATTTTGTGTCAGTGGTGCAAAATATCGACTTAAAGGCAGGCAACCTATTTTCTTCTTTTATTACAAAGTTCCAACTTTATATTAGTGTGTGTGGTCAGAGGCAATAATAAGTGTCAAACCAGGCTTATAAAATAACTCCTAGGCCTTTTAACCTTCAGCAGAGCCCTGAATAAGTGAGTGAGTCTATGGAAGTTGACATTTATGGCACAGCATAAAATAGATGCCTATTGATGGACCTATACAACACCTCTGACCATAGTTCATATCTCCTTTCAGCAATAGACGTAACAGCACCTGGCTGATGTTAAGGCTGTGAGGGTGATTGCCAAGAAAATGGCAGATCTCTTTTGCCACTGATGATCACTTTGTTCATATGGTCAGCAGACTTCAATTCTTACCATTTTTCAGAGCCAAGAGTCATCACATGTTGTAGTTGCAAGTGGGGGAAACTTCTTTCACTTGGAATCAAGCAACAGAATCCAGTAGCTTCACCATATTTGACAGACTCTATTCCTATTTGCACAAACAGCACAATTTGTTACTTTTACATTCTATTTTGAGATCTGGGTGCCATAGTCATCATCAGAGAGGATCATATTTATTGAAATCTGAAAATCATCATGGTTTTTCCAGCTGACATTTTGCAGAATACTTTTTATTAAGATTGAGAAGGCATGGACTTTGTTGCAAACTTTAATCATATCTTTGACATATGCAATATTATTTGCTGACAGTAAGAACAATACAAATCCATATTGGTATTTTTGGACTAGTTTGCTACCAAGTGTAATCAAAATCCAATTTTACCCCAAGCATGCTTATATTTATCATTGCATATATATTTTTTAAACCAGATCTCAAAGTCTCTTGAATCAAATCAGTCTGCCCTGAGGTTTTGAGTTGCATGGTCAAATTGATTCATTCTCTCATTGAATCTTGAATCTTTAAGTGGAATTGAATCATGCCTGATTGGCTCACGCTAAGGGACTATATAACATGAAGCATAAAATAAGATAAATTAACAAAACATCTGGTATCTGGACCATTTAGGTTTGATTAAATTTAGGTGTTATTGGAGTGGGTATATTTTAATGTTAGCTTGCCATATACTTCATATATTTTGCAGATGTTATGCTGCTGAGGTGAACATCTAAAAGTAAAATCTTCAAGACAAATTAAATAATTGGTAAAGTCATTGACATATCCAAATACTTTGTTTGGCAACTACATGAAAATTATTTGCTTTCTCTTCTTCTGGAGTGTTTTTCTCATTGTCCATCCTAATATTTCCTACTAATTTTCCATTAATCTATGTATATGTGTGCATGTGTATGTATAAGTTATTTATTGATTTAATTTATATGATCACCCATCTTGTTCATGTCAAGTCTTTAAGATCACTGTAAGTTCAGAACTGATTCATTTAAGATGAAAGTAAATTCACATTATATTTAAAAGGCAAGTTGTTGATGTTCTATTTCAGATATGACATGGAAATATCAGGTGGGTGTTTGTAGTTAATTTCCTTGAGCCCTTGAGCTTACCCTGTTCCACCATTCCTTTGTTTTTCTTCCTAATCTCTTTGGAAACTATGAACAAATTTAAACACATATTAATTTGGGTGTGTTTTCTTTCCATCTATCTGTTTTCCGCCCCAGCTTCTGCTGTTACCTCCATTTTTTACTTGGAGGCAATGCTCTGATTTATAAAACTCTATATGCTGATTTCCCAAGAGTGATGTTAATCAATTGCAACTTATGGCTCATTAAAAAGTATCAAAATTATTATGGCTTATGATTTTGAGTGCAGCAATGGACAGGTATATCCATTTTGATTATATTATTGAAACATTTTTCTAACATTTCTTCCAACCCATTTTTTCTTCACTTTCATATTTACATACATACATACATACACACGTGTGTATTTACAAATACAAACTTGTACATTTTTATACAGTTATACTATAAAAACCAATAGAAACAAGAGGGTATTCAGCAGGTTCTGACCAGTTCTAGAGAACCAGTAGCAGAAATTTTGAGTAGTTCAGAGAACCGGCAAATACCACCTCTGACTGGAGATTTCACAGCATCCTTCCCCTGCCACGCCCACCAAGCCACGCCCACAGAACCGGAAGTAAAAAAATTTGAATCCCACCGCTGAATAGAAACTAAGAAAAATAGAAAGTAAAATAAATGATAATTGCAGAGAAAAGAAAGGGGAAATCATGATAGATGGAACAAAGAATAAAAAAATATATAAAGAAATGCCTTCCCCTCTCAAGAGAAGCGCAATTCCAGTAACTGACCACTTTATCTAACATTTCAATCAAAGATAGCTTCTTCCTATATGTCATCTCTTATCTATAAACAAATTACAAAATCTCATAATTCAACCTTAATTAGCAGTTTATTAAGGGTTACCAGAAATAATAACATACCGTATGTATGTATGTATGTATGTATTAACCTTAATCCAATGAATCAGTTTCATATTCCCTTCCTTTTGTTTCTACATAGTATCTTATCATTTTCTTGAAAGATGCAACAAAAATTTTCTTTTCATATCTTATCTCATATCTATAAACACATCTTTAAAGCCTTATCATTTTAACTTAGTCAGGAAAAGTCCATTAATACTAATCAACAAATTAAAAATAATTATATTTAATCCCTATCAATACTGCCCCACAAGTTATTGTCTTGTCTCAGAACTTGTTTGCAAATTTAATACATACCAGAAAAAGCATCTATACTGTAACCTTAATCCAATTTTAAAGCCAATTTTGTAATCTTTTCCTTTTTTTTAATAACATTGTTTAGAGCTTTCTCTTAAAATCTTCCCCAATTCCTCTTCTTTCTATATCTTATTTATAAATAGATATTTAAGACCTTATCATTCAGTTTTGGTAGGGAAAAGCCCATTGAAAGCTGCTAGAAAAAATATTTTATATATTTCTTAACCTTCATCAAATAAGTCAACTTTATGTTCCTCCTTTTTGCTTTTAAAAATTGTGATGTTTATTCCCTTTAAATAGTGTCTCAAAAGGTTATTTTTAAAATAATTTCTTTTTTTCCCCCCTCAGGAACTCCCTGTCCCTGACTTTAACACTTCTTTATTTTGTTAATCCAGGGTAAGAAAGTTGTTGAAGTCACTCCTCTGATTTATTATTTGTGTGTCCCTTTTAGTTAAGACATCAGCCACTTTCATTTGTAAGTCCTATGTAAGATGTTTTTCCATGTCATTCTTGTCTATTATCATTTTTAAATTCATATCCAAAACAACCTGGTTGTACCCTCTTCTATCTCCATGTTAATGTGTAACTTTCAGGAGCCGTGGTGGCGCAGTGGTTAGAATGCAGTTGTCATGACTCCAGGGCTGACAGACATGGAGCCATGACACCTGGAAGCCGGGTCAAGGATGAACACGTAATCCACTCATATATAATCCCCAAACAGTACATATAGTAGCAACATAGAGGGGATGCAAAAGTCTGTTAGCCATAACTCATCTGGATGGTGGCCAGTGAGAATGTCCGGAAGTCGGTTATGTAATGAGCACTTAATTAACCTAACCAAGCACGTAGATGATTGTATAAATACAGCTCTGAGCTGCAGAGCCAGCCAGAGCTGACTTTGAGTGTATGTATATGGTCATTACCCCGCCCCCCGTAGTAGAGAAATAAACGGATCTTTGACAAGCTTCGGAGGATCGTAGTTCTCTTACTTTTGGCGTTTGGCGAACGGTGCTTGACAGAAAAAGTCAGCTCTCCTTCTTTTTGAGAAGTTTATTCTTTTGCTGAGCCATGGCTGAGGGCCGGGATATCACAGCGTTGTTGCCAATAGACGTGGAAGAGGAGGAGACCAAGGGCGAGCCAGCAGAGCGAGAGGAGAGTGATGACGGGGAAAGGGCGGTCATCGCTCCAGCAGCTCCAGGGCTGGTGAAAACGAAAGTCCGGGTGGAGCGGTGAAGCGGAGTGGAGCTTTTGGAGTCAGGACGGAGCCAACTAGCAGATGCCACTGAGCGTGGAGAGAAGGAGAGGAGGGGCTTTGCAGCAGCACCAGAGATGGTGCGACCGAAGGTTCGGATGGAACAAAGAAGCAGGATGGAGTTTCAGGAAGAGATGGGACAAAGAGGCAGCTGGAGGAAGCCCCCTCTGTATGTTCCATTGGGCCCTGAGGCAGGTGGAAAGTGGAAGGAGAGACGTATCAGGGAAGAGGATGAGTGGAGTACTACCACTTCCGCCCTTGGGGCAAGTACCCTTGAACTCCTTCGTGTTAGGTATGGGGAGTTAAGCATTAAAGATCAGCCCCTCAGGCAGGCATGGGGGGATAGAACAGAAAGTACATCGTGGTTTACCCCCTTGCCTCGGGATGAAAGGGGCCATGTCAGCAAACGTACTCCCCAGGAGACCCCTCCTACGTTTGTTTCCCCCCTGGCTGAAGTGGTTGGTACAGTTTGATTGTCACTGGCTCCAAATTGACTCAGCCTTCCATTTATTATTTATTCCTTTTATGTATTTATTTGTGAAACATGTGGAAGATAACAACCATAAGTATGAACATAAGTAGGAACAAAGGAAGTAAATATAGATAAATGGGGACATTCTTCCGAGGTTAGTAAAATGAGGACTCAGGTTGTTGAGGGGCAAGTTGCTGACTCTGTAAACTGCTTAGAGAGGGCTGTAAAGCTATTGCTATTGCTTGCTTCTGGGAAAAATGGCAAACTGAAGATAGCTTTGCAAAAACAGAAGCAATGTTTGCGGTCAAGGATGGGGAGCTGATGAGAAAACTGATTCCTTTGACCACCTTTGGAGAAAGAAAGGATATCAGATCATTCAAATTGTGATCCACATGATTTCTCCTTATGAGGAAATTTTAAGACAGCAGTCTCTGAAGGGTGGGATAGCCAGGAATCAATGGAGTTTGTCATACTTGCTCCAGTTTTTTTTAAATTACATTTATATGCCGCCCTTCTCCGAAGACTCAGGGCGGCTTACAATTTTTGGGATACAACCCAATGCGCTCAGCAATAGCCTTCATTCCATTGTATATGCCTGCTTATTACTAAGCAACATTTTTACAAAGTCAGCTTATTGCCCCCAACAATCTTGGGTCCTCAATTTACCTATCCCGAGAGGATGGAAGGCTGAGTCAACCTTGAGCCTGGTGGGATTCGAGCCTGCAGTAATTGCAGGCAGTTGGAACTTAAGTGCTAGGCATTTAACAGCCTGCACCACCAAGGCCCTTTGTTGCAAAGAGAGTCTTTTCAAAGGATATTAAGTTCATACTTCCTTTGCTAACCACTTTTGGAAATTGCTTATGAACTGTTTTAAAGAAGTTTAAACATCAGGTGAGCACCTTCAATGTTTGATATAAGAAAATGAAACTGTATCTTTATAAGTTTTAAGAATTCAAAATAAATAGCAAAAAAGCAAGACAATGTTTGGCTATAGAAAGCTGCATGCAGATTACGTGCTCAGAAAATGTTTGGACTTTGAATATGAAGACTTTGAAATTAATTTTAAAGAATAAATGCATTTTTGTGGAAAAGAAAACTGATTTGATATTGGAGTCAAGTAACTTATAATGGCATTCAGAGATATTTTTAAGGAATTACACTGGGACTTTGAATCAATATTTCAACTATGTTGGGAACAGTTCATTTTCAGAAGAGAATGCTGCAAAAAACATGTAACAAAGTCCAGTTGAGATCAATCTGAATGAGAATTTTAATAAGAATTTGTCATCAGGTATATAGAAAATGGATGAGACTTTATAAATTCAGAAGGAATGAAAATTACAATCCTAGACAGCAACTAGAACCTTTTTGTTTTGTTTTTTGCTGGACTTACAAAAAAAGATGCTTCTTCAAGAAATTTGAAACAAGGATCAACAATCAGATGAAAGGATTAAAGAGCAAGATTGTTTTACGCAAAAAGGAATACAAAGTCAGTTTATTTGACCAGGTTTAAATGGGACATGTTCCTATTTTGGATGGTCTATTGTGGATTTGCTGTTATTGCTTATGGCTAATGTGGTGTTTAAGTTAGTTATGTGGTGTAAGTAAGTAAGTAAGTAAGTAGCTTTATATATGTTAATTAATGTTACTATTTTAGAGTTCTGTTTGGACTTTTTGCTGACCTTGGATTGGAGAAAACATTACTTATTGTATTTGCCTACAGTTAAGAAATGAGTACTGCTATAAAGTGTTTTATATCTGTTAATGAAGAGGAGGTGAAGAGATTGTGAAATTGTTTATATTTGCAATGAGGATGGGAAGTTACTTTCTTAGGAGCTTTTTTTCTTGCTTTCTTGCATTTTTTTCTTTCTTTTTGAGTTTGTACTATCTTTTACCATTGTAATTAAAACTTTTAATCAATTAATATAAAAAATAAAATAAAAAGACGTCCCTATGAAAATAATTATGTTCATTTCTCATGTATACTTTTTTGTACACTGGTTACATAAAACAGCATTCAATAATATAATGGGTTTTTTTGCATAATTTCTGACTTGAAATTTGTAGAAATGCTTCCAGCAAAAACGTTTATTGGAGTCCATATCATGCTTGTAGCAACATGAGAATCTTTCACTATCTGTATCTGAAGGACATCTAATGCTGTTGCCTCCATGTTATCCCCAGTCTGGAACCATTGTTAGTTGTTCCAGCCTAGAAGTGGTTTTCTTCTTTGCTCAACATAAAATTTTCCATGCTGACAATCTAGGATGCCTTAGGGATAAGCCTGAAGACGATCTAGGGAAACAGTCTACTTGAGCTTCAGCTGGCCTAACAAATGGGTTGTGGAAACATCCTCTCATTGTGGATGGCTTTGAGCATGAGAGAATCTGGATACCTGGTCTTGTTCTCTATACACTGCAGACTCAAGCTCTCGGAAGATTGACAGATCTATTGGCCAAGAATAACCCCGCTCTTTGGGGCATGTCTACATTATATGTGTCTGTCTATGCTGAGCTGTCAAAGTAGCGAAAGTGTCTCACACATGCACATGAGCACACATAAGAATATGGAATGTGGAAATGAAAAAAATAGCTCTTCACTGGTCAAAATTATTAATGTGGGAGATTTGTGTAAAAAGGAGAAAGGAAGGAACAATCCAGAACCATGATAGTACCAAGAATTCCCTGATTCAACATTCTCCACTTGGTATTTATATTAGCATTTCCAAGCAATTCATACAGTCTTTTTAAAAGACGGGGGCAAGGGGAGTTTGACTAGGCATATTGATCATCTATTGTTCTGACAAGATTATCGATTTCCTAGGAAATCAGTACAGGTAGTCCTCAATTTACCATCCCAATTGAGCCCACAATTTCTGTTGCTACGTGAGACATTTCTGAAATGAATTTTGCCCCATTTTATGACCTTTCTTGCCACAACTGTTAAGTAAATCACTGCAGTTGTTAAGTTAGTGACGTGGTTTTTTAGGCTTCTCCATTGACATTGCTTGTCAGAAGGTTGCAAAAGGTAACTACAAATGGTAGCTTTCCTGTGTTTATCAGGAACTGTAAGCAGATATGATATAAAAATATAAAGGTCATGTGAAAATATTTCTGTAGCTAAATACCTAGAGGAACCGAACAACTGCACTTAAAAAAAATTATACTAGGCCCGAGGCTCTGCGGCTCTGCTTTCACCCTGCTTAGAGGTAATAGTGAGGAAACTTTTGGATTTGAGAGAAAAAGACAAATTAAATATATTAAGAAAAAATATAATAGTTTCATATTTGGAAAAAAATTGGGTAATTCAGGGGCAATTTGAACAGTTTATCTGAAGACTGAAAAGCACAGCAAGGATGAGCAACTCACACTGCCACATTTTTATGTGACCTCCATTCTGCTCCATCTCACACAGCTGCCCTCCCCCATTGCACAGAGAAAATTCAGCAGTAGGAATTTTCCATGTTAAAAAAGGCATTAATTTTAGACATCTGACTTTGATCGGCATCTATTTTACTAACTTTCCAAATTTGCAAAAGCAGAAGAAAACATTCAAATCTTCCAAGCCAATTTCCTTTCGGGCTATCACTATCCTGTCCCTTCTGGCCTTAGGAACTCAGATCAGGAAAATCAACATGTATTCTTGTGTGCCAAGCATTGTGCAGTTCACGCTACTTTGTTGTTAGATAGAACTGAGTGGGGATTTGTGAGCCCTGCCAAGTGTGCCACCACTGTGACAAGCATATTGAAATGACTGCCAATCACCTTAGAAGGTCTTGGCATCTCACCAAAAATGTGTTGATAGCCTATTCTTCTTCTGTCCTTTGGCATATAATAGACATTTGTTACATGGATTACATTGGCTCTTCAGCATAGAGGAAATTCTCACACATAGGAAATAATGGTATATCAACATCAGAGACCAACATCCATAATTAGGGACAGAAATAAGAATGGAATAATAAAATTAGTAGTAATTAATAATACTGATAATGTTTACATGATTTCTATTGTATTTTTACCCTTTCCCTAGACAAGTATACCCTCACAATTAACAGGAATTGAGGACAATTGATTACATACTTCTGTATGGCTTCTTTTTCATAGACATGTCTCCTAAATTGGTTTTGCCTATTTTAAAAAAAGTCATCCAAGCTTGTCCACCTTATTTATTTTCTCAGATAAAAATGCAAACATTTTGTATCATGTTTCTAGGTTTCATGCAGTAGTTTGCAGGATAAGAAAACACATAGTTTGTAAGGATAAAAAATTAATTAAAGGAAATAAGATTTAGACCAGCAATAAGAGAAAAAGGATAAATGAAACTGTAATGTTTTTATACGTGTCTATATGTAAAAATATATAGATGATAGATTATCTATCTATGATCTATCTATATCTATATACACATAGACACATATAAAAACACCACACAGTTTCATTTATCCTTTTAGATAGATAGATTATAAATAGCTAGATATAGAGATAGGTAGAGATAGATAGATAGATAGATAGATAGATAGATAGATAGATAGATAGATAGATGGAGATGGAACAGAGAGAGAGAAAGAAAGACACAGAGAGAATAATTTGTGAATGGGTTTACTTCTTTCTGTCTCCTTCACCTTATATTTCATGTCTTTCATGCAGCTTATATTGCAAAATGTAGGCATCCTTTTTTAGATATCATAGATCATAATAACTATTGAGTGATACATTTTATAATCTCCTCCATTTTCAAAGTATGAGAAAATGCAGTATAAAATACCAAATAGTATTACAAAGCAGCAGTAACTAAAGCAGTAGCTGATTCATAAAGCAAAGGGTTTTAAAAACTAAATGTCTCTTTTCCATCCACTTAACAGGCTCTGCTAAAATCTTTTTGAGATATATAATGGAACAAAAGACCCAGATAAGTTCAATATAGTTGTTGGGATACTCAGACTCAAAAGCTATGTTTTTCAAAATGGCTGAGCAGTCTAAGGCACCACATTCAGGACACAGTCATGCTTGGAGATGTGACTTCAAATCCCATTCCTCCCATTCGGTTTATCATTAATACCTCTCTGTTTGAGCAACAGTTGGGTCTAGTGATTAAGGCATCAAGCTAGAAAATGGGAGACTGTGAATTCTAGTCCCAATTTAGGTATGAAAGTGACTTTGGGCCAATTACACTCTCTCAGCCCAGCCCTTCTCACAGCATTATTGTTGTGGGAAAATAGGAGAAGGAAGTTGTATTAAGTATGTTCGTTGCTTTGAGCTATTTATGAAAGTAATAAAGGCAGGATAAAAAATATTTTTAAATATTAACCCTTAGCAATATTAAGATGACCTTGCCAACTCTTTCAATGCCTCCCTGTGCTTCTTAGAGTGCATTTTAAAAAGCAAACAAACATTTTGGTCTAAGACACATTAAGCCATTATATAGTTTAGTTTTGGTTTAATAAGTGTGAATCCCACAATCATGATTGATTCAACAAATTACAATAAAGCAAACTGGCTTAGCTCAATGTCACTTATTGCTGGATTTTTGTATTCTTTTGCAACTAAGAAAGAGGCATTCAAATTTTAATGCAGTGTTACATTATATCTAAAATGAGGCTGAGGTATGTCTATTCAGATGATACACGGGCCTATTATATAGACTCTTGTAATCTTGCTTAACTATGATAAGCAAAATATTTCATCATGTCAACCCTAAAATTGTTCCATGAACATTGTACACGGCAGCTAAATACAAAATGGTTGATATAGTAAAAGGTATCTCTGCTTCCATCAAGCATTTGGAGAGAGGAAGAGAAAAAGCTCCACTTAATGACATGAGCAAGGTGAAAATTATCCCAGCTATCTAATTTTAGAGCAGCACAATTCACAATGCCTGAACTGCGGCTCCTTTAGCCCGCTGGAATCTCAGCTTTTGATTGTCTGACCTGTGCCAAGTTTAATATAGCACGCAGATTGTTTGCTAAATAATGATTAAGAGCAACAAAAATGCACCCACTATTTACCAAAGATAAGGGCCCTCAGCTGATTGGTTTCTAAGGCATTTGATCACAGGGGACTTTTAGCCACCTGCTTGGCTAAATAAATATTCATCTGCCTTTTTCATCAAACCAGGTTATCATAGGATGGTTTAGCAAACATATTCCCTCCTCTCCTCCTTATGTTAACCTGGCCTGCTGGATCCTTTGCTTAGTTTTAAATGCGGTGATGCTAACTCATAAAATTAATTCCCATTTTGTGGAATTGTCAGAAATGAGGATTGTTCTGACCCCGGTTTGAACTCATCAGCTGAAATGAAGTTGTTCAGTGAGCTGGAGAAGACAAAGAGGAGTCCTTAGGAATTAATCAACACCATCAGCCTTTGCAAGAGGCCTGAAAATGGCAGGCGCCGGGCTGACCCTTAGCAGCTCTAGATTCCCTTTGTAAATGAAAGTCATCATTCTTGGCAAGGAAGATACTAAATTATAGGCTTTTAAATTTAATTTTCCGTTTACTTGTGTTTTCGATTAGGGTGCCATGTTTCATAAAGACAGTAGTACCTTTAAGTAGGAAATGCCTTCATTTACCATCACCACAGCCATTGTAATAAAATGTAAATATGAAGCGAGAACAGCAAATGAACCCAGCCTGCTGTGTTCACCCCCAGTCCCATTCCTCGGTGACACCCTAAGCAACAATACCAAATTATTTTTCTTCATACCAAAATCAATAACAGGCTTGGAAATAAAAAGTAGCCCTGGAGCCTCAGGCCACAGATTTTCATGACAGGCTACTAAAACTATCTTTCGGTAGCCTGAAGGCCTCCAGCTAATCATTCACTTTTCTTTCACTACTTAGTTGTTGGATCCCTCTCCGGGCTAGTAAAACTTAAAAGCTATGTGACAAATTGTCTGCTAAAGCAATGTTGTCCTTTATTTTATTTTTTAAATCTTTGTGGAGTCTTGCCATCTTTTGCCAAAATACCAATTCCACATTGCTTTTGTGGAAATAAAATAATTGGGGCTGTTTAGAGTTTTGAAGAAGAACATAGAACAAACATTATTTCTGATTTGTTAAAATCATTTCTAAAACTTAGTCGAGTGTATGAGTTTAGGACAGTCTTCATTTAACAGACTGCAGCTTGAATCTCTCTTTCTCCCCCACACAGAAGCATACATTTATTCACCCAATGACATGCATCTTGAACTGATAACAATACTCCTTTAAAATGCAAAGGCTTTAATAATCCATGTATCTTTCTGATCAATCAAGGAATATGAGATGGTTGAGTGTTTAAATGAATCTCTTTTCAAAAGCTACTGGAAGAAATAATTCATCTCTTGTAGGTTCCTTGTTGTTTCTCTCAACTTTTTCAAATCCTGCCTGATTTGGGGTTTGTATTTGTATGCCTCTACATCCACATCCACCCACCTGTCCACACACTAGTGTAAACTGAAGGAAATATCCAACTTCAAAATGAATTGCCACTCCTTGACATTTCACCCTTTTCACATGTTAAGAAAGGAATTCTTCCAAGTAAAAAATTTGACCTCCGAAATAGGAACAAACCAACAAATCACTATTACTATCAGCACTAAAATCCTTTTAAGAATGGTCTTGCTGTTCCATGTTCCATTTTGTGATTTTTTCCCATCTTAGCCTTGTTGTCCCTTTTCTATGGTTTCAGCTTGGCTGTTTCTATTGCAGAATGCTTACAGCACTATTATGGTGGCTCCCTTCATTTGGTCGATTCAGGTGAAATCTATCTCTGCGGTGGCTTTTTCTGAATCCCTGGTTTCTACCAACTGTAATCATGCCGAGATCTTGGTTGTCCATGTACAAAACTGCCACCATATTACCAATTAATAATGGCTTGTACAGGTATTCCCCATCCATTTAGTTCATATCCTAACAGAGATTTCAAGACATCCCCACCAGTGGTGGGATTCAAGTTTTTTTTACTACTGGTTCTGTGGGCGTAGCTTGGTGGGTGTGGCATGGCTTGGTGGGCATGGCTTGGTGGGCATGGCAGGGGAAGGATACTGTAAAATCTTCATTCCCGCCCCACTTCTGGGGGAAGGTTACTGCAAAATCCCATTCCCTCCCCACCCCACTAACCTGCTTTCCAGTTCCATTCTCCTGTGCAGGGCAATAAAAGAAGACCCAGCCGAACAACTGGGACTCGGGAGGCAGAGAATAGATGGTGGTGGGACTAGTCAGAGGTGGTATTTGCCGTTTCTCCAAACTACTCAAAATTTCTGCTACCGGTTCTCCAGAACTGGTCAGAACCAGGTGAATACCACCTCTGATCTCCACTATTCTCCACTATTAATTCATTGCGTTTCTACTATTGGGTATACCAAATCTGAGTTCCAAAACTTCAATACTGAATGGCAGCAAAGAGATACAAAACTCAGTAAAGGTTTTTTTGCCATCTAGAGTTTATCTGGATTTTAATTGCCCAGATTTGGTTTCCCTATTTATTGAATATTCATAATGCAACACAGGCTACTTATCCTCTTTGTTTTGGTAATATTGTATCCTAATCTCCGTTTTTAGAATATTTGTAGGGGGACTGTACCCCATTCTATAATATTCACCCTGATATCCAGCTTTCACAGCATTATTACAAAGAAAGAAGGAAGGAAGGAAGGAGGGGAGGGAGGAGGAGAGAGGGAAGGAAAGAGGGCGCAAGAAAGAGAGGGAAACATCTTCACCTAGCCTTTTTTCTGGCTGTACATCACTTGTATCATTATTGGCAGTTGATTGAGTGGATGGCATTTGTTTAATGACGCATGGTTGACTTAACCTTCCAGACTGTATTTCCTGGAGGAGAATCCGCTTTCTCCTGGAAATTGAGTCATGTCAGAGCAACATGTTAATTATTATTGTAGTCATAATTCTCCACTCCATCGTAGGTACAGTTTGATACTTCTCACTTGCTGTAAATAAGGTGCCTACATTACAAAGCCCTGTCTTGCTACTGCACAAAATCACAAAGTTTCAGTCATCTGTGTAATTACAATACTAAAGTTCCAGAAATGAAACCACACTCTTTTTAAATGTGGCAGCATTTCTAGCTGTTAGTTGAAAAATGTATTTCTCTGATACCATGTCAAAATATCACTAGTTCATTAAAAAAAACAGCCAACCAACAACAAGAACAAAAGGATGAGCTTGCCATGTCTATACAAATATGTGGCAGTATTATGGTCTATTTCATAAATTCTTCTAATTGTGATTTTAATGAAAATCACCTAGTAATATAGAACCTGTGTCTTACATGCAGAAGGTGCCCAATTCAGCTGTCTTACTTCTGCTAAAATATATTTTGGGGGCATGGCTGGGAAACATACCCCATGAAGAACCACTATCTGTTGAAGAAGACAATGCTTGACTAGGCAGATCTGTCATTTACCTTGATCTGTTGCCTTTGGGTCTTGTTCTGATCAGTGTAAAAGATACATAGTGATTTATATCCCAATGATTCAACTACCCCTGGGGCTCCGCCTGGCCCCTGACCTTCGCACCTTCTGCCATGACCTGAAAACCTGGCTATTCAAACAGGCCGGGCTGATCTCCGGGGTGGGGGAGGGTTAAATTTTAAATGGTATACTGGGGTTTTAACTTAAATTAGACTTGTGACTATTTAATATTGTTTTAAATTAATTTATTGTTATATTGTTATGTTTGGTTTTAATTGTGAGCCGCCCCGAGTCTTCGGAGATGGGGCGGCATACAAGTCTAAATAAATAAATAAATAAATAATAAATAAATAAATAAATAAATAAATAATTCTAAGAAGAAACTCCACCCAAACCTATTGGTTTTTTGAAGTTTAGTTAGAGGCCATGGTAGTTTCCCTGAAGCTATGAGCTTCGACTATTCATAAAGATCTATGATATGATGAAAAAAGTAACTCTGCCTCCATATTAGTTCTAATTCTTGATTCATTAAATGAAATCTTGTATTGTCGTTAGGTATTATTAGTTCCATCTTCATATGCTGGATATCTACCATGTGCAGACCTATTGCAGTTTGCTAGGAAGTGTAGAAGGATCCATAAGCAATAGGAGAGGGAAACTCACTCAGCCCCTTGGGAATGGTATGCAAGGTGGTCAATATGGTAAGCAGAGTAGATGATCCTTGGTGAGACAAATGCAACCTGTATATATATCAGACAAGCAAGGCAAACACAAGGTAATACGATACACAGACTCTTAGGCCTTCACTCACTCACGTACACACATACAGTTAGGAAAACCCATTCTAAGTGGCCATATTGCAAATGGCTCAGCATAAATGAGAAGTTGGGTGGGTAAGACACTGTGTGAACAGCTTCTGGTTGCTTATTCAGTACCAGATTAAATAAAGAAAACCAAAGTTTCCTTAAACAATAGGCTTACTCTTGAGTAAACAAGCCTACGCACAAGAGATTCTATTCCCAGTATGAAATCCTTTCTTATTTAAAAAACAAAAATCTTTGGCACTGACCTTCTCTATGATTATTTGTAGTTGAATATTCCAGCATACCATACCTGCAAATGTATTGACTGGAGTATTTTGCCTGTCAGGATTAAGTTAATGTTGTTATCTTTGGCTGTAATGGGTTTTGAGCCTGCTCTTGCCTGCCTGCGAATGCAGCCATAAATTACTTTAGTAAGACATGATGATCTGCTAAGTCTCTTGATAGGTTCTTTAGTCAGATTTAGAATAAAATGTGAGGTAGGAAAAGTTTCGAGACACTAGATTTATATTCAGAAGGTAACATTTCTGGGACCTTTCTAGGCTTAATCTCCACTGACAAAAATTAGTTTACATAACTGAAACTATAACACTATTCAAAACATCTGAAAATACTTTTCTGTGAATCAGATAGCAAATATTTCCTATTCTTCTCTTCAGGCCAGTCTTTTGCAGCCTGGTATCCTTGACATGTCCTGAACCGCAACTCTTACATTGCTACTGGTGAAATTGTAATATGACACATCAGAAAGGTTGCTGTGAGATTTTTTGCCTGCAGAAATAATCTAACTTCTGTTTCCTATTTTTGTTAGAAATGCAGGAACTCAGCATTCAGACTGTATCTTAAATATATTTTGGTTGACTATTACTTGAGCTTTGGCTTAAGGAGTCATCAAAAGTCTGATAAATTAGGATAGTCTTTTTATTACTTGGAACATTTAAAATTTATTTTCAGATGTTTAAACCTCTCCCATCAAATTTTTCCCAGTATGGCTCACAGTAATGAAATAGAGAGAAATCCTAAAATAAACGTAATAAAATGGAAATAATAATAAAATCTATTTTATTAGTAATTTTATTAAAGATTTAAATTATAGCAATCAAAACTAGTACAAACTAAAAGAAAAGTAAAAGGTACAAAAAAGAAGAAAAAGGAAGAAAAATAAGGAAGAAAAATAGAGAAATAGAAAAGAAAGAAAAAATAAGAATATGCAAAAGAAAAAGTAAACAATGTATAAAAAGGTGACTTTCACCTTCATAACAAATATAAACAATTTTAGTAACTTATCACCTTCTCTTAAAATATAACAATCTCTTCTTCTCATATCCCATCTCTTATTTGTAAACATTGTTTTTTTAAAAAAAAACTCTTCTGATTTCATTCTTGATCAGCAAAAGACTATGAAGTATTACCTAAGATAATGTCATTATTTTAACCTTGACCAAATAAACCAACCTTATAGTCCTTCCTTTCACTTTTAACAACTACATAGAATACTTTGGTCAATCTCAAGTCATATTTTTGTCTGGAGAGGAAGTTTCAAAGCACTGGTCTACTTGTTGGCTCTTCTCCCCACCCCCCAGTCATCAACTCTGCTTGCTACATACCCTCCCTTGGAAAAGTGCCTTAGAAAACTCAGCTATAATTTTTCCCAAAGGAAAACTCTTACCAAATAAGAAGGTTGTTAACTGACATAAAAATGTCATCAAAGTCAATCTGAGACATTACAGTATTTCTCTATCTCAGCATTCTGACTAGGTTGTTCTGGTGGTTGAAGTTCACACTTTTTAAATTATTGAGAATGAGAAACACTGACCTAGAAAGCGTGTTCCATTATTGCAATGCCCCCACTCAGAAGATTTCCAGTTATCATCCACCATATCAGTACCGGCAAAAGAGAATTTAAGTAGGAACAAGGGTCCATAAAGTATTTCATATTATGAGGGTTTTAAAATTCAATATCAACATTCTTCATTTAAAATGGAAACAGGCTTGGCACAAGTTGTAGCACCAATGAGATGTTTTCTCAGAGATGGGTCAAGGTAGAAAAATTATCCAGTTCTCTAAACAAGTTATTCTAGCCTTGAAAACAAATCATTTTGTGTTTTGTAAACCTGATTCTACCCTAAAAGAATTCCATTCTTAGTCTTCTGGAAGTGGTTCATTATGTACCTAATCAGCATTTTAGTATTTTGCACTAACTAGTTTCTGAATTATTTTTAGAGAAAGATTCACATGCAGTATATTAGATCTAACTGGAGGATTACCAGGGCATAAATCATCAAATCTTGGCTGCTTAACAACCAAGGTATAAAAACCAAAGCAGGTGATTATAATAAACTTTTTGGACCAGGGAATTGTCACTGAGTGAGCACTTATGTTAATAGCAAGGACAGGAGGGATACATCAGTTTAGTTATTATTGTCCCTAGGATAGATAAAGTTTTTAAAATTTAACAGTACAAATTTTCTAACCAAAAGTGCATATATTAAAGAAAAATGAATATAAATGAATATATTTGGAACTAGTGAACATAATATATAAATCTATATTATATCAAAGAAGATGTGTTCATAAAATATTTCTGTTAGAAATCCTATAGAGAGAAATGTGTATAAAATTACACACCACTTATTTTAAACTGTATTTTCAACAATAGATACTTTTAAAAAAATCAGAAACAAGATAAAAGCTATTAGAATATCAGAAACAGCGCAATATTAAACTTGAGAATGTGTACTGCTAATACTCCAGCTTAAATTTCTTTATGTGAATTTGTGTTACACTGTAGGGAGCATTTAATAAAGAACCATTTTTAGATTGTACAATATGCCCATAAAGCAAGTATCCAGAATATCCAGCTTCTAATTCAAATCTCATTCAAAACCTGAGAATATTCTCGGTGTTTAGGAGTGAAATACAGTTTGCCATTGGACATGTTTCAAAGTCTTCTAAGGTGTGTGGGGGGTGGGGGGAAGAAGAAGAAGAAAAAACCCTCACCAAATTTCCAGAATCCACCTACAGAGGGCTCCTGAAGTCTGCACTTTTTAAGGTAAATCTATTCTTTTTCAAACATTGGTTAGCTTAAAATGTTATTATTGGAAAATTCAGTGAAAAATTTTGCATAAAAGAGAAGTGATTTTAGAAGGATGTCTAACCACATATTCTTGGAAAGTGACAACAAATATCAGCACATTTCTATGATACTTTTTTTTGTCATTGATTCACTGAGCCAGAAACATTAAGGTTGGGAGCTGGGGGTTGATTTAGTAGGATTGCTTGCTGAATCCTTGAAGCTATCAACAGATATAGAAGGGAGCAAGATATAGAAGGGAGCAACCAGTGTGAAGATTCACAGTTTGGTGTTGTATAAATACTTGGACAATGACTTGGTTTTCTCCATGCTTTTCCTTAACAACGATATTCTGGTCTTGTTGCTCTGGATTAATTAGCTCCATCTGAATTGAAGTATGGCATTACTGTGGATGGGGGATCATCATATTGTCTTCTAGGGAGCCTTAACTTTTTGTAGGAAGAGCCACCATTGTCCAGCAGTAGTGATCAATCTTCCAGAATGGATAGTTGACCCACCTTTCTCAACATCCCTATGCAATATGCTATTGGATTTGGTTGCTACATGATGAGATCCTAAAATAGAACTGTTTAACTCTCCTAGACCCAATGCTACATTTAACAGTTTGTTGTACAGATTTTCAGGTTTACCTCTGTCAATCTTGTCTGTCTGAATATGGGATATATTCAGTATGGGAATATTATGATTTTGCAAGTCTTAGTTAAATTTTATTCATGTTCTCATCAGAAAACTTTAATTTGTTAATACATGTCCAAAAGGGATGTGTTATGGGACATATTCTTCTAAATGCCTATTCATGTTGTCACTACTGACCATCTGGTCACCATTGTATGTGAACTGATATTTCCATCTAGATTGGAATAAAAATTTTGAACACTTTATTACTGAGCTGTGGTTATCAAAGTATATATTGGATTCGAGAACTGATTTGCTGCAATACAATATAATGACAATTAGAGAGTGCATCTGTATATAAGTGCTTGTAATCTAATAGTTATCTTTTAGTTTAAGTAGGGTCATATTCATTACCTTTGTTTTCAGACTGCTGTATATTACTGTTGATCTTCTATAACTGTTATAAATGACAACAACAAAAATAATTACATAAACATACTTTCAACTATGCCAATATTTACAAATAATTTTAATCAATTCAATTTTAATTGATTATTTTTAATGCACACAGAGTATATACACCCTTGAAAATACATTGTAACAAAATTATTTGTGCAATATGATACACACACACACACATACACACACACACACAAAGTATACTTATTATGGGCAATTCAATAAAATACAAAACACAATGTCTGTACTTATCAAGTGGGCAGGACCTGACTAAAAACAGCACTTGATGCAGTTGTATTTAAATCTAGTTTTAAAATGAAATGATTAGTTCCTAAGAATTTAATAATTTCCCATTCTTATCATCATAAAAATTTTATCATTCAGTGGCAGCTTTTGGAGATGCTGGGAACTACACATAAGACTTAGGGGAATAATCTACACCTATAATACCCTAGAATCTGTTCTTAGAAACATGCTGTTTTGGAGCATTTATAGCCCTAGATTATGCCTCCTATCTGTACAGCCTGCTCTTCGACTTCAGCTACTACTTAAGCTGTCTCACTTTTACAAACCATTACAAAAGTGCATGCAAAAAATTCAGATTGTTTCTGTAGCCTGCACACTACATTGTTTTACGATGGTTCAATGTTTTATTTATGAGGAAAATAAATTGTCAGAGTTAAGAAACAGAGCATTTTGTTCTAGGCAACACATTGCTTTTATCATACAAATAATTTATTGGTTCTGCTTCCAGATGAGTTCTCTGCTGACCTTTCCAGCTTTACTGAATATTGCTGCATAATTTGTCTTGTTTGGAAAGTGTATTTAGCATGGCCATTAATACCTACTGTCATAACCTTTGTGTTCAGCAGAGAGTTTATTGCATTGAATGCCGGAGTTGCTATTTAGAGATGTGCCAAAATCAGAACCTTCCATTCAGCTCATAAATTTAGAAGTAATACATTCCTATGCCCAGATTTAACTATTACAATTTAAACAACTGCACAGTTAAAGTAGGCTCATTAAAAGAAAATACTAAAGATGTAACATAGTGGGGCTAGGCTATCTGTGTGTGTGTGTGTGTGTGTGTGTGTTTAGATCTGAGTTAGTTCCAAAGATTGTCAGACTTTTGTGTGGACAAGGAACTATCTTCAAATAGAAGAGTTGATTGTGAATGATTTAAGTACACAAATGATTGGCTTATTTTGCATCTATATAAGATGCACACATATGAATCTCAGTGTTCTCCTGTAAATGATTGGTGCTTAGCTCTCTGTACCACAAGAATAATGAGCCATATTTGGGGCATTACCATAGTAGTGGTACTACCAAAGTAGCCTCTTCAATATTTGTTAAAGTTCACTTCTGGTTCTTTCATTTTTTCCCATATTTCCATTCTAAAGAATGCAATTAGAAAAACCAGATCAGATGAACATTTAGCTACAGAATATTAAAGGAAGATACCAAGTATTAAGCATTTCATTTGCTTACAATAAGGGATAGAAATAAAGGTAAAAAAAGAGTTCATCCTGGGTGGGTATGTACTCAGAAATGATTGAGATGCATCTCCGCCAAGCTCGTTGATGGCTTTTCTTGGTAAATGATGTACATAAATTAGGTTTATATATTTCCTGAAGGTTTTCACATGGTCATGAGAAGAAATAATGGAATCTTTTCATTGGTTGGTTATTTATTTATTTATTTATTTATTTATTTATTTATTTATCAATCAATCATATTTTTATAGCTGCCCATTTCACCAAAAACAACTCTGGGTGGTACATAACAACCAAATAAAAACCACAAATGACATATAAAAATGAAAAAAAAGTCTATATTAAGAAATAAATAGCACTGCAACTTCCCAATAAAGTAAAAAGGTCTTTAGGATTTCTATTAATAAATTCTAATAATAAAATAAAGGAAATTTTATACCCAACAGATATTATATTTGTAAAATTTGGATCTATTTAAATTAGGATTATTAAATTAATGGTCAATTCTAAAATATTCTTTATTTCAGAGCTCGTGGTTTAGCAAAAAAACCATTTCCATTTGATTTTCAAGTGAACCGAAATCCCAAATCAAAAATAAGCCAATATTAGCAATTGAGATAATGCCAGTTTCTTCCTTATGCTAATTATTCCAATTTACTTGTGTCTTGGAGGAGCAGGACTTCATAACTGAAGTGCATAAATGCATGGGAAAAATGTATTTTGCTTTTGTTTTAGATAGACCAGGAAAAACAGCTGTGTTAAATCATAAATGGAGAGCCTGAAGCTATGTTTACATCTAACAGGAAGTTCCTTGGACCAGATGTCTCTACCCAGTCCTTCATTCTATCTTCATTATTACTGGATCTCAGATGGAATGGACAAAGTGAGTCAATATAATTTAGGAAAACATTTACCAATCCCTATAATTCAACCGAAGTGTATTTGAATTGTAAGAAATGCCATGCTACAAAATTTAAGGCTATATTTTGTATATCATATATTTGACATATTTATCCTGGAAGCATTTGAAGTATAACCAACGTTCTTATTCCTAACATCAACAGGTCACACTTTTATAACCTTCTGGTCACTATCTAGAAAACCAGTCAAAGCTCAAGTTGTTTACCTCTCATCCAGAATAAGCATCTTGAGAATCCTCAATTGTAGGGGTCTCATAATTTTTCAAAAAAACAATTTGATGAAACTCTCATAAGCACCATGGCACCCTCTGTGCTGCTAGGTGGTACCTACCAATCATCAGTTAAAGCAATCCAAGTTAAAGAAGATCTTCAACTCTCACAAGACTTAGTATGCCTGTGTGTGATCTTGAGTTTTTCATCTGGTTATTTTTGAATTTCCTTTTATTTTGCCACTGTTTTACAATTATGAATTATTTTCTATCAGGTACTCCTGGAGTGAACAATAGCTAAGGAGATTCATCACCAGATCATGTTGCAAATCTCAAGTAGTTTGTGAGTAGCAATAAAATACATCTGACACTTTCTCAAAACGAAATAGGCTGCTGCTTATAAAAACTTGGTGGACTTTATCCAGCAAAAAAAAATGAGCCGGTATCCATTGCCAGAATTCTCCTGACCTTCTTTGTCACTACTCCTCTGACAGACTGAAGCATTCAGGGCCACAGATTCCCAATCAATTTGATCTTGCCCATAAAATAAGCTGACATTGTCTGTCAATAAGAAACACTGTGCTCTGTTTGTTGTCGGGCAAATGCAGCTCTGCTTAATCAGGCTGCTGCCAGTCATACAGCATTGTTCTGAGCCCTCTTGCTAATTTGGGAATATGGCTCACTCTTCTCAGCCTAATTTTGAAAACATTAGATTAATTTGAAATGAAAAGGGAATGTGTTCAGATAGAGCAGTTTATAACCTGAGGCTTCCAGCTAAGTTGTTGCCGTTGCGACCGAGTGCGACTGTTGAATCTACAAAGCAAACACACTAAGCCGGGGTGAGCAATGCAGTCATTCTTTAGTACTCATTGAAAAATGTTTGTGCATTTTGCCAAGAATTATTTTTACCATATTAAGCAAGTATCAAAGCTCATGTGGCAATAAAGGACATTCTTTTCACCTCTGCATTATTGCTCAGCGGTCTCTTAATCACTCTGCTCCAATATTTGATATGTGGCAGTAAAATGTTTATATTACAAAAACGTACAGTAAATCTTCCAGTTCAGAAGCAAATTAATAGTCTGGTACTGTGAGAATCTGACTATATCTGAATATTGATGATCTCCCTTTTCGAGTCTCCCTGGAATTGGGACTGTGAGGTGTGATCATTGCTTCTCGCTGATAAGCAAAATATTTCCAGAGCGTGAAGGAGTCTGTGGTGTGTGAGAAGGATAACCCATAATCTGCATCAACACACTAACTTCTCCTTTGCCATTTGCATTGAAAATCAGGTAGAAGTTATGCTAAGCTCTCTATTATAGCCTCATGTATGTGAAAGGTCTCCTCCTTCATTTGAATAAGGCCTCTTCTGCAGGCAAGGGAAAAAAGCCACACATTGAAAAGGAAGCGTTCTTTTAATTAGGATGGCATTTAAAAGCCAAATCCTTGAATGTTCATATTTTTGTGTGATGCTAAGTTGCAAAACATTTTCCAAGTGCCTTTTAGCTTCTTCCCTCTTCTACTTCTTTCTTTCATTAAGCTTTTTTTATTTTTATTTTTTTTTCTGCCTCCCCAGTTGAAAGGGAGCGACATGCATTACAACATGGAGTAGATTAATATGATGAGCTAGATTAAAAAAAAATTAAATCCAAATGTTTGATGAAATGTAGGAAAAATGTTTAAGTAGAGGATTAGGCTTACAATATAAGAAGCAGTCAAGGAGATCAAAAGAACCCTGTTCAGAAAGTGCCATTAAAAAAAGAAAGAAAGAAAGAAAAAGAAATTCTATTGAGCAAATTTGTACAGTGAAAATTAAAGATTTTGTTTTTGCTTTTTTAGAAAAAAATACACTGAATATGATATTGTAATAAAATAAACTGTACAGTTAATGCATGAATTAAACTGACAGCAAAATTACTTTTTCTATATACATTGCACTTGTGTTTAAAGAGAGAGATCCATGCATACATATTTATATACACACACAACTTTACATATAAGAAATGAAAAGATGACATATAATTTAATTTTAAAGAGGAAAAAGTTGACCTTAACAAGCACTTTTAACATGAAAGATGTTAACCGATTTCCATTTACATAAAAATCCACCTCTGATTTCCTTTTCTTAAAAAACAATCAGATGGAACCATTTAAGTACATTTAAAGTGAATGTTTTGGGGAAAGTTTAATCTTGTAGTTCTCAGTGTATTAAAAATGGACCTGTGATTTCTCTGCAGAGGAAGGTGAACCACATGATGGTAGCTGAATTGGAGGAATGTGAGTGAATTCCACTGGCATATATTTATTACAGATTTCTATTGTTGGAATGTGTTGATATCACAACTCTCCTGAATTGCTGGGGTTTATATCTGGCTTTAGTAAGGAAAGTAGCATCTCCTTCAATGGTAAAACAAGGCAAGGAAATCACTGATGCATTAAAATAACTACTGCAGAAAGTTTTTCACTGATGATATACAGGCCTCTGCACCAAAGCTACATGGTGGGAATGCATTGCAAATAAAAAGTATACATGATAACTTTATGGACACTTGAATAATTAAAATTAGATGAGATTTTAAACATTAATTTTATGAAAAAATATTTTACATTAGGAAATGATAGAAATTAGGACAATTTCTTTTTAGTTGAATTAATTTATACTTGAGATCAATAGATGTTGAGCAATTTACCATAAGTCAATTGGTCAAAAAACAAGACTACTGATAACAACAAACTATGGACAATTTGTTTCTATTAAGAAACAAAGTTTAATGATTTTTTTTACAAGTGATTATATTTTTATCTTATTTTCTTCAGTGAAAATGATGCTATGGGATACCTAGCAATAACATGTAGATACACCAATAAACCTTTATTTGATACATAATTTAATCTTTTAAATCCCATTTACAGGTAGTCCTCGACTTACAGCAGTTCGTTTAGTGACCATTTGAAGTTACAATGGCACTGAAAAGTGACTTATGACCATTTTTCACACTTATGACCATTGCAGCAACTCCATGGTCACATAATTTATATTCAGATGCTTGACAACTGGTTCATATTTATGACAGTTGCAATGTCCCAATGGGGTCATGTGATCATATTTTGCGATCTTCTAACAAGCAACGTCAGTGGGGAAGCCAGATTCACTTAATCCACTTGTTACTAATGTAACAACTACAGGGATTCATTTAACAAATGTGGCAAGAAAAGTCATAAAATGGGGCAAAACTCACTTAACAAATTTCTCATTTAGCAACATAAATTCTGGGCTCAGTTGTGGTCGTATGTCAAGGACTAATATGGGACATTGTGTAGTCCTACTTTGACATTTCTTTTCAGAAGTAATCCTATTCAAAGGGAATTGCTCTTGGTAAAGAAGGAAGGTAAATGACTGCGGCTTGCAGCTTAAAATGCATCTAGTAAAATGTATCGGTAAAAATTGAAAACAGTAGAGCAATGAGAAAGAGAATCCACACTAATCTTATTCAATATAGCTTTGGCTGCAAGTCAAAAGTCCAAATCCTATTTGGATACAAGTAGCTTTGGTGGCAAAGAATGCCAGAACCATGAAATACTATTAAAGACCTTATTATTATATTATAGACAGACAGGGCCTCCTTAGGGTGCCGTCGGCCAGACAGTGTCGGCTGGTGGCCCCCAGGGGGAGAGCCTTCTCTGTGGGAGCACCCACCCTGTGGAACCAGCTACCCTTGGAGCTGCGGATGGCCCCTGACCTTTGTTCCTTCCGTCACGACCCGAAGACATGGCTCTTCCAGCAGGCCGACCTGGACTGAGGGGGGATGGGTTATTGGCTTTTACTGGTTTTATTGCTTGTTATGGGTTTTAAAATTATTGTTGGGATTTTATTTAATATTTTTTAATAATTTTAATTTTTGTACTCTATGTCTTCTTACAGTTGTGAGCCTCCCTGAGTCCTTCGGGAGATAGGGCGGCATATAAATCTAATAATAATAATAATAATAATAATAATAATAATTCACATAGTGATGAGATAAAGAATCCCTCAACTTTTCCTAAGGATCATATATGTGAGCATACAGGTTTTTTTTTAATAAAAAAACCATATCAGTTGGCTGAGATCATAACCAGTACTATATCTAGAAACTTATTTGTGAAGTTGTAACTGGTAAGAAGATATGGGTTGCTTATCAAGAGATTTGGAACTGTCAACCTTGTGAGATAGTCCTGACAAGAAGCACACCAGGTTGTAAGGCTATATTAATAGAATCTTTCAAGTCTGAAAGTACATCTCTCCCTCACTTGCCTTTACTGTCCAAGAAACTAGGGAGGGTGCCTTCGGAGAATTTGTCATGCCCACCTTCCTTATGAAGACTCAAGTAGACCATTGTCTAATCTGAGGTTCTTCCACCTTTATTTTATTTATTTGATTTGTTAATTGCTTACAAGATAATAGGTATAAGTATAAACATGAGTAAGAATACAGGAAATAGGTACGAATAAATGGGGACAATAGGACAGGGACGGTAGACACAATTGTGCACTTATGCACTTATGCACTTATCCCATGATCAGTACCATATAACATATACCATCATAATATAATCATTTTTGTAATTGAATGCCTTGAGTTCTGCACTGTCATATATATTTAAGAGCTCTTAACAAATGCAACCCATATCTTACTCTGGATCTAAACATATCTTCCAAATGCTTCTGATAAACCTTGGACACTCCCGCCACACCAAATCTGAATACCATGTAAATTATTTCAATTTCTGCAGTCTGTCTCTGGGTATTTGTGTCCCTGTGTATAATGTGTGTGTAAATGCTAATGCATCAATGACATCATTGCACAAAAGTGTTTTGGTACTAGACATCATGACACATCATTGCAGATTATGTGACTGTTTCATTTGCTTGATAACATCACAATACACAACACACATTTTGACATCCATGTGTGGCTTGCAGGAGATGCAGGGAAGGCAGTGTGTGTGTGTGTGTGTGTGTGAACCTTTGCAAGCATGATTATACATGCACAGGCTCCCAGACAGACAAGAGTTCTGTATTGTGAAAGCCCTTGTTCACCCAGAAAGCAACATGAGTACAATTGTGCATGTGAAGGATTTTCTTTTGCAGATGCCCTACTGCATATCTAGATATTCTGTAGAGACAGATGTCTTTTCAGTCTCCACAGTGGGGGCACAGTACTTGTTGGGAGTACTTGTATGGTGTGTACTTTCCATTCCTGAAGTCCCAGCAGGGGATTATATGTTCAGTTGTCCTGTACACAGTCTTGCTTTAAACTATAAGAAGCTCCTTGCTGGGTCAGACCAAGCTTGAAATTCCATTAGCAACTGCCTAGTAGTTTAGCCAAGAGATTCAGAACAAAGAAAAGCATCTTCATGCAGATTTTAGAAAGTAGAAGTGAGTGGGAAACAATTTGCATCAAAGATGGCTAACCTTATTAAATTGCAAATTAATACCATGTACAGAAAACCATCCCTTTGCACTCCATGTAAATGAAACCGGAATAACAGTCACATGTTGAATGTATGAATAGCATCAACAGTGCCGATTAGAATCTTCTCTTTCACCACAAAAAATAAAATTAAACAAGGGTTTGATTGTTAGAAGAATAACAGGGATTATAGAACTGATTTTTTTAAATCAAAGTGATTCAAATTAATAAGGAAAAGGGCTGATTTAAGCAGAGCTTTCCATTTTGCCATTCATTTCTTTCCTTAACCATTGGTGTTCATATTAATTCTGGAATTCCAGCAGAATAGTAAGCTTTTGCACTTAGTATAGACTTTCTCCTATGAACTCGCATTCATGTGGCAGTTTAAATATAATTAAATATTGGCATAATTTAAAATGGGAATATACTGTATGTATGTGTGTGTAGATACTATATATATAATGAGAGGGAGGGAGAGAGAGAGAGAGAGATTATATTCTCATTCTCAAAGGAGGGTGTTTACAATTTCCCTGATCCAGCTTGAGTTCCTATAGGTATGCATGGCTAATGGTTCCAGGATATGAATAAGGATTCATATTATGATGCATATCTGGATGAGAATCCAGTTGAAAGTAACTTCCTGTTTTGAGCTTCCCTGAAGACAGACCGCTGACTGCGATCATGTGCGGCTTTGGTTTGTGCTTCGGCATCAGAGAGCCGCAATCCTTTGGATTCGGGGCAGAAGCCACCTTGTAGGGGTGGTGGAGGAAGGGGAGACCATCAGCTGGGTAGAGGGGAGTCTCAAATCCCCTCCCCAGCTTGGCAATTACTCCCTCCCAAAGACGCCTGAAGCGGTGGTCTAAAATGGCCACTCTGAAGGGGAAGATGAGACTGGAATAAGATTGCGCAGGAGAAAGAGAAAGAAGTGAACAGCAGGAGGAATGGGACGATATAATTAAATGGAAGATACCCTCAGGATTAACATTTTAAAGAATCTTTAAGAAAGGATTTACAGCGGCGAACAGAAAGGGGAATAAAAAAGGTGTGAATTGCCTTTGATAGTGTGGAGCTTTGAACCGGGAGAGGTAGAAGCTGGAGGAGAAAGCACCTAATTAACTTGGATAAGTATATTTTGATTTTATATAGGCATTAACAAAGCTGAAAATTCTTAAAGAGAACATTTAATATCAATTGGATCTGAACTGTTTGGAAGATTGTGGTTTTTAAAAAAAGCTCTGAATAATCGGGAAGGGAAAAGGAACTTTAATTTGTTTTCTTATAAAAGACTCTGTTTCTTAAAAATACAAGGAAAATTGATATAATAAAACAAGAACTTTGAAACATTGAAATAAAGAAAGAAACATGAAGATTCTGCCCTTGGATTAATTGTTGATTCTGATATGGATTTGGCATTGGATTAGCTGAGGACTAAAAGTGGACTGTTGGAAACTAATTTTAAAGACATTATTTGGACTAATTAGAAAGCTGTAAAATGGTGATATCTCTTCAGGAATTAAAGATGGAACTTAGAAACACAAAAGAAACATTACAAGAACAAGGTGAAACTTTAGGCTTTGTTTTTAAATTTTTTGAAGAGGCGATTGCAGAGTATGAACAACAAAGACAGAGCACAGAAGAGGAGGAGGAGCAAGGGGCCATCTTTAACTACCATTGAGAACAAAGAACTCTGGAAAGAAAGAGGAAAAGAGTTGGGAATAAATATCGGAGATTTGGGAAATTGAATAAAGAGGGAAATATCCAGAAAATTAAAAAAGGGATAAAGAATCAGCAGAAATTCGAAGGGCGGAAGGGAGTTATAAAGAGAGAGGCAGTTAAAAACTGGATGGAAAGAATAAAGGAGAAAATATTAGGGGAAGGAAGGGAAAAGAAACAGGACTTGGGAATCAAGAAATATGGGAATTCTAAAAAATGGGGAAACTTTTTAATTAGACACAGAGATAATGGCTGAATGATATTTGGGGAGGGGATTCTGCAAGGTGCTGGGGAGTAATATAAATAAACTTGTAGTTGTGAAATGGGGACATATAGATTGATAAGATGGAAAATAGAATTGTTATTTTTTGTTAATGCTCTTTTCCTTTATGTATAGAGATAATGGTAACAAATAATAGAATATGTTAATTAAATATATTGAAATATATTGAGATAAATGGAATGATTTAGGAGAAGAGCTGAAATGGAATTTATATCAGGGTTTAGGACTAAATGAGTAGATTAATATGTCCCTTTGTTCTTTTTGAAAATGTAGATAAATTCTATGAAATCAAAAAGGGGAAACCATGCAGAATTTGATTTATATATGTTATGTAATCTTAATAGGGAATATTATTTTTAATGTTTTAGGTAATAAAATGTTAAACACTTAATGGGATTTAAAAGGGGAGATAATGAATATGTAACTTGGAGGTGGCATACTTAAACTGATATTTTAGGGGGGAAACCAATTTATAGAAGGAGTATTATTAATCAGAATTTAAGAGGACTATACAAATGTGACAGTTAAAAGTATTAAAGTAAAACAATTATGAAGTTAATGTATGTGAATTAAAAAATGAGATATGTATTGGGAATAATACAATAAAATAGAAAATGTATAAAAGCATCATTAAGATAAGAAATTGAATACAAAAATTGAATATGTAACTATGGTCATATTTGTATGTATATGTGAAACCTGTAATCATGCTGTTCTCTAAAATGAGATGTTAAAAGGTGGAAAAATGAATAAAACTTGTGTAAAAAAAAGAAAGTAATTTTGTATGGATCAATGATCTCTGCATTTGGATGCACAGCATAATTCTCAGATGACTGATCAGTTCCTGATCTAGCAACTGATATGTACATGGAAGCCTGCACTCCACATATCTCTTTAGGTAGTGAGTGGCTGAGCTCATTTTTCCTTACATAGGCAATTAATTTTTCAACAGTCAGAAATAAAGAAAAAAGATATGCAATGTAAGTAATTGTAAAGTGATGCACATTGAAGACAGGATGGAGGATCTCAGTTGTGCATGTATTTTGGTAGAATTAATGGTGACTAATCAAGAAAGAGACCTTACCGATGATCGCTGGATGGTAGAAGTGATACAGAAAACTCTGCTCCTTCTAGTAGTCTTCTGGATTTTTGCCCCCTATATTTGGTAGTCCTAATAATTCATAGCTCAATCTAAGCATTAGCTTAATATATATTGTCATTGGGGGAGGGGAGGAACCATATTGGGGACTGTCAGATAATTTCCAAACATTTAGAGCCTTTTTGTTGTTATTAATATTCCTTCTGTTACAGTTACAACAGACCTACCAAACAATCCAATTATTATAGAAATCAAGTATCAAAGAGGTGTCTTCAGGCATACTGTTTGCATATTATGACTGCCATGCCATATAGCCATGGTGGCACAGAGGTTAAAATTCAGAACTGCAGGCTACTTCTGCTGACTGCCGTCTGGCTGCAATTTGGCAGTTCAAATCTCACCAGGCTCAAGGTTGACTTAGCCTTCCATTCTTCCGAGGTCAGTAAAACGAGGACCCAGATTGTTGGGAGAAATATGCTGACTCTGTAAAATGATTAGAGAGGGCTGTAAAAGCACTATGAAATGGTATGTAAGTCTAAGTGCTATTGCTAAATAAGAAATATTCTTGGGCGAGATAAAGATTATAACTATCATTTAATTATTATTATTATTATTATTATTATTATTTTTTAATTACATTTATATGCCGCCCTTCTCCAGAGACTCAGGGCGGCTTACAATTTTTGGGATGCAACCCAGTGTGCTCAGCAATAACCTTCATTCCATTGTATATGCCTGCTTATTACTAAGCGGCATTTTTACAAGGTCAGCTAATTGCCCCAAACAATCTTGGGTCCTCAATTTACCTACCCCGAGAGGATGGAAGGCTGAGTCAACCTTGAGCCTGGTGGGATTCGAGCCTACAGCAGTTGTAGGCAGCTGGATCTTAAGTGCAGGCAATTAACAGCCTGAGCCACCAAGGCACCATTTATCGAAATCAAATGACCTTTTACAAAGATAATTTCCAATTCCTTATTTGTATCATGCTAATAAATGTCCACTGCAATGTCATCATGATACAAATCCCCCAAATGACAAAAAATGCCATGTTATCACAGTGCAAAAGGCACCCTTTCATAATTGCATCTTACTGTCAGCCCCAAATACAGAAATTGATGCATGTTCCATGACTCCCCCCCTTCCACAGGCACTTACAAACATGCCTACTCATGAAATGCCTCTGACATGCATAAACTAGCTGTTAAATGACTTGAATAATTAATCTATATCACACTTTTTCTCCCTACAACATTTTCAATAGTCTAAGCCAGGGGTCTCCAACTTTGGCAACTTTAAGACTTGTGGACTTCAACTTCCAGAGTTGAACTCTGGGAACTGAAGTCAACAAATCTTAAAGTTGCCAAGGTTGGAGACCCCTAAGCACTAAGAGGGACAGTAAGAAGAAGCAGTAAGAGGGACATGGTGGCTCAGGGGCTAAGACACTGAGCTTGTTGATCAGAAAAGTTGGCAATTCAGCGGTTCAAATCCCTAGCGCTATGTAACGGAGTGAGCTCCTGTAACTTGTCCCAGCTTAGCAGTTCAAAAGCATGTAAAAATGCAAATAGAAAAATAGGGACCACTTTGCTGGGAAGGTAACAGCTTTCCATGCACCTTCGGCATTTAGTCATGTCGGCCACATGACCATGGAGGCGTCTTTGGACAGTGCTGGCTCTTCGGCTTTGAAATGGAGATGAGCACCGCCCCCTAGAGGCAGAAATGACTAGCACATATGTGCAAAGGGAACCTTTACCTTTAAGGAATACTAGAAGAACATACATAATATGCTCCATGGGATTGGCTGTTTAAATGATCTTATTTAACTTGTGCATTAATATTATGGGGCAGATGATTCAAGCTTTGAAATCAGCTGGCAGGTGATATCTAAGTCTATCTTTTTAATTAATGTAACCATTCTTAGATCCTTTCTCCACTTCTGAGTTAAAATGCTGTCCATGCTTTCTGGAGTTGAAAAAATAATGATATAACATTTACAGTCCTCAATCTATTTCTAACATTATTGTCTCTATTGTTTTTTTTCCCCAGTCACTTCCAGTCACCTAACTTTGCTCCAAGTAATGGGTGACAACATCTAAGCATTGCCAGTGTAGGATTGGTCCTTGGTTAGGTCCACCTGGAGACATAATCAGAGACCATTATGTTATTCTACATCTCCACATTTGGAAACCGTGGTCAAATTTAACACATTGCAATTGAATCCAGAAAAAAGGCAAAAAAGGCAAAAAATCTTGCCTTTCTGGAAAAGATTATTATGATATCTGATCATGCTAAAGTGGAAAAGTGGTCATGGACTTTACAGCAACCCAAAGAGTTTCATTTGTCACAGGTTCCATTTCTTCCAAAAGAAAAAAGTTTGACATTGTTATTTGATATAAGGTATTAGACTAATTGCACTAATATGAAGAGACTGAAGTTCAGTCTCAGACCTTCTAGGCCCCTTCCCCTTGTTCTGTGTTCCATGTCTGTGCTTAACCATGGAAATGTACTTGGTAAATTTCTCTCTGTCCCTCTCTCTCCGTCTAATTTCCTTCAGAGATTTGTGGCACAGGAACATGGAACGTAGAATAGAATATAGAAACAGAGGTCAAGAGCCTTGGTGGCTCAGGCTGTTAAATGCCTGCACTTAAGTTCCAGCTGCCTACAATTACTGTAGGCTCGAATCCCACCAGGCTCAAGGTTGACTCAGCCTTCCATCCTCTCGGAGTAGGTAAATTGAGGACCCAAGATTGTTGAGGGCAATAAGCTGACTTTGTAAAAATGCCGCTTAGTAATAAGCAGGCATATACAATGGAATGAAGGCTATTGCTGAGCACACTGGGTTGTATCCCAAAAAATTGTAAGCCTCCCTGAGTCTTCGGAGAAGGGCAGCATATAAATGTAATTTAAAAAAAAAGATGAGGGGGAAGGAAAGAGTGAGAGGAATGTGTGCCAGTTAAGGGAAGAAAGGATATCAGATTCAATCAATGGGCTTCCCTCAAAGTAATATCTTTAACCAATGCAGAATACTGCTGCTCACCACTTGTTAAAAGTAGAGAGACATGGGCAACATCTCCAATCTGTTCTGTGACAATTATGGCTATGAATTCAGGAATCATACTTTATTTATTTATTTATTTATTTATTTATTTATTTTATTTGACTTGTATGCCGCCACTCTCCGAAAGGACTCGGGGCGGCTCACAGATAAAAACATAGAACAATAAATAATTTAAAAAGAGAATTAAACCTAAACAAGCCAAATCCGACAGTAAAAACCCAATTAAAATCCCACCCTCCCCCACAGGAGGTCAGTCCAGCCCAGCTTGTGAGAACAACCAAGTTTTTAGATCGCGCTGGAAAGAGGAGAGATTGGGAGCCAGCCGGACCTCAATGGGTAATTGATTCCATAAGGCGGGAGCCGCTACAGAATAGGCCCTTCCCCGGGGCACCGCCAGCCAACATTGTCATGTGGACGGCACCCCGAGGAGTCCCAGCCTGTGTGCTCGCACAGGGCGATCGGTATTTGATGTCGGCAGAAAGCGCTCCCGCAAGTACTGCAAATACTTGGAAAGAGTATCATAATTTGGGGCATATACTTCTTGTCATGATATATGTCCACATGAGTTTAGATATTGCCTATATTTTGCAGCACAGATTTGCTCTTCTAAGGAGTGATGGGCATTTGTGGTGGATGTAAATGTGTGTTTCAATATCAGAATGCCAACTGTTTCTTTCATTCTTGTGTCGCAACACTGCATGCAAGAATACAAAAGGCGCAAATTGTAGCATGATGTCATGACACATAATTCTTCACTTTGATAAAATCTCAGCCTGTCATGGTTGCCCTTTTGAAGATTTCTGAGAGAACAAGAGTTTTATTCAGTGGTATCAAGAGTCTAATATTACTTGGTACTATGAGGTTTTGAATATATATGTTATATGAATTTTTACTCAGAGACAATTTAAAATCATCCATACCTTGAAATGATAGAGACAACAAACATTTTTTAAAATTAACATTGATTTGCTGCAACTGTTTTTGAAAAGTAATCTTTTGGAAAGAATCCTTCAGCTTTGGAGAGGGTGAATACAGAATTTTAAAATAAATAAATAAATAAATACTAACAGCAGTGGGTTTTGTTTTAGAATGGCCATTTGGGAGAAATGAGCTATATGATAGAAACAATTCCACTTGTTAAATTTACTGTTCTTGACTGCTTCTAGCAATATGTCATGAGAAGGTTGTTGGAACTGTCTGCATGGTATCATTTAGAGGATGTACACAGCATCCTTCATTCAAATTGTCTTTCAGATCAATCACTCTCATCAGAATTCTATCTTCATTGGTTTGCTGTAGAACAAATGCCTTGACTTATAAGAAAGAAATACCAGCATTTGAAAGAACCCTGACTGGAAAGCTTCAAGGACTTAAGTTTGATAAATTGGGTTTATTAAAGCACTCCTTTTTTCATCTCTCTCCTTGAATAAATGTACGTATGGGAATTGAGCTAACAATATTTTTCTTGTGCATGTTTACCCTCTTATACACTGTATGTGTAAATAAAAAGCCAAGTGCTAGGGCTTGATCCAGCCAAAATAAAACACTTTTTTTTAAAAAGAGAAAGAATATAATTAGCAGAATTATGATATTATTTAGGTTTTATCTTATGTATCAAACCTATGTTTTATCCACTTTATGGATGTGCAGATCAGATCACGTTACTGTCTGCAATGTTAGGGTTAGGGTTCGGGCCAATAGAGTGAGGAACCATTCTCTTTCCTGGTCATGCTTGAGATGTCACTGATGAATCAGTCTTCATGCTTCAACAGTACTCCCAGAAGTCAGGAATTTAGCTCTATAACCTGTCACCTTCATGTAAGTTGGAATCTTGATAGTTGAGGGCTGAAGGTCATATGGAAACAATTACATATAGAGTGAGGTTCCCCAGTGCAGACAAGTGCACTATAAGTATGAAAACCCTCTCTTCATTTATGTCATCACCTTTTCTGTGTTGGATTGAAGGTGAGAAAAGCTATGCCTGAACATGTCTGCATATCCATGCATGCATCCATCCATCTAATAGCCAAGTGTGACTATATACTAGGAAGCATGTTTGCTTGCACATACAAAAGAACTTGACATTCACAGATGTACCCTAATTATCACTGTTATGTATGCAGGTTTAAAGTCATTGGTTTAGTTTGAACTGTTCTTGTAAAATGTAAGAATTGATTAGTTTAAAAAGTGTGGGAAAACCCTGCACTCTGATTGGCTGGCAACTGCGGCTGCTGGCTATAAGTAGCAGCCACAGCCCAGCCAACGTGGGTTCGTTCTGAGCTGTAGTCACTAATAAACAAAGAGCTTGAAGCACTCTGTGTCTGTCTCTTCATGCAAACTTAACGATCACCATCTATTATTGACTCCAGAAAAGCTGTATCTAAGAATTGGGAGAACAGTGTGGGATGTAGGAGAGAGGACATCTGTAAGTAGTGGGAAGTGCAGAGATCAAAAATTTTCACCTTGACCAAGTGGAAAAAATTTCACTAGTGCGAAGCTGTTATTATATATGATAATGAGGATGACCTCTTCCCTGATGGCCTTTCCAGAAAAGCATTCAAGACTGTGTTTTTCTAATGGGGATTCAGGGCAGAACTTGCAATTAAATCAGCAAAATCATGGAGGAAGTACTTAGAAAACTGGGTCCATGGGATGGGTTTTCTTTGTTTAATGAAGTTGTGGTGGTGTATGCTGATTTTATTATGCGCTTCCTAGTCTCCCAGGAGGAGGTGACAGCACATAAATTAGTGAAAATAAAAGAGGAAATAAATGAAACTGACTAGCTAATTAACTAACTTTGGGTCTTTAAATTGTTATGTTCCAAATGTAACAATCAGGAAGACAAAGGAATGAAGGAATGAAAAAAGCAAGGGAGAATCAATATCTGTAAGTGATGTTGAGTTTATTTACAATTGGTTTCCATAAAGGAAAAGAGAACGTTAATAAATCATAAAACTGGAATTTAATTTAATTTAATTTGGAGCTGATGCCTACTGGAATGTCATTCCAATAGGTGACATTTAATTCTATTTTTGAAACTCCTAATCAGAAAGACAGCTAGACAATCAGGGTGTTCCATTGTCAAATTGCTCATGGCATAAGGAAGTTTGTCTTATGGGTTGAATATATTTTTCTTTCTTTCAGCATTTAAATGCATTGCTTCAGGTTCTACCAGTTGAAGCAACAAACTAATTTGCCACCATATTCCTAAGTCACCTTGCAAGTGGACCACTGCAATATGTTCTACATGGAGCTGCTCTTGAAGAGCACTTGGAAGCTAAAGCTGGTCCAGACTGCAGCAGCATGAGCAGTGATGGGCATGCTTCCTTATGTCCATTATGACACCTCTATTATGAAGTTGCATTGGGTACCAAGGAGATTACAGGTGCAATTCAAGGTGTTGGTTATCACCTATAAAGACATTAATGGCATATAGAGCCTAGTTATTATCTAAGAGAGCATGTTTTCCCATGATTGTTTATATTGTTTTCTCCCATTGAGCCCAACCCAATGAGCTTGGTCTGTGTCCCATTTCTCATGAAATACCATCTGATGGCATATAGGAAGGATGCCTTCTCTGCCACAGACTTGCCCTTTGGAATAGCATACCCCCCGAGATTTGAACAGCTCCAAACTTGGTACAGTTTAAATGGAACTTGAAGACCTGGTTCTTTCCCCAGCCCCTGTGATAGGCTAGTGTCAACTGTCCCACTCAATCATCTAGCAAAGAAGAATTCCTGGTCTGTTGTTTTTGCCAAGAGTATACTTTACTGAAGCTTAAGTGATTACAGAGGTAGCAAAGTTGAATATTGTGCAAACAATACAAAGTAAACTTTCTTCTTTCACCGTGCCATCCCCTTGTTACCTGTAAATGTTCAGTTAGGTGCTTGTATATTGTTTAGGAGTTGGTCCCCAACTCTGCATACCAATGACTGACCTTGGCTGGCTGAAGCTTTTGAATTTGAAGGGGATGGGCTCCCATCCCGTGTTACTTCCTCCCTACATTCCAATCTTTCTCTCCCCATATTGTTAATGTCAATCAGTTTGTTCATGAAGCTTGGACAGAAGAGGGGCAGCCATGAGAGTTGGACTGAACTATTTGAATTAGCTTGTGATATACATTGACTCATTTCCTTTCTTTGATCAACTTTAATCTTTTTTGGGGGGGTGGGGGTGGGGGGTAATGCTCTGTGAATTTGCTTTTCATTTGTGAGCTGCCCAGAGGCACTGTTGATTTGAGCAACCTTAGAAATCTAAATAAATAACTAAGAAAAAACAAGAAAACAAAAACCAAATTAAGATACAAGTCACCGAGAGTTATTTTAATGTACAATAACAGCATCTACTGCATCTACTCTCAAATCCCATTCAGTAAGTAATGTCTCAAAGACTGGCTGATGGATTTACCTGGATCCTTATTACCTGGCACAATTTTTAAAAGGTTGTTCCTGTTGTGTCCATTTTTTTTAGATTTTTTTAAACTGGAGCCTGGTTTAGAGCCTCCTGCACATTGTTCAAAATGGCAGAGTTAATCTATGATAAGTATTATACTGTAAGTGTTACATGAAAGCATCATTATAAATTTCTCTAGATTTCATTGCACCTCAGCTTGTAGTAAAAAGCCTGCTCTAGCCAAGAATTTGCCTATTACTTTACATCAATATAGGAATGTCATCTTTACATCTACATGTAAAATGACTTCTGTGATCATATTAAGGGCAACTGCATTCCCTTTGCTGATGATGTAAAGCTATTCAACACCACAGACAATACTGCTACCCTTCAAAAAGACCTCGACTATGCATCAGAATGGTCAAACAAATGGCAACTTCAAATCTCAACCAATAAATGCTCTGTCTTACATATTGACAAAAAAATCAGAAAATAAAATACAAGCTGAATAGTCAGGACCTTGTTGATGATCCAAACTCTGTCAAGGACCTTGGAATACTAATCTCAAATGATCTAAGTGCTAGAGCCCACTGTAACTACATAGCCAAAAAGGCATTAAGAGTTGTTAACCTAATCCTACATAGCTTTTTCTCTGGTAGTATCACATTACTAACTAGAGCATACAAAACATTTGCTAGACCAATACTTGAATACAGCTCATCAGTCTGGAACCCACATCACGTATCTGATATTAACACAGTTGAGAAAGTCCAGAAATATTTCACAAGAGTTCTACACTCCTCTACTTGTTGCAGAATACCTTATGCCACCAGACTTGAAATTCTAGACCTAGAAAACCTAGAACTACGCCGCCTTCGGTCCGATCTAAGTATAGTATATAAAATCATACATTGCAATGTCCTTCTGGTCAATGAATACTTCAGCTTCAACCATAACAATACAAGAGCACACAATAGATACAAGCTCAAAGTTAACTGCACCAAACTTGATTGGAGGAAATACTACTTCAGCAACAGAGTGGTCAATGTCTGGAATACTCTACCTGACTCTGTGGTTTCTTCCCCAAACCCCAAAAACTTTAACCTTAGACTGTCTACTATTGACCCCACCCCTTTCCTAAGAGGTCTGTAGGGGGCGTGTATAAGTGCACTAATGTGTCTACTGTCCCTGTCGTATTGTTTCATGTATTTACAACTATGTTTATCCTTATATTTATTACCTTGTAAGCAATTGACAAAATAAATAAATTAAATAAATAAATAAAATAAATGTTCCCTGTATATGTAGCTATGTAAAAATCAGTAATTGCAGTAGCCAGGGCCTTTAGATATTTGTTAGCTATTATAATGAGTGTGTATACATTTATTTCCAATCAATATTGTCACTGGATTTTAGTGAAGAATTTCTTTAAAACTTTTTTTGATTAACACTGGATCCCCAAGCTTCTCTATTGTGATGTTTCTCATAGTCTACAGACACAGACACACACACCACACAAGAGTTTCCTTTGGTGAAATACAGTTCTGTTTTCCCCATGTAATTGAAAATAAGGACACAAAACCCATCCACTGTTATACAACAGTAATGTGATGTACTAATCTAGTTACTTAGTATATGATACAAAGGCAGTCAGCAGAGTCTTGCCTTTGAAATATGATTTAAAACAGAATTTATAATGTTGCAGAATTACATAAAACTGTGTGAAATTGTGCAGATAATCATTTAAATCTTCCTACATGGAAAGATAATTGCTCCTGAAATTAACTGTACCTGAGGTTCATTCATTTGGTCATGGCTAGTTTCTTATATAGAGATGATTTGATATTAGAGCTAATTAAGATCAGGTCAGAGTTGCTGAAGGTCAGAGATTAATGCTCAGGATCATTGAAATGATAATTATAAACAGATTAAGAAGTTACGGTCTTTTATAAGGGGTTATTAGATAATTACTGTGAGAGTGTACGGCTTACTGTAATAATGGATTATCGACTACTTACAGCGTTTTAAGGGTGAGAGTATATTACTTCCTCAAGGACTGAGAGGAATAATGTTGCTGGAAATGTGTGCTCTATAAATAAAAATGGCACCAACTGTGTTTCACTTTTGTTTTGTTCTTTATTCACTGCAGGCTCATCATTTTGCTTTGGTGATTTTTAGCCTATTGAAAGCTTCTTGCATGATTGTTCTACTTTGGGTTCTTCCTCTTTAAACCCTCAACAGCATGTAGAAATCAAAATGTGTGGTGGTGAGAGCTGATGGAAGCTCTGATCAGGATGAAGGAACTAGCTAATAAAACAGGGCCATTGGTTGTAAGGACTGGAATCGAATCTTAATGAGGCAATTCCTAATCAAAAGGAAACATCAAAAGATCTGGCAAAATCAGAAAAGGCAAATTGAAATGATCAAGGCCTGGAACACTTTCCCTACAAGTGGTTTGGTTTAGAAACAAAGATGGCTATAGGGGACAGGTTTATAAAATTATGCAAGGTGTGGAGAAAGAGAAAAATTTTTTGTCTTTATCTCTCATAATGGGACTGGGAGCCTTCTCCCCATCAGGCCTGCTGGAAGTAAGTTCAAGACATTTTTAGAATAAAACGATTGAATTTCATGCTTATAAGAATTGAATATAGATTAGAAAAGAGCCAGATTTACAAATTTAATATTACATGCTGAGGAATAAGCAGGAAAATCACCTTTAGGCTTCTAGATCAGTATTCCCCCAATATGATAAGCTCTTTTTTTTAATTGTAAAACTCCTATTACTCCTAACTCATAGGTATGATGCCTAGGGATGAGTCTAATGCATTTAGAAGGTGTCATGTTGAAAAAGGGTGATGTAAGCAGCAGTCTGTGATTAATCTTTGTTTAGGGTCACTTCCCTAACACCTGATCATCTCTACATTATTTGGGTAAGACAAAGAAAGGAAAGGACAGTCTGAAAGGCAGTATATATTTCCCCTCAGACTTTTCCTAGAAAGACAGCAAGATGCTGCCCTTCTTTAACCTTGGAAAATAATCCTCTCTGACCTAGAGGACTGACAAAAATGAACCTCTGGGAACCTCTTTTGTCACCTGGAAAACCCACAATCAAAGAACAATTATTTACACACTTTAGATGGAAAACACAAATCTAGGAGTCTCCTTTTTTCCTCCCTTTAACCCCAGGCCAGATGGCACGGTTCACTAATTATGGAAGGCTGCTTTGAATACAGAGTTTTCAACAGCAAATTTAAACTGTTTAATCTTCAAAGTGCTGTGGAAAAGCAAGTAATTGTCTCCCAGAAAAGGTGAACAATAATATGCAATAATATTGTCATTGTGCAGAGGTTCTTTCACCATCCCCATTGTGAAAACTGTGATCTTGGCATGTGTGTTGGACAAATTTCAGTATCTCTTTCACTCACAGTTCTGTACCTCCACTAATGCATTCAAACTTTGCCTAAGGTCTATTTTTTGTTTAGCAGATGTATCCAGCAGTCTTACAGGTGTGCAAAAACTTGAGAGGGGATTTCAAAGTGGCGATTTTGAGACAATTGGGAATCCCACCCAGTGAGGGTCAGGTCACTCAGTGTCCAGAGTAGAAGGCAGATTTTATTGCCAGCACTATTCATTTTTTCAGGAATAGAATTTTAGTTTTTTCCCATAACATTGAGTGGAGTACATTTATATACACGTGACTGAGGAAATTAATATTATCTTGCAACTCTAGAGATCTTAATCATATACATCCCTGTGCAAATTTGCATACATATTGCTTATAACATGGGTAAGCTGGGATAAGATTTGAATGTATTTTAGGAGGCACAGTATTGTAACTGAGATGTTAATTTTTGTTGGGATTCAAGATCAAGATCAGGAGGTTGGATAGTTGAAATCAATGGGACTTAAACTATGGGCTTGAAACAAAACCACATTGCTTTGAATGGGACAGCTCTAGGCTTCATCTGAATCCAAACCATGATCCCCACAATCAGAATATGTACAAAATTTCTTAAAGAAGATAGTAATAAAGTCCCTCCCTCCATAAACTTAATGAGTGATGTTAAGCCAGTCACTTTCAGCCCAATCTATTTCATAAGCTCGTCCTTGAAAAAGTGGTACATAGGTTATCATGAACTTCTGAATGAAAGGTGGGATATATGGCAAATAAATAAAAAGAGAAATGAATAAATCAGCATTCCAATCCATCAATTGGAGAGGATTGGACAGGGATATGCCCAGACAATCTATTCTTTCAGGGGTATATTGAGCATTATAATATCGAAATATGTACAAAGTACAAATTTCTCTCAAGTATATAACTTGAGAGAAATTAGATGCCCCAGACTCTTCATCTTAAACAGAGTCAGTTTGGTGTAGTAGTGAAGGTGCTGTCCTAGAACTAGAGGACTATGAGTTCTACTCCTGCCATAGGTATGAAAACCAGCTGGGTAGCACAGTCTCTCACCCCAGCCTTCCTCACAGAGTTGTTGTTATGGAGGAAATAGGATTGTGTTTACTGCCTTGAGTTATTTATAAAAAATAATAAAGGCAAGATTAAAAAAACCTTCTGAAAACCCCATGCTATTCTCATATAACAACTCTCAGTTGAAATCTTGCTGCATTTGCCAATGGAGATGTGAACTTCTGAGTTAAGAATCATAGCTACTTAAAAACAAAACAACATTAATTCTGGTAGCTGGGGGTAAAATAGAATACTAATGTCAATATGATTCTGCTAATATAAAGTAGCAATCAGTAATACCATTGATTCAGCTCATCACTAGTCATTCAATTAAAAAGGGGGGGAAGAGGGGAAAAAGGAAAGTTCAATAGCTAGGATTCTGTTTAACAGCTTTACTGGATTTTTTAACCAGTGTGGAAACTGTCTATAAAATCTAACTATAACCTTGATGGTGTCATTTTGATTAGATGCGGTAGAGCATTTTAAAAGAGAATAACATTGAAGAGTCATATAATGACTTTAGTCAATCATTCCAACTACAATTTAGTTCTATAAAGTTTTCGTTTGCATTAATCCTTTTTTTAAAATAAGAATTTTGGAAAAGATTTCAAGAGTTTTATACAAAAGATGTTGCTACATATTGTAGGGGAAGAATAATATATTCAGAGAGTTCCATAGTGTCCTGATTTTCTTAAAACAGTTTAATAACCACAGGGTGCCAAGTAACATTCAGTATCCACAGTGTTTGAGTTGGCCCCATGTCAACATCCACCAGATTTCAGCTTGATTTTTGGTATAATTTTGGAGAAACCATCTGTGATTTTTTTTTCTCTTGCCGTTAACTAAAACAACCCAAAAATTTTGCTAAAGAGCAAAATTCCTTCTCAGTCTTCTATTTCTGTATATGTAAGCATGTGCAGGAATTTGTCCTCCCTCTCACACACCCCCATACATATGAATACCAAGTTTGGACCTTGTCTGGACCACTGAGAAGAGGGAAAAAGAGATCCAGTGCTGCAAGGAAATTAGAAAACAACAGTAATAACATTTTTTATTTTCTCTGATCACTGATAGGATGAAGAATTTCCAGAGCCCATTTATACCCAGCTTAAATGCATTGCATTAAATGCGTTGTCCAAAATTATGGTCCACAACAGCTGAGAGCACCTAGCTAAAGATTCTACAATATTTAGGTTTAGGTTTAATGGGATTTATATGCCGCCCTATCTCCCGAAGGACTCAGGGCGGCTCACAACAATAAAAAACACACAGTACAAAAATTTAAAATTATTAAAAATATATTAAATAAAGCTCCCAACAATTATCTAAAACCCACAACAACCAATATACTGTAAAACCAATAAAAACCCACCCACCTCAGTCCAGGATGGCCTGTTGGAAAAACCATGTCTTCAGGTCGCGATGGAAGGAACGAAGGTCAGGGGCCATCCGCAGCTCCAAGGGCAACTGATTCCACAGGGTGGGCGCTCCCACAGGGAAGGCCCTACCCCTGGGGGTCACCAGCCGACACTGTCTGGCTGACGGCACCCCAAGGAGGCCCTTTCTGTGGGAGCGCACAGGACGCTGGGCAGTCATTGCTGGCAGTAGATGTTCCTGCAAATACCCCAGCCCTAAGCCATGTAGGGCTTTATAGGTGATTACCAGCACCTTGAATCTCACCTGGAGGGCAACTGGCAACCAATGCAGTTCACACAGGAGGGGTGTAATATGGGAGTATCAGGATACTCCCATCACAACCCGCACAGCCGCATTGTGCAGTTGAAGCCTCTGAGTGGTCTGCAAGGGCAGCCCCATGTAAAGAGCATTACAATAGTCAACTGTAACTGTAACTGTAATAGGAGGTAATGAGAGCATGAGTAACCATACGCAAGGCATCTCAATCCAGATAGGGGCACAGCTGGCACACCAGGCGAACCTGGGCAAATGCTCCCCTGGTCACGGCTTCCACCTGATCCTCTAAACTGAGCTTTGCATCCAGGAGGACCCCCAAATTGCGCACCCTATCTATGGGGGGCAATACCTCTCCCCCCATGACTAACGACGGAACATCCTGGATCACCCAAGATGCCAGTGCGTACAGACACTTGGTCTTGGCCAGGTTGAATCGAAGCCTGTTCCTCCCCATCCAGATCCACACCGCTTCCAGGCAATGAGACATCACGTCAAGGGCATCACTGAGTTGGTTTGGAGTGGAGATAAAGAGTTGGGTATCATCAGCATACTGATGATATCTCACCCCAAAACCACGGATGATCTCACCCAGTGGCTTCATATAGATGTTGAACAGGAGGGGAGAGAGGACCGACCCCTGGGGCACCCCACAAGAGAGGGGCCTCGGGGCCGACCTCTGTCCTCCTGCCAATACTGACTGCACTCATACTTTATTTTGTCATACGTTGGCCTTATTACATTCGGCAACTAATTTTGACCACCATATTTGCACAAAACATGCCATAATTCAAGTCTATTCTTTATGTCATTAGAATTTCTCTAAGTCACTAAGCATACAGTAGAATGAGTATTCTTTCTCAATCACCTGCGTAACTTTGTTCTTCTATCATTTTAATAAACTTTGTCAAAAGTTTATGAGCTTTGGTGGCTCAGGCTGTAAATGCCTGCTCTTAAGATCCAGCTGTCTACAATTACTGTAGGCTCGAATCCCACCAGGCTCAAGGTTGACTCAGCCTTCCATCCTCTTGGGGTAGGTAAATTGAGGACCCGAGATTGTTGGGGGCAATAAGCTGACCTTGTAAAAATGCCGCTTAGTAATAAGCAGGCATATACAATGGAATGAAGGCTATTGCTGAGTGCATTGGGTTGTGCTCCAAAAAAAAAATATTGTAAGCCGCCCTGAGTCTTCAGAGAAGGGCGGCATATAAATGTAATTTAAAAAAAAAAAAAAACCTTTGCAACAAATTTAAGCTAATTCACTTGAAATTTTTGCATTCATTCTTCCCACTTTTCCTTTGTATATGGGAAAATAATCCAATCACCATCCAATCACCTGTGACAGATGGCTTCATGTGTACATGAAATATTGCCATTTTCCACTCAACTGACATTCATAATAAGTTAATGCTGCAAATTCCTCAGGAATTTGTCTTTTTAACAAAATGAAAATAATATTGATAAATTCCTTTCATATAATTTCTGTGTGAGGAACAAGCCATTTGGAAAGAATTCCTTGATGATTCCTTGGATTGACTTTTTAAAAATATTGAAATTATTTAAAAAAAAAATCCCAAATCAATGCAAGAGGAAGAAAATAACAAATGTTTAACAAATATGTACCAAGCCCCATTATTTTCAGCAGCCAGCAGGAATCAACACTGGCTCAAAAACACAGGCCCAGGCCCCACAGTAATATGCAGTGTTTGTAAGAGGGAGTATCTATGTATTTCTGTACCAAATAGATGGATGGACACTAATGTATGCATGTGCAGAAACATAAATATATAATTCTTTAAGATAGGGTTTTATTGTGCAAAATAAATAAACAATTCATAGAATTTTAAGGCATCAAAGGCAAGAGGACATCTTATTGGGCTAATTATATCCATTCCATTTTCTCTACCATGTCTTCCATCTTTTTTCTTCCCACCAAAACAAAAACAAAACCTGTTAAAAAAATTGAAGCTGGAATAGATGCACAATTTTTTTGTTGATTGGCTAGGTTATGATTGGCCATAATCTAAAGCATCAAATGTTTCAGATTGAGCATTTTGTTTTGTTGCAACTATAACTTACTTACCTGTTTTGAGGAGAACAGGAGGTATACAAATGTTCTCCTCCTAAAAAAATATCAGCAGGAGAGATGAAAACCCAGGCATATCTCACCTACTAAAATCAATGAAGCTTAAAAGTGTTTAAATTTGGGTGGATCTACCCTTATTTACTTATAATGTCTGCATGAGAGGCTTTTATATAGCAGGCTTTCATCTTGGAGAATCATGATGTTCTTTTTTTTAAAAAAGAAGGTATGTGGTGTGTGCCTATTCCAAGATACCAAAAGTTGAAACGGGCACATAAATGGACATCATGTTTACTCTGGTTAAAGCAAATAACCTTTGCGGCCTCTGTGTGCAAGAGGAGAATGGTGGATCCACAGATAAAGAAATATGCAGCTGTTGTTCACAATCTGGTGTATCATGCTATGCAAATATATTTGAAACGTTCTAATAGCCCATTTAATGGTTTTATCCCCTATTAACATCTTTCTTCTGCGAAGCATAACAGGGTTGCTGGACAACATGCAATTTACTGTCTTTCTAGTCACAAGTGTTGTTGAACTATGTATGGCAAGCCTAAGGAAGTTGGTGTTACAATGAACATATTCAACTGTTTTACTCTGAGGCAGCGTATTGGCTTATCCATCTCAGCTGTCTCTCCTCTGGCCAGGAGCAATTTCTCCCACTTTAACTGTCTGAGGGATACTTTTAACTAATAATATCCAGAATTCATCTTCATTTAGAAGTCTAAAGTAGAAATCTAACAGCACTAGCAGCAGTATACCTGTATTAAAACAAGGAATGAGCAAACTTTTCAGCTTAATTTTGAACACAATTATGTAACTGTAGCTAAGAAGATGCATACAGAAGCTTTCTCATTAGATATATAGGTTGTAGTTAAATTGAAATACATAAGTATTTCTGTTTGATGCCAGTCTCAATAATGACAGGTGCCTTTCACGCAGTGTCCACCTCTCTGTTTCAGGCAGGACTTTAATGAAGAGAAAAGCTTATTGTAGCATGTAGCCAAAGGAGAGGTCTTCATAACTCTGCTTTGATGAAATAACTGGAACCTTAAATAATGTAGAGATTCTATTCTGTGTCAGAATTAGTATTTGAGCTAAATTATTTATCGCAAGTGTCTTTAATTCCATATTATTTTGTGACTGCAAAAGTTCTGGAACATACTTCGCTGCTCTGCAGTTTCTCCTCTGAGTTTCATCTTCCTCAAATTATTCTAGCCAATCAGGGATCATATATCAACTGGATAAAATGACAATGCTATATGACTGATCAGATTTTGCTTTGTGATTTCATCACTCAGGATAAATTAAATCTTTTGGATAAAAGTCAGAGCTTCCTGGATTAGCTATATTGATGATTTTTGTTTAAGATGTGACCACTTTAAAAACAATTTCTTTTATAATCTTCCTCCAAATTAAAAAAAAGTAGCATTCTTATTTAATTTTACTACCTTTTTTGAGCATGCCCATTTCTGTTCAGCATATGATAAATAAAGAATACTATAACTACTTACTATAATATGAATTCATAGAAATATTGTTGAACAAAGGAAATGTCAGAACCCAGTGTCATTCCCAGTACCTCAAATAAAATAAAAAGATTTTTGAAAATCTATATTTTAAATTGTGAATTGTGAGAAAGGAACTCAGATGTTGATCACTCGATACCTTTAAGGTAAATATCAGGCTTCTTTGCTAAATTTCCCAAACTTGTCTTGAACTTTTGAGACATCGCAGTTTCTGATTTTCAACAGCCCTGCTGTTGAGGTGAAAGTTGATTCGGTAAGACTGAAGGAAGTGTTCTTTTGCTTTCAGTTCTAGTCATGAAAACTACAAGTGCGGTAATAATTTGCTCCTAGCAGTCGTCTAGCAGCTGTCTAAATTTACAAGGTCACTGCCAGCATAACCTATGCCAAACTTCTAGAGACCTTCCAGGGTCAGGTTTCACATAGCTGCACATTCTTCCTTGAACCAAGGCTCTGTCTCAGAAAACCTGACATGCTTTAAAGGTGAACATTTTTCAGTTCTCACATTTGCAGCTTCAAAGGTTCAATTACTACTGGGCTGACACAAGACTGTTTGATGATGCTTCCTGCGCAAAGTGCTACCTCTCTACACTTGGAGTTTGGGATGTGTATGTTTCTATTGGCCTGTTCCTCTTTGCAAGGCAGAAATCAATATCGGCTTTCTTCTCGCTTCTATCTTGCTCTTGTTCAAAGCAATTAGTGTTAGTATCTCTACCAGCACTCTGTAATGGTTTTAACAGGACAAATAAGTTTATGTCCTCTGTAATGGCTACACTAATACTGAATTATTTAGGTTGTTTCACCATTACAAAAAAATTGGAAACATCTGGCTCCTGAATTTGATTTCACCTTTTTTTCTCCAAATGCAGTGGAATGACAGGGATCTCTTTTCTGACATTTTCAGCATGTGGGATAGAAATGGAGAAGATTGGCTAATCCAGTCATTAAAAAGTTATCTAGAATGTACTGTACTGGAGGAATAATATTCACCTCAGATCAAATTTAAGCTCTTGTGCTATTCAGCAGGCCAATCTAATTAAATTTTATCTAAAAGTTGCTGGGTAGAGATGCTGAAGGAATAGAATATATTTCAAATTAAAATCACAATCTTTTAATATCAGTTGTTGAACTATTTGTAATTCTGGTCAAAAAACAGAAGCAACTTCTCTGTTTGAGTAACTGAATCCCAAGCAACGTTCCTTCCAGCTCCAATTTATTTTAAACAAGGATATTGATAAATTTTCAACCAGCACAGGATCAATCCTCACCCATGGGCATCCTATTGCATATTATACTTTCAGTTTTTGAATGACAAGAATAATTTTACTATTTGCCATTGGAAAACAACAGCCATGCAGGTGTATAGATGGTATCACACAGGTACAAAAATAACATTAAATGACAACATGCTATTGATTAAGGGGATGAAACTCTATACATCCTGTGGATAGGCTTGCTTATCCAACAAGAATGAAGGCACAGTACGTATTTTAACAAACTCCCTTGGGAAAAAAAAGACTGATATAAAACTTCCATGTAGCAGTTGCCTCACTCTTCTCTTGGCTGCTAGATCCATCTTGAAACTCCTCATATTGGCTGTTTTGAATCCAGACCACCATTCCCTTCTCGTTTTTCAAACCTCAATCCTCACTAGTCAATTCTATGGATGATTTTCTTGGTGGCGAAACTTGCCAACCTCTTAACTTTTTCCACTACTATCAGTCTCCACCACCCAAAACTCTTGGCACCAAGCTATTCCTCTCCCCTTGTTAGTGGAAGTGGAGATCCAGCCAGGCACAGTACTGCAAGAAGAAATGCCTCATGCTTTCTTCCTTTTATCTTAGAGAAAGTAGTTTTTCCCTCTCCATGCACCTGATCTCTTTACTGCTTTTATTTCCTTTTGTTGTCTATCTAAGTCAATTTCCTTCTTGTCTTCCTTCATGATACCAGATTAAATGTGTGCTGCTCCTCTCATTTTTCTTCTTTCTCTCTCTCTCTCCCTCTCCACCACAATGCTACAGTTTTTAAAACTCAGTTTCATTTTTGTATGTCTACTCCTTGAGACAGATCCTTTCCCTTGCCAGAAGTCCCCAAATTTTGATTTCCTTACTGACTCTTGAGTTGTCTCCTAGCAGCCACTTTATCACCTATCTTATCACTTATCTCTATTTGCCCTCCAAGGAGCCCATTTCTTGTGTTTCTGAGTTCTTCCAATTACGGATCTGTATAACCAGCCTTTAACATCAATTAACTTCCTTATTTCATTGTGGCAAACTCCTGCCAGTGCAAACCAGATTTTAATCCTTTTTACTTGTCAACCTTCTGGAATGCATATTGATTAGATTTATCATTTGTTTCATCTGTTTTGTAATTATCGATTGCAAAGTGACAAAAGTTTATTGATGATTGCCATTGCCATGTTACTGGAAGATTCAATGGCTCAGAGACTTACTCCTAAGTACAATCGTATAGTTATGGTAGCCTAGCTTTCTAGATGGGACACTTACAACATTTCAGAAATATTTTGATTGTATCAAGGATAGGATGTGAAGAATGGAGAAAGTCTAGTTCACTAAGGGGTCATATTTGGAGGACTTCCCATAGGGCGTGTTGAAATCTTGTGATCTTTTTTGCATTGAACTCTTTTGCAGAAGCATTTCACATCTTGTTATAATTCGTTGTCCCTCTCTCTCTTGCTTTGCACAGGCATTATGGCCATGCAATGCTTTAGATTTAGTTTTAAAAATGAGTCTAATACCTTGGTTATATTATGCTAAGCCACCCAAGCACAAAAAATCCTGAGCCTGTTGAAGACTTATAGACAAATAATATGATTACTCACTTATGCATTCTTTTTCACAATGAAACCAAAGTACTGCATAGTCTTAATGGATATACTGTCCAGTCCAGAACTGGCTCCCAGACAGAAAGCAGCTCTGTGCTTTTCTCTTTCTATTGTCACTGGAATCTTTACAAAGTGTACCAGAATGAAAATGTAGGACACGAGAGGGAGGTTTTGAGGAATCTGGTGTTTCTGGTATTGGGTTATATAAAACATTGGTTACATTGCTTTTTAAAAGAAAAAGAAAACACCTGATTATCTAGAAAAATGTTAGTGCATTGGATTTTGGCTTAAGTCATATTGATAAATAGTATAAACCAAAGTTGTTTAATTATTGGTATTGCTTATCTTGTGTTGAATTTGTTAGTTTTAATGAAATGAATTGTTTACTTGGGCTGTTATGTTCTGGAAAGTAATGGATGTGAGAGAGTTTATTGTAGTGACTGAGAGGCTCTGAGAGGGGTTTTGGGTTGGTCTAATGTGGGAATATATATAAGGAAACATAGAAATTAAAAATAACAACAACACTAGTTAACCTTTCATATTTTATAGCCTTGATTAGAATGCAGTTTCTGATTCAATTTTAGGTTCATGAAAATATCAGTGCAGAAATAACTCAAACTATATATGTGCCTAAGGAACTAGAGAGAGAATGTTTGATGTTACATTTATTTTACTGAACATGTTCCTTTGCTGTCTGTCCTATGATGCATCTCTGGATAATATGTAAATTGAGAAATAAATTTCAAAATACAATATAAAATAGGTATGATGACATACAATAATACAAGTCTGCCCAATGAGCTGAAAAACCAGATAATAATGTCCACTGAAAAATAGCAACCCATTTTATAGGTTTCAAGGCTGAGCCTGGATTTCTAAAACCTTTTACCTGAGCCAGTCAAAATGCTTTTTCAAGATGTTTTCCCTTTAGGCTTTGACTTTAATTCCCTTGAAGTGGCTTGATATTTTTTGAGCAAAACAATGTACTTAACTTTTTAGATGGTGTATGAAAAATTGCACTCCAAAAGTAATAACAGCTAGAGAAAACCACAGGTTGGACCAATGCCAGGACAAAATGTGAAATGAATAGGTTTGCAACCAGTCTTTGTTTAGTAAACACAACTGGGACTTGTAATTTCATTGTTAAGCAAAATGGTCAATTTGTGACTATGTTTATAATCTTACTTCAGCTTTCCTTTGTTTTATAGAGCTGAGAAGGTCATAAATGGGAAGACTGGTTGCAAAGTTACTTTTCATCACTGTTGTAACTGTGAATAGTTGCCACATGAGGCAGTCACTAAACAAGGGCTGTTTATATTTTATTCCATAAAATAAAATATAAATATATTCCATTTCATAATTTTCTCATTGTCATATTAACAAGTATAATTTGTTGATCATTCTTGGAAGCAGAAGTATCTGCAGAGTAGGACAGTTCAATCACAATAATAAAATTAACATTGCAACACCTTAAGTACATGTGTGAGACATCATGAAACATATACAAAGGGGTTGAAGTTTGCATTGTGACATTGTAATCCTTATTTCATCCTATGAAACGTTACCATCGTACCTAGAAGAATACTGAAGACTGCACCTAAAACTCCCCTGTCTCAGCTTTTTCTGTTGAGTTATCTCCCTCTCCATTGCTTTTCCTATCTTCTTTAACGCTTGTCTTTCTGGGTTTCTGCAGACAGGGCTCCAAAGCTGCAAGAAACTGTTTGAAACTTCATAATCAAAAAGCCACAAAGTGGGTCATCTAGTACCTTTTGATTCACCACCCTGATCTCCATTGTTTACATTCCTGCTCCAGTATCTCCACTTAATTGGCCCCTTTCCTTGGAAGAATGTCAAACAAGGGTTAATTTTAATGTCAAACAAGGGTTAATTCCAGTGCTGTGGGAAGCCACAGGTGAGCTAGCATTGCATCTATGCTGGTCCACAACACTGTAGTCCAAAGCAATTTATGGCAAGTGAGATAAACAATAAATATAAGTATTTTTAAAACACAATACAGGCAACTGGAAATAAACAGTGTCAGTAGAGGCATAATGAAGTCACTGTTACACCAGTTTGCACTACATTCAAAATCATAATCTTCAGCATAAAGTCAATATTCTTTTTTAATGGATATATTTAAATAATCCATATTCTCTGGATAAATTACACAACTACTATCATACAATTAGTAAGTAGCACAGGGAAAAGGAACGTTTAAAATCTGTTAAACCATAGATTCAATGAAAAGGTTTGTAAAATAGCATTATAAATATTTTAATAAATCATAAGTACAAACTTACATTAAAAAAATAAAACCCAAACTCAATAAAGTTTTAACTCTTATTATTAATTGCATATATAGCAGTTCTATTGATAATTTTTACTCCTGCACATCTTTTGAAATTATGTTTGCAATAACCAGGATATTAGATATTTCCAGAAAAATGTTGTAAAGTTCAGTTTAAGACAGTTGCACATTGTTTGCACTGCTGAAGTCAAAAGAGAGGAAAATAATTATTAGTAACATAATATCCTTAAATGGCTTATATTAATATGCTACACTCTCAATTCAGGGGATTTACTTAAATGATATCATTCTTGAAGAATCTGCTTTAGATCAAATAAGGTTAAAGATCAAGGCTGTCAAAAGATTATGTCACCAGTTTCCATTACTTAAAGAGATGGGTTCATTTTCAGTACAGAAAGCAATCAGTATACCTGTGATTTACCTTTCAGTTTTGTGATATGTGGCACCATCTCCGAGAAATTTCCTCTGAACAATTCTCTGTGAAATAATTGAGAGGGACTGAGCTCCCATTCATTTCAGTGGCAATTGCTGCTCCCTGGGAACTGAGCCCTTATGCTTTTATCTAACAGAGTATAAACAGAGGCTTTTTTATTATTAAAAGTGAGTTTTCATCCATCTGCTTTCTGATAAGGAATACAGCTCTCTGCTTCCTTTCCTGAACTGCTGGTCTGCAACATTTAACTGCAGTTTAAAAAGTGCTTTGGATTGATAACTCTGTCTACTGGATAGAGAACAAAACAACACTCATTTATTGTGATCTCCATTATCAAGTCAACAAAGGCAGCACAAGGCTGTATCAGATGTATGATAGAAATAGATGCAAAGAAATAGAACTATCACTGCCAGACTTGGAGATGAACTTTGACAGAGTAGGACCCAAAGGTTCACCTGATATAGGATGATGTTATAGCTTCAAGATATTAAAAAAAGGAGGAACAGAGCTGAGAAAAAAGTCTCCATGCTGTAGTCCTACCATCATGCAAAATGTCTTGGAAAGCAATTAGAACAAAAAAAGTGTTCAAAAGGAGACTAGTGAATTGTGAGTTCAGTAATGGAGGGAAATCTAAAACCATCCTAAAGAGCAAGTAATAACCAACAATGCTCAGTTAAAGAAGACAAGGACTACCAATTGCATCATCTTTGGTGGGAAATTAGAGCTAGATATGTCTTCAACATGAAGCAATACCCTTTCTATTCTCACTCTAGCAGGAGTCAGCAGAAAGCTGAAATGAAAAAAGATATTGAGAAGGAACATCATAGTTTGAGAGACATCAAGAATACTATGAACCATACAAAGAGTTAATCAGTCTGTCCTTGATGAGATACACCAGGGATGTCAAACTCACGTTGTCATGTGACATCATGTGATGTATTGGGACTTTTCCTCCTTTCACTAAACTGGGCATGGGCTTTGCCAGCATGTGAGGTATCTGGCCTGCAGGCTGGGAGTTTGACACCATGAGACTATTCCCTTAAGATGATGATTACCAAGCAGAAACTCAAACATTTGGAGCATTTGACACAAAGAGGTGATAGAGTACAAAAATGACTACACTTGGTGGGATGTAGAAAATGAGGATGGCAAAACTGAGTCAAGGATAATGTCACTGGGGATAGAATGAGACCATTTGATCCAGGAAAGTATCACCAGGACTGTGGTTCAACTTTATGGTACTTAATCTGAAATGTAATTGAATTTTTAACCTCTGTCTGCTTTATCATAATTTATTATATAGTTTTATTCATTTTGATCTTAAGTGGTATCAACTACTCCTAAGAATGTGATAGTGCTGGGCAGACTCCTGAAAGCTCACATTTAGACTTGGATCAGTCATAATTTTTGCCTTTTAACTATTGTTTTAGGGCAACATTCCAGAGCAAGTGATGTTTTCTTAAATCCACCAATCCTCAAAGGTATTATTTAAATCTATTCTAGTTTTGATTGGCAACATGGGTCTGGAATAGAAACAGGCTTAATTATTTTACAGCAAAGGAATGGACAAAGGGAATATAATCTGTTAATTCTCCTGGATCTCTCAGTAGTTTGTTTTCCCACTAACCATAACTTTCTAATTATCCACTAGATTGGTTTTTGGGTAGCTACAGTCAGTTGATTTCTGAAGATAGTGCTGGAGGATTTTTATCTTTGGCTTTAAACAAAATAACAAATAAATGCCCCCATAGAAATTGGGGTATCCTGAAATTCCATTACAGTCCCTGCATATTTTACATGAATTTACAAATTTACATGGATGTCCTAGGAAGATTATCTAAAGGTTTCAATTCCAACATCAACTGGAACACAAATGAAAAATGATTCTCTATTTTTTTTACCTAATATTTCCAGAAAAGATGAGGAAATGCTGAATGTGTATTTGCAGGCAGGTTTGTATGATGGCAGTGAAGATTATTATCTAGAAGAAATGGAAGTACTTTTGATTGGGAAATTGGCTAATTAGATTTAGAGAAATTCAACTGGTAGAGGACTGAATAACACTCCTTCTGAACAATCAGATCCATAACCTGATGACAGTGGACAGGAGAACCTTTCATCAGGGGATAGATGGTAGCATTCTAATAAATCACATTTTTCATTGGGTGAATAGGCAATACTTGCCACTACATATTTTGAAAGTGTATCTACAATATGCTCCAGTGTGCCCTCCAGTACAAAAATGTGTTACTTTAACGTTGTACTTTATTAGACTCTAATTGCAAACTAATGATAGTTAATATTATTGTTGACTCCTGATCTGGGGTTCGCCATAACTGGGGGGAGAGGTGGGAAGACAATGAAGCAGCATAAAGCAGAGAGTGCAACAGGAGCGACGGGTGAGACTGTGGCTATGGCGATGGGACTTCCGGTTGCTGCGCCAAACAGCTGCTTGCCAGTTGATCACTCTCCTGAATGGGCCTCTGGTCAGGAGGGAGTGCCGCTGCTGCCAGATGTGTGAGGAAGCTGAAACTGCTGGCTACTGGATGTTAGTTGACTGGTGGGTTTATCAGTATGACCAGAGGTCATGGTCCCTGGACTATAAAGAGCGCTGGGAGGTGAGAGCTCCCAGCACTGACTTTGCAAGTACTGAGGCTCAGGCCTGCTTTTGGGGATTAAAATTTGGTTTGCTGAATGTCTTGGTTTCCTGAGTGTGCTTGTTTCAGTCCTAACCAGGTCCAGCCTTGGACCTTAGAGAATTATTTTATGATGCAATGTAGTACAATTGTTTTGCAATCCTGTGGGGAAGATGAGGACCATTAAATATTTTTATGAAGTGGATTTAATAGCAATAATTGTAATTTTGAAAAGTTGTGGTTTTGTACATGCAAATTTATCACTTGATTTTTTACAAGTTGAATGAGTGAATTGACCCTCTTGAAAGCTCACTAGTAAAAGCATAAAGTAATTATTTTCAAATTCATTGAAAGCTGAGGTACTTGTGTAGCACTAAATAAATGTATGTGTTGTCAGTAAGGTTTGTTCTGGGTCCTTAGGAATCATCTGAGAACTTTCATTACAACAACTCTGTTCAAAGCTAAGCAGGCTTGGATCTGATCAATGTGCACATTAAAGATTAAAAGCCATCTTGTGTTTTATTCCACTTGGCTTTATCCTTTGCTGAGGAAAAAAGATCCAGCTGAATTCAGAGAGTGTTATACTTGAGTAAGGTTAATCTATTTAGGCTCAGGTGAGTTCAGTTTAGTCTTGATTCATTTCATTGAACAGCTGTAAGGGTAATTAACAACCTTAAGAGTATTTGGGAACTTATAGATAGCAATGAAATACCATGGAAGGCAGAAAAATCATTATGCTAATATAGAGAGCATAATAATTTGAAGTCCCAGATAATTTCTGTACTCATCCTTGGCATTGGGACAGTTCAGAAGGTCTACAAACTATTCTTCTTCTTCCTGTTCCTTCTCATAAAGAGGGTAATATGTAAGTTTCTGGCATCACTGAAAATACTTAATAGCCCTGAGTATGTGTATATTTGGAAACACTATCTGTAAAATGATTTATCTTTGGCCCAATTGTATTTGTTCATTTTTATATCATTTGACTGGATAATTAGTATGTAAAGCCTCAAAGTGCTCAGGACAAAGGGGCTTTGATGCATAAAAGTGTTTTATTTCATCTACAGATCAGAACTAGAATGCACTGTAAATTCTAAAGCAAAACAGAATTCAAATTAGTAGTTTGTTTTCTGAACTTTCTTTAGAGTTCCCTAAACTCTAAAATACGAAGCCATCAGTACAATCATTCTCCTGGGTTGGAGAGGTATTATCTTCTTTTTACAAAAAGAGTTCACTAGGGAATGGCTACTTCTATGATATTAAAACAATATTCAGATGCAGTAATATTCTCCTTCACTATTATTTTATCAGTGCTGTATGAAAGAAATAATTGGGTAAAAACTGATGGGGCCAGAGAGGAAACTAATGATTTTATCTAATGAGCTGATTTTGCTCCCACATTTCATTGAGAATTTTATATTCAAGAGTTACTTGAAAATCTAAAGTTAGAAAACATGAAAGTCAGAATTATTTGCATCTGAGGGTTGGGGGCATACAAACAAGCAGAAGGAATCGATGATAAAAGCTGAACTGAATTGAATTGATGCAACACAAGCTCTGCTCCTTTTCTCACAGCTCTCCTGTGTCGCTGCACACATGTATGAAAGGGGCAGGGCTTGCATCATGACAGCACAATGCTGCCTCATCATTTTGACTAAAGCACTGGATCCTATGAATGTTTCTGCTTAGAACCAAACTTCTTTATTTCTGTTTGTGGGTGCAGTCTTATGCACACGTAAAGTCAGAAAGCATCTTCAGACTTATTGACAATGATCAGTTACTGTAAGTGACTTTTAAAAAATACACTGCCAGAGTTAAATGTAAAAGAAAAAAAGAAAAAAAAACATAACCACTGAAAACTGATTCAAAACTGTGATGACTCCCAATTTTGGGAACTGTAATCTAATACATCTGAAGCACACCAACTTGGGAAAGGCTATAATATATCATAGATAAAAGCAAAGGTTCCCCTTGCACGTATGTGCTAGTCGTTTCCAGCTCTAGGGGATGGTGCTCATCTCCATTACAAAGCAGAAGACATCTTCATGGTCATGTAGCCAGCATGACTAAACGCCGAAGGTGTACAGAAAGCTGTTACTTTCCCACCAAAGTTGTCCCTATTTTTCTACTTGCATTTTTACGTGCTTTTGAACTGCTAGAGTGGCAGAAGCTGGGACAGGTAGCGGGAGCTCACTCCGTTAAGCGGTGCTAGGGATTCGAACCGCCAAACTGCCAATCTTTCTGATTGACAAGCTCAGCGTCTTATCCACTGAGTCACCACGTCCCTATAATATATCATAGCCAGCCTTAATTCTTTCTTTGATACTAATCATGGTGAAAAGAAAAGAAGGAACTATGAGCGAATCATGATGGAGAAATATTGCTTTTGTTCTACCTCTGGTTTATGCATTACTCCTGAACCTACTGGACAATCCCTGAGAATAGAAAACCTCTTAAAATAATCCCTTTAAAAACATGGTTAAGGATGATTGCTTGGGGCAAAAATTTTGGATATGGGATTGATCTAGAGAAATGGGAAAAATTATGGTCCCAGAATTATAAAATGACAATGTCAACTGCTTATAAAGAAAATTTGTATAAGATGTTTTACAGGTGGCACTTACCCCTGACGAGAATTGCAAGAATGTTTAAGAATAAATCGGATAAATGTTGGAAATGTCATCAGATACCTGGATCATATTACCATATGTGGTGGACTTGTTCGGACGCAAAAAGATATTGGACTAAAATCCACATATGGTTGGAAAAAATGATACAACAACACATAGACTTGAAACCAGAAATATTTTTATTTGGAATTATACCAGATATCTACAATAAAGAGTTGAAATATTTGATTGTAAATGTTTTAACAGCAGCTAGAATTGTATTTGCCAAAAATTGGAAGAATGATAAAATACCTATGGAGGAGGAAGTGATTAGGAAAATTATGGACTGTGCTGAAATGAGTAAATTGACATTTGAAATTAGAGAACAAGAAGATAAACCATTTTACATTACATTTTACAAACCGATTTACAAGATTTGTTTTATCAATGGTTGAATAAAAAGACTTGGTAATGCAATAGACTATATAATTTTGTAATAGAAATATAATAGGCTGATATAAAATATAATGTTGATATATATAACCATTGAATGAAAGTATAACATAAATTTTAGATTAAAAATATATCTCGTATATATGATGAAATAGTTTAATTGTACACAAGTAATAACTGATAAATACATAATGTTTTATTGATAATATGAGAAATTTTCTTTTTGATAAATTGCGAGTGATGAATATGAAAGGATGACACAAAGGATTTGTAACCAACTGACACACTGTATGTATATATGGAAGGTGGTTTTTATGTTTTGTATGTTTGTATCAAAAATAAAAAAAACTTTTTTATAATAAAAAACATTGTTAAGGAATTGCTAGCAATTGTCATAACAATTGTTTTCTTGCTTTTCATCCTGGACAGCATGGTAGATGTGATGAATACCTTTGTGAGACATTCTTCTTACAAACTACAAGTATTTGATCCAAAATCCCAATAACATAAATTATATATACATATACATACATACATACATACATACATACATACATACATACATACACACATATATACATACATACATACATACATATATATATGAAGGATACATGTAAAGACTAATTCGATGATACTAGCAACACCACTTTTTTTTTGGCAAAGAGAACTTCCCAGGAGAATACCTTGGAAATGGACTGAAGTAGAAATGTAAAATGTGTTTAGCCAAGTATTGGACGATATTTTAAGCAATCACAGATGGTGGTGCACTAGCTGGTTACTGACAGCAGTTATCAGCTTTACAAAAGGTTTTGACAGGTCTCATAGTAAATGATTAATTACTGTAAGGCTTCCAATTTCCTCTTTTTTTTCCCCACTCATGGCTTAGGGTGAAATCTGTGGCTCCTATTACACTTCTCACAAAACAGGAAATGTCTTTTCACTGCTCTGGCCAAGAACCAATCACCAGTGCAAAAGTGGGCTAAATATACTCTAGTGTATGCATGTCAATTTTGTTTGGAAAAACCTTTCCTCAAGGCCCAAGGAAGGAAGCAAATTAACTTGCTTTCTGGATAATCTTTTATTGTGCTATATAGCCAAAGATTGCTAAGCTGTCCAACAGGGCTGTTGGTCAACTGGATCTCATGTCCAGAAGAAGAGAATGAGATATTGAAATATCAAGTAGGAGTAACTTCGGACATCTGTCTTTTTTGTTCTCACTATCTCATTGAAAATACTTTAGTCATTCTTATCTCTGCTAATATAGGCAAACATTTCATGAATATTGGTAATACACAGACTCAACAAAAATCTCATAAAGTCCATGTCAGTATACTAAAAGATTAAACAGAAATAAAAAAGGTATCTAGAAATTAATTATAGAGATGCCCAGTTATGACTTCCTGTAATTTGACAATTTGACAATTTGACATGCAATAGAATATATATCAAAGTGGATTTAAATTAATTACCTATATATTTAGTTTGGTAGAATTCAGATTTTCTCCCCAGACACATCACAAAAACCTGAGATACTTTGGAGAACCAGCAATATGCTATGGTCATGACTCTTTACAGAATCAGAATCATTGTACTTCAAATATTTTCAATATGTTTGAGTATAATTTATTCATGTTATAGATTCTATAAGACCTTCTCCAATCTCAGCTAATTTGGTTTTGGTTTATAATTTTAAAAGTTATTAAATGTTTTATATACTTGTAATATTGAATGAAAGCATGAGAAATTAGAAATGAACTAGGGTGGAAAGTTTCAGTCATTGATACAAAAAATTATTTTATTGCTGGCAATGTGAGGCCCTTAGATATGAATTTTTTTTTTAATTACATTTATATGCCGCCCTTCTCCGGAGACTCAGGGTGGCTTACAATTTTTTTTGGGATGCAACCCAGTGTGCTCAGCAATAGCCTTCATTCCATTGTATATGCCTGCTTATTACTAAGCGGCATTTTTACAAAGTCAGCTTATTGCCCCCAACAATCTTGGGTCCTCAATTTACCTACCCCGAGAGGATGGAAGGCTGAGTCAACCTTGAGCCTGGTGGGATTCGAGCCTACAGCAGTTGTAGGCAGCTGGAACTTAAGTGCAAGCAATTAACAGCCTGAGCCACCAAGGCTCAGGAATAATCACTTTGTCCAAACTTTTGTGTTCTTTTTGTTATCTCATTTCAAACCACTGATCCCTAAATCCTTAGAAATGAAATGGAATTCACCTTTCAGGGAGATTCAAAATGTCTGAGTTTTCCAATTGATACCCTCTCCATTTTACATATGTTTGTAAGTTTTTTTTAAAGAATTCTTTGGCTCTATTCATATGATGATGTCAATGATACAACAGAAACTGAGATCCAAATATTATCTGAAATATTATCATAAATATTAAGGGAAGCATGTAAGGCATTTAAATAAGGTTGCATGTTACAACATCTAAAATAATCATTCCCTTCTGAATTAACTGAATTGGTTAAAGTTTTTTTTAATCCACCGTTGTGGATTTCTGGACTTACTTCAGATTAGTCTTTCAGAATAATGCCAACAATTCTATATCTTGTAACACATTAATAATTTGTGAAATATTTATGGAAGAAACATCAATCCCTTCAGTGGAGAGAAGACATAATTGTCACATCATTCCATTTTCTCAGATATTCTCAACTGTTTCCTTCTTCTGTCTTTAAAATTATGATATCCTTGAATTTGCATTCATCTTGGTCATTCACTCACAGGTAGATCCTTCTTCACAAATAGGCTTTCACTAGCACTGATTGCTAAGGGAAGTTAAGGAAATTAGTTTAGGCCTCTCCTTAAGAGTGGCTGATTTTGAGTTTAGCAGATCACATCTACAATTCAAAAATAGCAAAAATAGACATCTATCCATTTCTGCTGACATAATTTAATTATAGCAATAGTTTGTTATACTGTAGTACACTGTTCCTTAGTTTTGGCAAGTCGAAGAAGTGGACTTCATCTCCCGGATTTCTCCAGTCAGAAAGATTGGTTAAGGAATTCTGGGAGTTGAAATTCATGCATCTCCAAGCTGCCAAGTTTGAGAAACACTGCTGCAGTAGATATTTGTTCCTTGCTGTTGCCACTGCTCTCTAATCATAGTTAGAACATTTAAACATAATAAGCAGTAGACTTCCTGTTATCAAGCCAAAGATAACTGTGCAAGTTTGATCTCGTTTCCTTCTAAGGATTTCTGGGAAGAGTTAAACCATTTCCCCAGGATGTATTTGCATTTGTTTCTCTGAAGTAGTTCGTTATGAACTATTTATTTTGAATGGAAATTGTCTGCCATTTTCTTGCTTGCCTTATAATAATAATTATAACAAGGAATCGTTCTGGGTTATTTCCAGAATAGGGTTATTGCCCACTGTATCCCCATTCCCATTGCTTTTGAAATTATTCTAGTACTTTTGCGTCTGGCTTAACTTGTTTCATAATAACATCAATCTGTATTACCTCTACAGATAACAAACTATTCTGGATTAGAAGACAGCTAAACCCCTGTTATTTTGCTTATTTGTAGAAAACGAAACTACTGTTTAATAGTTTGATATCCAGAGGGTTAGAATTTCCTATTTCTGTAGAGGCATTTTTAAAATCCATTTGTCTGCTAAAGGCAGCCTGGCCTTCTGCCCAACACTGGCAAATAAATGAATGAATGGCTATTAACCATATCAAGTTGTACTTTGAAATTCAGTGTCCGGCAACAATAACAGGCTTGTGTTATAGCACCTGGCAGAAACTATATGCAGTGAAAAGCTTGCAAATCTTTTTCCTCCCTAAATTGAAGACACTGCTGGGAATATTTTGGAATGAATTCTGTCTGAGTGAAAAGTAATAAAATTGCTGTGAGTATTCCCATACTGTCTGAGGGTTGGGAAGAAGGGAGGGAATATGTGTAGAAGGTCTTGTGAAATTTCATTTGGCAACTGGATGTCCAGAAGTGCTTCTCAACATTGACACACTCTCTTAGGTGCTTACCTGCTGCATCTTTGCATGGCCTATTTCATGAAAGCAGGACTGCATTCAGATAAAAAAAAGTTTCCTGGATGTGTAACATAAGAGCTTTATCATTCAAGAGAGCTGGATTTTTTAATTTCAGCCATAGAAGACTTTACACTCCAGAATTTCTCTCTCTTAAAGTCTAATTTCTCTGAAGTTCCAAGGTGAATATGACATGCGTGCAGATAGTTAGGAAAATGGAAACTGTGATCATCTAAGAATGGGGGGCAAGTAGTGCAGAAACATGGAAGAAAAGGCTGGTGGAAACATTAGCCAAACAGATATTTAAGGGATTAAATGGGCACCGGAATATCACAATACAAGGACCAGGCTTCTGGACAACAATGTAATACCAATGTAGAACCAAACAGGCACAGTTTGCATTGCAATCTTAGGAAGCATACCTCATTATTTCCCATGAGAGAGAAACATGGGGAGTGTTCTCTATTCATTATCATTGGCTTTCAAGAAATTTGTTTCTCAAAAGCCATCAAGACCTCTAACCAGGCACTGGGGTAAAGTGATGGAAGCATATAGATGACTGTTGGAGCATCCTAGCAGATTTTTTTTTAGTTTTTGATTTTTAATTTCTATTTTTATGTTTTTATGAATTATGAGCCACAGGTGTGCTCTAAAATGGGCAACCATACAAATCTTTTAAATAGCCAAATAAAAGATAAAGATTTGGGGTTACAAAAGCATCTGTACTGAGAGAAAGTACAACAATCTATACATTAGTAAAATATGCATCATAACCAGCCAAACTGTTGACAAAATGTGGTGGGTAGAAGATGCATATAAAGCAATCTTTTCTTTTCTTGTGCATTTTTTACTACAGAGGTGAAGAAGTGATTTGACTGTTTATATTACATTTTATTATACTGAGATCTTACATTTTTGCTCTGCTAGATGGCAACCCTATTTAAGCTTAATGACTCCCAAAAGGCTAAGCAGGGGTAGATCTAGTTAATGTGCAGATGGGTAATCACCAAGAACACCCAGTGCTGTGCATAAGCTAAAAAATAAACTTCTAAGCAGTTTGACATTGCTTGAAAAAGGCAATGCCAGCCCTTCCCCTCTCTATCTGCATGCATGCATGCATACATGCATACATGCATACATACATGGAGTCCCCAGGAGTTGACCATGGCCTAAAAAGATACTTTATCTGTTAGTGTTTTATACCAGCTCTGAATTTTAATTCCTTTGACATCTTCACTGGAGTCAATTTCATCATTATTTCCTCTGAAATAAATATTTAGTAAATTCATTTGACAGATGCCTCAAAAAATGATTTTAGAAACTCATTAAATTTGTCCGAAGTTCTCAAAACTCAAGGAAGAATGACAATATTCATCAGCAGAATTTTTACAGAAGCAATCACAAACCATTGGTGAATGTGCAAGACTCAGAACTACCTTTTTGATAATTATAAGGGATGTTTCATGTCTGAAACTATTGAGCTATACTAATGAATAGAGTTACCTGAACACTTTATTCTTTTTAAAATTGTAAATAGCGCATTTTGGGATTACCAGCTTTCCTTAGGAATGCGAAGTGTTTCATATATTCCATGGAATTTAGAACTTAAGATAATAATGTAATTATGAAGGATTTTCTTTTTCTTCATTGCATAGGAGAAAAACAAGCCCCAGCCTTTCACATAATTTTCTTGTCTTCCTTGAGTGGAACATGTTTTCAAAGGTATGCTTTATTTGCTATAGAGATAGTAATCCACATACTAAACATTGAAAAAGAAGCTCTAGAGAAGAATTCAAAATGGGAGGAGAATCTGAAATTTCTGCACGGCTCTTCAGTCTAGATGACTTATGGCACTTGCTTAAATTAATATTTTCAAAAAAAGCTAGAGAAGTATATCTGTAACAAGAGATGCTCTAGAAAAGGGATGACAAGTCTGTGACTTCAGATGTTGAAGTCCAGCTCCAAATATCCTGTACTGATTGGCTATGTTTACAAGCCAAGAATGTTTGGAGACCAAGGATTTTTTTTCTACAACTTTTGGCTAAATTAAATGAGCAAATCACCAATTCTAAATAATATCCAGCTGAAATGTCTAAAACAATTCATTGTGAAAACAAGTTCCTCGTAATACAACTTTTCTAAGATCGTTAGCATAATTGTAATTTTTAAAATGGCATCTAAATTGATTCAAGGAAAATGATTGGAAATGTTAACTAGTTAACAAGTTGGTGGAAGAATACATCTTCAATGCAGCTTCTACAGGTACACAATTATCAATATTTATTTATTTTTGTTATTTTATCCCATCTTTATTATTTTTATCAATAACTCAAGGCAGCGAGCATACCTTATAATCTTTCTTCCTCCTATTTTCCCCATAACAACAATTCTATGAGTGAGTTGGGCTGAGAGACATTGGTTGGCCCAAAGTCATCCAGCCAGCTTCCGTGCCTAAGATGGCACTAGAACTTACAGTTTCCTGGTCTGTGACCTGGTGCTTTAACCACTAGACAAAACTAGAGGTTAAGGGACCTGCAATATTCTACTTATCATATTTCAAATTCCATAAGTTCCACCCCATAAAAGGCTGTAGTAATTAATATTTAACTAACTTTGGAGAACCATACATTCTCCCATTTATTGAGAGATCTGGTTTAAAATTATTTGAAAGCGTCAGCACTGGTGTGGATAGGGTAATCTGATAGGCATTTATTTATTTGGATTTTCCAAAGTTTTGAGCAAAGTGCATAACCAAAGATCTCTGAAAAAGTATGGGTTAAAAGACACACTTTATTTATGAATTAGGAACCACTAAAAACAAAAGCAATGAATAGGAGGATCTGCATTGGGTCCACACTTTTTATTTCCAATGGAACAAAAGAAAATGATATAAAGGGTAAATTTCCAAAAATTGTAGAGAACAGGACCAATTTGGTTAGAGTGGGAGAAGGCAGCAGCAGAGAGAACACATTCAGAATTGATTGAACTAGGAGTTGTGAACAAAAAATGGAGAAAAAACATCCACAATGTAGCCCTATGGGAGAAGCAACTGGGCAGCTGTTTGGAATGCTACCTGCTGTGCCATTCATAGGCCTCCCTCCCCATTCCTATGCTTCCCTCCCTCATCCCTTCTGGTCAGATTACCCTTAGATGAATTGCTCTTTAAGAGGTTGGAAATATTTCCTTTTCTGCCTTGTTTTATTCTTTCCAGACACATAAGTCAGGGAGTATGCAACCCATCCTATCCTTCCCATTAACACAGATGCAACATGACAGGAAAACAGAAACACACAAAACATACAAAACCTTTTGTTTTCTTACAAAGGAAATACAGATCTTGGTTATGGTCACTGGTGGTAAAGGGGTTGGAAAGAATGGTCTGCAGTTTTTCTTTCCATTGTTTAACTTGTTCGTTTTTTAATGTCCCAGGTAGAAATAGCTGAAAATAGCCAAGTAACACAATGAATGCACATGGCTGCCATCCTCATAATATTCTGAAAGTCTTCGAAAACCTGGCTGTTTTTCTAGAACTTGGGGTAGAGTAGATGTTGAGTCCCTGTTGGTTGTTTCTTTGATATCCCTTATGTTTGTTTATTTGTTTTTGATGCACATAATTCTTTTTCTTATTTTTTAAAAAATTTAAGACATCCAAGCCATCAGAAGTCAGCCCAGCCTTTACATTTAAAGATATAAATAAATAATCTCTGAAGTTCATTGAAATATAACAGGATTTTCATCTCTATCTCTGAGCTTTGAATTTAATGAGCAAATGGCAAAGATATTGCTAGTGCAATGGTGTTTTTTGGAGAAGCAGTGACAGTCAAACTATCATTGTTTGTTGGGGCGGACAAGGTGTGTTATTCCAAGTTCACTGAGTTTGCAATTCCTTCAGATTTGCTATCATTAAAGGACATTAGAAAAGTGTATTTCTTTCTGACATGTATTGAGTACAACAGTACCCCAGAATTATTCTGGTAGCCTTGGTTTATATCATTGTCATTTGGTATGATTGGTAGCCAGGTAGAGGTTTTCCTGAATTAAACAACTAGCATCAGAGATAGCTGTACCTGGGTGACTTCATCTAAATTCAGAAGTTAAGCAGAGTCACTCCTAGTTAGTACTCCAGTGGGAGACTAACAGGTTTCCAAAGCTATAAGCTAGATTGGAACTCAAGAATCCCTCTGGAAGAAGTTAATGACAACTCTGCCTTATTATTGCCAAAATAACATTACAGAAATGACCATGAAATAACTACAACTTGGGCACAGTTTGAGGAAAAAGTTAACCATTAAATATAGGGAGCAGATCACAGGTGAGTGAGATTAAAGTGTTTATAGAAGTGTATATATGTACATAATATTTATGTAATATATAGACACACCAGATATAAATACTACTTTAAATGAATCCCTACAAAGATGTTTCTCTTTGTCAAATAAAATCTGTTTTAGCTGCTCATTTTTTTATTGAGATATTATTTGCCCTCTTCTGTGAAAATGAAAGATTTTGTCTTAATTTGGACAATTACTTATTTTGATCAAGACTGTAAAACCAGATTTGAGGGAAAGTTATATTAGAGCATTAGTAGTAAATTAATGATACCAGTTATCTTTCTTTTAACTGCTTTCTAGAAAGTTAGCAATGCTAATTGCTCACACTTGAGCCTTGGGAGTCTCTGAACAGGAAGCTATGAAGATTGACGGACTTTTGCTGTCAGCAAGTCCCCTCAGATCTTGCTATATTTTATTATTTCAGAAATAATACACAGTTATCTAGAGATTCTTCAGTTTCAGTGAGGCACTGACTCTATTTCTGCTAGTATTCATTCACATTATTTATTCTTACTAAGGGAGAGGGTTATTTCTGTCACATTCTCAGGAAGATTTAAAAAGTGGTAGCTTTAGCTCATTGGAATAAATAATTTTTATGTTGGGAAGAGGGGAAGCAGCAAAGTGATGCACACAGAACTCTAACTGAAGGTGTGAGTACAACTTTCTGGGCCCGAGGCATTGCTGCCCCTGTTTGTAAAAGAATTTAGGCACTAAACCCTACCTCAGTGGCAATAATTATAATGATATGTGGGAATGACCTTGGGAGACAGGAGGAAGAGTTGCAGACTAAACAACCGTTATGCAAAATGTATCTCAGTCCACTGAAGTAGAGCTTTAGAAGGAACTCTCTCTAACAGAAGGGAGAAATATTTTCAGGCTTACAAGAGTCTGTTAATGTAACCTTCTAATAAATATAGAGTTAGTATTCATACTTTGTGCTTGTTGTTTGAACTACCTTGAAGGACAAACATCAATTTTATTTATTTATTTATTTATTTATTTATTTATTTATTTATTTATTTATTTATTTAGACTTGTATGCCGCCCTTCTCCCTAAGGACTCAGGGCGGCAAACATATAAAAAGAGGAATATTTACAATAAAACAATATTAAACAGAACAAGTCTAAGATTGCTAAAAACATTAAAAGCAATTAAAATTACAATAAAAACATTACAATTAAAACAACCCACCCCCGGGTCAGTCCAGACCGGCCTGCTGAAACAACCAAGTCTTCAACAACCAATTTTACAAGTCTCAAAGTATTTCTCCCCTTTTCTTTCTATGCTCTTGAAAACTAGGAAAGGTTCCTTCTAAACTGCTTCCCACAGCCCCTTTGCTACTGCGGGCTGAGATATTTTTTTGCATGACAGTTGTCTAATCTCTATCTTTTCCTCCTGTCTCCCAGGGTCATTCCTACATACAGTATAGTAATTGAAGCCAGGTGAGAAAAGGAGAGTCACTTCCTTGACATTGCTGCAGCCCCAGGCAAGAACTTGGGAGAATAGGAAAACTGGCCAACAGAGACAGGGCCTGCTAAGGTTCTGCTTCTATTGCATAGTCTGTTTCTACTCCACCCTATTTACATGAGATCTGTAGTAGCAGCAGTTACATTTTTCCTCTCTTACTTCCCCCTTCCTTCTATGCTGCTCCTTCACTAGGGCTCCTCTTAGGAACCTAGGCATATAATCAGGTGTTTTGAAGGTGTGAAGGAAAGAGTATCCAGGGCCCACAGTGCCCTCAAGCCCCATCTCTCCTTCCTTTGTTATTTATATGCCCCTGGCTCTAGAGATATATCTACATGTCCAAATTAAGAGTTCTGTGTTTTGCTGCATCTCAAAGAGAAGTGAATTTATTATGGCATACAGTAAACATTTGTTGGTTGTAAACAAAAACAAAAAAACAACCTAGAGCAACAATTACTTTGTTGGCCATCTAGCTGTCACATATCATACAGCTCTTTGCTATTCTTGCTACAAAAAATTAACCTGATTACATCTCTGAATGTGTTGGCTCTAATCCCTGCCTGAAAAGCACATGTATGACATGATTAATGGGTTTAATTGTTAATGCAATTGTTTTATCTGTTTCCTCATTATATATAAGGTGACTACAGTTGAGCTGCAGAAATGAGGAAACTACTAAATGCAAGACATTATGTTGCCTTTTACTTTCTTCTGACATTTTGCAGCTCAGATATGGTAGTCTTAGCTTTTACCAGCTGGTTAATGAAAAAACAAATTTAGAAACCATATGATTCATATAAAAATGAGATTCTCAGCTCAAGTGCATGAAAAACGACATCATTATCTGGTGGATAAACAACTTAAAATGGTGTTTTCCACAACAGTAACAGGTAGTCCACGGCTTACAACCACAATTGAGCCTAAATGTTATGTTGCTAAGTGAGTTTTGTCCCTTCTTATGACCTTCCTTGCCACAGTTATTAAGTGAATCAATGCAGGTGTTAAGTTAATAACATGGTTGTTAAGTGAATTTGGTTTTCCCATTAACTTTGCTCGTCAGAAGATCACAACAGATGATCACATGACCCAGGGATACAGCAAGCGTCATAAATATGAGTCAGTTGCCAAGCATCTGAATTTTGATCATGTGACCAAAAAATGTGAAAAACAGTCATAAGCCCATTTTTTTCAGTACCATTGTAATTCGAACAGTTACTAAATGAACTATTGTAAGTTAAGGACTACCTGTATTGTGTGCAGCACACAATATATAAAAAATAAACCTTTTAAAGTTACTAGGGAGCAACAGCCAAGGAATCATTCATCAGGAATTCTTTCACATATATGATTGCTAGCATTTATATTTTGCTGCTGTTTTTTTGTTTGCTTGGTAACAGATGTTTTGGCAAAGTGGGAGGAGACAAAAGAAAAAAGCATAACTCTTCTTTTCAACAGTGAAGCCTGTGGCCTTCAGTCACAGCCCCCTCCAGTGGAGAAAAAGCTGAAAAGTCTGGTAGAGGGTCTGCATTGTTCAGTTTCTGCAACTGACTTGGCCTCTGGACAAAGAGATGACATGCTGGGATTCTCCAAGCCAAACCCAATTTTTAGAAACTCTGAGTTCTGAAGTCAGATTAATAGTTTTCCTTTTTGCAGATGATCCTGCATGTGGTGGAAACCAGGAGGACCAAAGAAAAAAAAAAGAAGAAAAACAAAACAAACCATGGAAATATTTTTTCACAAGATGCCAGCTAATGAACTAACTAATGAATGAATGAAGCATTTTTATTTGTTTGTTTTTAATTTAACCAAATGTTAACTGTTGCTCATTACAAAAGTTGGACTGAAAGCGACTTTAAGCAAAAACACGTGTCATTACAATAACACTAAAAATACAGAATCCAAAAGCTGAAGAAACATCGTTGCAGAAAGGGATTAGGGCTGCTTTATGGAGAGCAGAAAGTCAAAGGGTCAGTGACTTTTTACAAAACCTTCCACAAAGCTGAAGCTAGATTCTCTCCAGCAGATGAAAAACAAGTTAAATTATTTCTACTTGCTGTTATTGTTGTTGCTATTATTTTAAATCTATCTTTGTCACCCACCGTTTGGTCGAATAAATAGCCTCCTCATTCAATAGCCATGCTTAAAAATTCTTAGACAATCTCTGGTTATAAAAACGCAGGGTTTGTAAGAGCAATAACATCCCAGGGATTTATTTCCGAATGATGTAATCTCACCTTCCTTTCCAAACAAATTTAAAATTTTATCTTCTGTGTCTGACCTAGGGGCATGTAACCAAATACTCGTGTACAGAAATTACATATAAATGAATCTGGAATTATAAAAACCAACCCTGGAATTTCTGTTTTCTTTAATTCCACATGATTGTCAGAGAGCAAAGGGAGAAGGAGGGAAAAAAAAGCTTTGACTGATACTCCTAGTTTAATGCTGCTTACTGAGTGACTGGCATAATGATAAGTGATAGTAATTTCCCTTAAAAACCTTAATGAGCAGATCATTACTATAGAGGAATGGGGAGAAAACTTTAATCCCGCAGAGGCAGCTTTCCATGGTTGGCTGTGCAATAACCAGACCGAACTCTCAATGAGATTCCCAAGCTTGTGTTCCCTAGATAAAATTTTCTCTCACTCCACTTTTGCAAAGGTAATGAGGAGGTAATGAGGCTTGACTTGACCGCCCCCCCACTCTCCTCTCCATACTTGATTCTCTCCATTCCCCTAGCAAGTTCCCATAGGATAGAGTAAGATGTTGGATTTCTATAAAAGCTGTGCTGAAAGATAGGTAGGGAAGGTGAAGTTGCCACTGGCTTTGGCTTCTGCCTGAATGAGGAAAAAGGGCTCAGATAAAATTCAAGTCTCTTCCAGGTCTGTCAATTCGGTCTGATAGTTTCTACCAGCTAAGACAATCTGACACCGCACAGATCTTGTCAAGCCTGTTGACTGTTTATTTTGTCACTCAGCTGACATTAAATACTGATATATCTCTCTGTCCCCACCCTCCTGGCTTCCCATCACTCCCCCACCCTCCTGGCTTCCCCTCACTCCCCCACCCGGCTACGTTGAATCAAAATCAATAATAAAACTCCGAAAGGTAGGCAGAAGTGTTACATTAGATCATTAGCTTAATTTGAGCTGAAAGGTCTTTGTTGTAAGTTGGGGGCGGAAAGGGACCTGGGGACCTCAGCAAAGTATTTTGCTGGCAAGCTTGTTGAGATTTGATTGCCTTTGTTGTGATAATCTAAAATTAATTTGCACTTGAACCCATCTTTCTTCTGGGCTCAATTTAAACACTGTTATAATTATGCACCCGGCATGAAATTGAGAGCAGACACTGATATGACAAGTCTGATTTTTTTTTTAATTCCCCAGGTACTAAAGGCTTTTTCCCTCACTTATCTCACAAGGTAATAAAACAAAATGTTCCAGTGCAGCTTATGCTTAAGAGAGGTATTTGCCTGAGGGGAAACAGTAATAATCAGTGTATTGCTACACATTTACTCATGTAGTTTCTCAGTAGGTCAATCTCTTTCTTTTAAAGTGATGTTAAACTTCTGCTAATATTAGTTGATTTGTCCCTGGTACCCTTTTTTCTTTTTTCCTTCCCTTTCCTTCATTTTTGCAAAAATAAAAGGGTTAGAAGGAGAGGTTTCATTCTATTTCACCCGCTTGCCATCGAAAAGACTTTTGTCTCCAGCATCCATTTTGATAGATATGAAAAAAGGCTATTAAAGCACCCCCTCCTAATAGCAACAGTGATCTGAGCCAGCCATCTTCCTTGTTCTTCCTGTGAGATATAGGATCCTTATCAGCATTCTTTTCCTTTTAAACCAGATTAATGATTTTGGTGAAGAAACTCATTAACTACAGTAGCCTTTCCCCCCACCCTCTTTTTTTTTCTTCCCCTCATGCAGGTTGGCTTTCTCTGGATTTCTGATGCTCAGAAGAAAAGCTGACAAGCTCAGTATTCTGGGTGCATGTGCCTCTTGAAATTGGCTTAAACGAATGGGGTTTTTTTCCTCAGAAAGAGAGATTTTTGAAGATCTGGATTCAAAATTCCGTTTATTGTGCTCAAGAGGAAAATATATAAAAACAGAAGGCCAAAAAAAACAAAACCTGTCTGAGGCACAGAATACATGGCAAAATGAAGAAAATCCATGCCTAGGCATCTGCAAATGGTGATACAAAATATTTCTGCCTGAAGCCGCCATCTTTTGTCAACGATTATAAATGGTAATGACTTAGAAGAACTCCAGTATATGCCAGTTCCCTGCGCCCTGATAAAATTACATGGGGTGTTACAAATAAATCATATCTTAATTTTTAACTTACTGAGGTTCATAGAAAGTGAGTCAAATATAGTGGGGTTTTTCATCTATAATTGAAGCATTCATTCATTTTCCTTCTTATACCCAGGAGAATGCAGTAACCAGAGTAGTATTAAGGGAAGAATAAAATGAAGCTAGCACCTCATTCTCATTACAGTTCTTTGATTGCTATGTACAATGATATACCTATAAGTTTTACATTCATCACTACTAATGTCAACCTATTGATTTCACATTTGAACTTCAGATATCAGCATAGATCATGGAAACTGAACAGGAAAAATCTAATTCTTTACAGCAAAGATTCAGTGACCTGTATGTAGGCATAAGAGCAAAATTTGTTTGGCTCCCATTTTATTAGGATCCACCATAATTCATATTTTACAAACTAAAAATACAAAATAAAATTTAGTTGCCTTGTGATCTCATACTATTGCTGAATGCCTCAATTTCTTTCTGAAATTACGCAAATATATCCAATATATGCAAAACCATTTTGTTAACTGTTATTTGAAATCTATAGATAAATTACTTATGATACTTTTAAATGCCCATGGAGGTGTTAGCCACTCAGTTTCTTACTCCATGCTTCCATATACTTTGGAATATATGGTATTCAAAACACATAAAATTTCATTTCATTCCAATAATCATGCTGAGATAACAATATAAAGAATTTCAAATCCGGTAGTGTAAAGCCACGTCTTGTTTTGTTGCTATTGTAGAACATGAGTGAAGTGTATAGCATATACTTTATATCAATTAATATAATGAGATAAAGATATTTTGCCATTCAACATAATTGTTATTTCTCAAAGTGAAGAATGGAAGTATTTCCAGTTTAAATACCTGTCATGCCCCTGGTGGAGACTGACTCTGAAGGAGAGGAAGAACAGCTGACAGGGAGTGGAAGTGTGGCTCCGGAGGTTGTGGAGGAGGCTGGGGAAGGGCAGAAGCTGGCTGAGCAGTCAGAGGAGGACCCAGGCCCATACCCTATGCATCCTAGGGCATGCAGGGAGGAGAGGATAAGGGAGATAAGGGTCTACTTGGGAGGAGAGGGCCTTGATCCTCTTCATGGGTTACAGCTGTGATAACCGTATAAGAGTATGGACCTGCGTGCTGGCGAATGCTGGAAACAAAGTGTGTTTTATTTTGGTCTGAAGTTATCTTGGTTGGCGTCCTGTGCCTTGTTATCTCCTTTAATTTGGTAATTACTTATCCTGGTCCATTGTGGAAATTTCATCACTGTAGTTTGTTTGGTTTTTTATTTCACCTCTATTAAATTCGGACTGTATTGCTTTCTTTTGAAGACTATTTCTGAGTACATTTTATCTCCAACTGAGTATTGTTGAACAGTGGAGCCAAATTGGAGGCATTAAAGGACATTTATTTATGTTTTGGATTTTGTTAGGTTTGTGTTACAATCTGGGTCATCACAATACCTTCTGATATCAGTCCAAAAAAAAATGCCTTTGTTTCAAAGGCTATTTTGAAGTCTTTCTCTAAAAGAATAAGTCTGAAACTATTCTTGAAATAATTCCTAGATATCTGTTTTGAATATACATCTAGAAATCAGTAGTGCATTTCAAAAAAGTTTACCTCTGGTTCTGTGAGCGTGGCTTGGTGGGCGTGCTTTGCATGCACACACTTTCCACATGCATGCACCCCAAATGCACACTTTGCACAAGCACAGAGGCTTTCTGGCTCACCTCCTGCAAGCCTGCACTCTCCCAGTCACTTCAGCAGCTGACGCAGCAATCTGCTGTGCCGCGCAAAGCAGGTGCACTTCAAAAGCAGGAAATAAAGGTCAGTATGGGAGCCCAGGCAGGTGGGTGGGCCCAACAACAGAGTGTCTTAGAGAACTGGTTCAGTCTCCATTGCTCTTCAGTGCTACCGGTACGCCAGAACTGGGCCAAACCAGTAGAATACCACCAGTGCTAGAAATCTAAAAAAGAGACTGGACTGTTATCTGTCAGAAATAGTGTAGGATCTCCTGCTTGGGTGGGGGGGGTTGGACTAGATGACCTACAAGGTCCCTTTCAACTCTGTTAATCTGTAATCTGTAAGTGTAGATCTGATACAGTCTATGTCTTCCTGATGCTGTTTGTCCTTGTATGGTTCTGTCTACTTTCAAACTATTTCTTTACAATAAAGGCTTCACAGCAAGTGAGGCAGCAGTTCTGAAGTATTATTTATCAATCTGTAAATTACCAGGAAGATTTTAATTGAATAGACAGCACAAAATAGAATTTCAGGGTTTCTGGAAAGCAGGTGGGTTTTAGTGAGGGTGTTGTATGTGAATATGGCTGCCTTTTCTATCAATTGACACTTCTTTCCTTGATTATGGTACTACAAAATTTAATTTTAATTTTAATTTATTTATTTTGTCAATCGCTTACATGAATAAACATAGTTGTAAATACATGAAATGAATACATATAAGAAAAATAAAAAGAATTGATAGGACAGGGACGGTAGGCACGCTGGTGCACTTATGCACGCCCCCTACAGACCTCTTAGGGATGGGGTGAGGTCAATAGTAGACAGTCTAAGGCTAAATTTTTTGAGGTTTGGGAAAGAAACCACAGAATCAGGTAGAGTGTTCCAGACATTGACCACTCTGTTGCTGAAGTCGTATTTCCTGCAATCAAGTTTGGTGCGGTTAACTTTGAGTTTGTATCTGTTGTGTGCTCTTGTATTGTTATGGTTGAAGCTGAAGTATTCATTGATTGGAAAGACATTGCAATGTATGATTTTATATACTATACTTAGATCAGACCGAAGGTGGCGTAGTTCTAGGTTTTCTAGGTCTAGAATTTCAAGTCTGGTGGCATAAGGTATTCTGCAACAAGTAGAGGAGTGTAGAACTCTTCTTGTGAAATATTTCTGGACTTTTTCAACTGTGTTAATATCAGATATGTGATGTGGGTTCCAGACTGATGAGCTGTATTCGAGTATTGGTCTAGCAAATGTTTTGTATGCCCTAGTTAATAGTGTGATATTACCAGAGAAAAAGCTACGTAGGATTAGGTTAACAACTCTTAATGCCTTTTTGGCTATGTAGTTACAGTGGGCTCTAGCACTTAAATCATTAGAGATGAGTATTCCAAGGTCCTTGATGGAGTTTGGATCAAATGTTTATGCAGGGCAATCATGGCACTTCCTTTTTAATTTGTATAATGTTTATTTAGGTTTAGCCTCGACCAGAGTTCTACCCTTCAAAATTAACCAACACATCCATTTCAATTCTTTATGTGGATAATGCAGCTGTTCTCTTTACAACTCAAATGGTCTTGCAGCAGAGTCTCTGAACCCTTACCTGTAATTATGCAGTAGAAAGACCAATCATCAAGCATAGTAAAACAGAAGCAATTGTTTTCTCATTTGCATCACACTTAAGAAAATTAATGTGCCCTCTGTTAAACTTGAGTATATAAGTACCTGGTCATTTCCTTTCAGGTCCTGAACAATCTGGAAAGAACAACTAAAGGCTATTTATGCTGTTCAGACTTGTTAATGGTACTTTTGCATTATGTCAACTACAATGGTAGAAGTTTTGTACCTGTCACAGTAAAATCTTCACAGCAAAGGTAATTAGTCATCAATTATACTGCACATAGATTTGTGATCACCATGATTCAAGCCTTATAAAAATTGTTCAGTTTAAATTATTAAGTTTGTTGTGACTCCTTGGAGGTGTTTCCAGCAATGGAGAGTAGATTGATGCATGTAAGTATGTGGTTTGGTATGTGGTTTGGAAAGCAAGTATATGGTTTAGTCATCTCAAATTTGGGCTTAAGTTGACTTTTTACCGATAACACCATAGTTTTCTTGATTTGTATTCTTGATATGATTGTAAGCCACACAGAGGATACCATGTGGTAAGATGGATGGCCAATAAATTTTACAAATAAATAAATAAATAAGTAAATAAATAAGTAAGTAAATAAATTCTATAGGATAGTTTCCTACCAGATTGACTGGAGAATAATTTGTTGTAACCAGTTGGCTCAATATTTCACCTTCCTTGGGCTTGAGGGCCATCCTGGAGCTGGAACAATAGGCTTCTGCTAAAGGTCTCCAAACAAACTAAATCTCAAATTTCTTCTTGTGTGGGATGGATTTGATTGGAACACTATCCTTCTATGCCACTTGTTTAACTGATACTTTATGTCCATCTTGCTGAAATACCTTCACACTTACAAGGTTCAATGAGCCACATCGCTGGAAAGAAAATTTAATAACATTTCTCTGCATGAACATTTAAGCCCTTGCCCAGTGGGAAAAGAGAGACCCTTTCTCAGGTTCTCCCATGTTGCCTTTCTATTCAGCCTGGCAGGCAGTTCTAATTGTGTCAGTTCTAACCAACAGCCTTGAATGTTTGGAGGAGGAGAATATATTTTAGTCAACAGAGTTTCTCTGGTCTCCAGATGGGTAGCCTATTTCTGTGCAATTACCATTGTTATTCTTTAATACTGTAGCTATTCTGATGGTTTTATTTTGATATGTACTACCTGCTTTTAAATGTGAATCAGGATAGTTTTTTTAATGTATGCAGTTAAATGTATTTCCTCTTTGAACATAAATAATGATGATGGTTTTAGGGGGAGATTTAAACAGAAGGAAAAGTCAACAGTTGGAAGCAAGCAACAGGAACCAGAGGTAATGAGGCGCCAAATGTGTTAGATACTGTGTTGAAAAATCTCATCATTTTGGATAGGTTTAAGAAATCTCTGAAAAATTTGCATGTTATTTATTTTATTAGGGATTGTAATATTAATGACCCACAAACCCTAGTCTCCTTTAGTGAAATGTTGGGAGATAAAGTGGATATTTCCCAGAAACATCTAACAAGATCTCCTGATCAGTCTCTTTGGATCAATTATTTTGCCCCAAATCCTGTAGAATTCAATTTCTTTATTTTAATTTATTAAAATTTTATCCACCATTTGTCCCCTACAAAGGGACTCTGGGTGGCTTTCCCCTATTAAATAAAGTATGCTGCAAATTTTCTACTACAGTTTGTGCTTTAGGATTCCATTTTCCATTTCCTATAGTCCTTCATTTTGCAAAGAAAAAGGAAGACATGTTTTCTAAATCATTCCACACTAGAGGTGGGCAAGAAATTTATTCAGTTTGCATTTTAATGCAAACTTACCTAATTTCATGCCTCTCTGATTCTTGCAATACCCTCTCTTGGAAAAAGGCATACAGAAATATGTATAAATGGGGAAAGGACATGCAAAAACATTGTGGTTTAAGTGATCATATGTTAAAAGAATCGTGCAAAGAAAAAGCTCAAAGTAATGGGGGGAAAAACAAGAACCTGAGGAAAACCAGAAGTGACAGATTCACTTATTGGACTTTTCTGTGCATTAAATGCTTAAGACAGATTTGCACAACTAGCTGGCTACCTAACAAAACAAAACCCAGTAAGCTTGAATTGCAGCGTCTAGTACCTTAGTAACCCCCTACTTAATTAGCATATTTCACTGAGACTTAAATTGCATTTCATTCCACTAGAACAGAATTTTGATATTGTACTTGTATTGCAATAGCCAAGGTGGACATTTAAGGTTAGGGTACTCAGTTCTCTTAAGAATAGGATGAAAAATAGCAAAATCAGCTGAGAAAATTTTATCATGTCAGATTTGGAGATGGATTTGGATATACATTTAAAAGTTATGAGAATGGGAAGCTACCAGATCTGTGGAAAATTCATAGTTCCCTAGATTCCCCCGCCCCCATCTGAATCATATCATATAGTATATTGATAGTGTATATTTTATTGGATTAAATAAAATGAGAAGGATGACCTCCTGATTTACAACCAGTGAGATAGGTTAGACTGCATTGTTTATGGTCAATGAATTAATTTCATGGCAGAATGAGGATCTGGATCAAAGTCTTCCTAATTAAAGACACTATAAACTTCAGATATCAGCTGAAACTTTGCTACAAGCTGATCACAATTATGATTCAACCTTAGTTGTCAGAGATTGCCATTTATAGTAGGACTAATTAGAAACCTCAAAGTTGGAGATTTCAACCAACAATTTTGTGACAGTATTTTTCTTTTTCCAGATTCTTTTGTTTCCTTTATCCTAAGGATACAAGGATTCGAAATGTTCAAATTGCAGAATCATTCTACAAAAAGATACATTTGTGTGGTAGAAATCATCAATTGGTAAAGTAAATTGCCTGGGAGGGATCCAAACAGATTCAAGATAAAGAAAGGAGAGAAAGATTAAGTCGAGACAGCACCTAATGCTTTTTCCAAACACTTTGGCCTCTCCATAGATGACATTGATCTAATAGTTGGCCATTTAATTTCCAGGTCTCAGTGCCAATCTGTTGTCACCTCTGCTGCCCCATATCAAACTTCCAGGAAACACAAAACCCTCCCGGAAAGCAGGCAATCAATAATGAGATCAGTAGATTTTATCTTAACAGAAACCTGCTTTGTTTATGGAAGTCTGTTCTCTCAATGGTTTAGCAGTGGTGGCTTGTCAGGAGGTGACTGTGATGGGCAGGGTTGGATTGAATGAACATAGATAAAGTCACAATGAAATGTGGCAGCAGAAAGCAAAACATATAAAACTCTAGCAAGTGAAAACCTACGACTCTATGTGTGGTCATGGCTATTCTCATCACACTGTGTCAAATACAGTGTGTTTGTATTTTACTCTACATTTTCTATACTGAGTTCTAATCTTGCAGTGTCAGTATTTAGAAATCTCTATAAGGAGAACATATTAACATGCTTTTAGCAAATGAGACTTGCATTGACACAGAAGTTCCTGCTTGCTACTGAGAGTGCCCTCTTCCTTCAAATCCAAGGTCTGATTTGAGTCTTGTCAAGTAGTCTATTCAGAATCTGATTTTGCTGTCTGCTGTTGAACACTTTGCACAAGTTATATAAGGGATAGCATCATCTTAGAATATGATTTCCTGAGGTATTCTTGACTATCCCATAGGGATTTGTTGAGAACAGATCTTCTTCTCACGATTGTTCATCAACTCATTTATCTTTCTACATTTCAGTCCTCATGAATGGTGTCAGTGAAGTCCTGTAACTGGACGACAGTCTGTCCCAATCACGGGCAAAGTAGAAGATGTTGCATTGTCTACTTTTCACTACAATTGCAAGTCTGTGATCCAGTGTCATCTCCCTATGACTCTTGACCTCACAACGTTATTTGACATCTTCCAAATGACCAAATTATAGGAAGATACGCTGTCTCATTAATGTCTATGTCATTATCTGCAATGTTTCATAGTCATTTCTGCTTATTCCTTCTCTAGCTGAAGTTTCTCTGGTATTTAATGCTTTTGTTGCTGTGCAGAATGTTTCACACTCATTCAGATGTCTCCTCCCTGCAATCAGTGGTGGGATTCAAATTTTTTTTACTACCAGTTCTGTGGGCGTGGCTTGGTGGGTGTGGCAGGGGAAGGGTGCTGTAAAATCTCCAGTCAGAGGTGGTATTTGCCAGTTCTCCGAACTACTTAAAATTTCCACTACCGGTTCTCCAGAGCTGGTCAGAACCTGCTGAATATTATTCGTATTTATTATTATTATTTATTATTCATATTTATATCCCGCCCTTCTCCGAAGACTCAGGGTGGCTTACAATTTTTGGAACGCAACCCAATGCGCTCAGCAATAGCCTTCATTCCATTGTATATGCCTGCTTATTACTAAGCAGCATTTTTACAAAGTCAGCTTATTGCCCCCAACAATCTTGGGTCCTCAATTTACCTACCCCGAGAGGATGGAAGGCTGAGTCAACCTTGAGCCTGGTGGGATTCGAGCCTGCAATAATTACAGGCAGCTGGAACTAAGTGCTAGCCTATTAACAGCCTGCACCACCAAGGCCCTTGTTAATACCACCTCTGCCTGCAATATGATTGTATAGAGGATAGTATCCATCCATTGCTGTTTTCTCATTTGGACTGGCAATTGTTCCTTGGATGTCTGGAGAGGCTATTCCAGAGAATATACTACTTATTTGCTTTAGTGGACTTCAAATTACATTTGATAATTCAGCAGCTGTTATTCAATAATGGTTCCCTTTTTCTCATCTGAGTGGAGTATCCCAACACTAGACTTGCATATATGTCTCTGAAGAAGCTAAGGACCAGGAGAAAATTTCTTAGAATAACTGGGACAGTCCACTGAAAAGGGAGTTTGCAGACTTTGGGATAATGGTGTTCTGGGGATTGTCTTTGTTTCTCTTTTTGTCTGTATCTATTTTAAATGAAAATATTCTCCAATTTGGAGTCCAAAGAAATTCAGAAATGCAAGACAATAGGGTTAGACAGACAGACAGACAGACGGACGGGCGGACGGAAGGAAGGAAGGAAGGAAGGAAAGATAACAGATAACAGATAATCAGAGTTGGAAGGGACCTTGTAGGTCATCTAGTCCAACCCCCTGCCCAAGTGGGAGACCCTACACCATTTCTGACAGATGGCAGTCCAATCTCTTCTTGAAGGTCCCAAGTGATGGCGCTCCCACAACTTCTGAGGGGAAGGTGTTCCATTGGTTGATTGTTCTCACTGTTTCTCCTTATTTCCAGGTTAAATCTCTCCTTGTTCAGTTTCCATCCATTATTACTTGTCTGGCCTACAGGTGCTTTAGAAAATAGCTTGACCCCTTCCTCTCTGTGGCAGCCCCTCAAATATTGGAAGACTGCTATCATGTCTCCCCTGGTCCATCTCTTTACTAGACTAGCCAAGCTCAGTTCCTGTAACCGTTCTGCATATGTTTTAGTCTCTAGTCCCCTAATCATCCTGGTTGCTCTTCTCTGTACTTTTTCTAGAGTCTCAACATCTTTTTTGTAATGTGGTGAACAGAACTGGATGCAGTATTCTAGGTGTAGTCTTACCAAGGCTTTATAGAGTGGTATTAGTACCTCCCTTGATTGTATCCCTCTGTTAATACAAGAAGGAAGGAAGGAAGGAAGGAAGGAAGGAAGGAAGGAAGGAAGGAAGGAAGGAAGGAAGGAAGGAAGGAAGAAGGAAAGAGAGAAAATTGATAGATAGTTCAACCAACTGAAGAGGAAAAGCTGAAGGCTACACTGCTGGGTTTTTTTTAATGATGGGTACCATATTCAAACACTTTTTTGAAAATAAGAAAATACTAAAGTTAAGTACTAAACCTTTAACATAATTTGAACATTTAGTTTGATTTGGAAATATAGAGGAGCAAAAGGATTTGTCTTTCAAAAATATAACTCCTACTGGAAATAAATATGGGAAAGAAATACGAGAAAGAAAAACATAAGAAATGCTTTTGGGGACTTGGGGACTGAAATAAATATGAGAACTGGAATAAAATATGGCAAAATTACCCTTATAAATCTAAATCATTGTGTATTAAAGATATTCCTTAGGTGGTATAATGTTCCTGTCATAGTCACATATATTAACAAAACAATTCACCAACTGTGTTGGAGAGTATTCAAAGTTAGAAAAACACACTACAATATCAAATAAACTATGAGTTAAATTTTGGAGAAAACAAGCTGAGCAAATTACATAATAAAAACATTATTAAGTCATTATGGTGTTATCAAATCCATATTTAACATTAAAAGAAAATGGGAAATCTACAACTTTACTGGGGTATCTTATGTCTGCAGCTTGTCAAACAAGTTCTTGCAAACACCTGAATGGAGGTGATAGTGGTAAAATTAAAGGTATGGAACATCATGTAAATTGTAGTACTGCCCTATAAAATTGGAATAAGTGAAACTAGTCAAACTAGAATAGAATAGAATTGAATTCTTTATTGGCCAAGTATGATTGGACACACAAGGAATTTGTCTTGGTGCATGTTCTCTCAGTGTACATAAAAGAAAAGATACATTCATCAAGAGTCAAAAATCATAAGGTACAACACTTAATAATAGTCATAGGGTACAATAAACAATCAAATCATACTAGGAAACAGTCAACAAAAATTGTTAGGATACAAGCAACAAGGTTACAGTCATACAGTCATAAGTCATAACTAGCATAGGTAGTTCCATAACTGATTGTTCCATGCTTATTGAATTTATTGAGGCCTTGGCATGAACATAAACCTTGGGTACCTGTATTTGGAAAGCTGAAAGTAGGACTTGTGAAAGCAATAGCCATAGCACTTAAACTTATATACTGCTTCACAGTGCTTTACAGCCCTCTCTAAGCAGTTTACAGAGTCATCCTATTGCCCCTCATTTTACTGACCTCAGAAGGATGGAAGGCTGAGTCAACCTTGAGCTGCTCAGAATTGAACTCCTGGAGTGAGCAGTGAGTTAGACCTGCAGTCTAACCACTGTGCCACCATGGTTCTATTTAAGAGTTTTTGCATTCCAGATTGTTCCACAATATTTCTGTTATTAAAATATAAGCTGCCCAAAATCATTATGGAATTGGCCAGTCTTCAAATCAGTTCAAATTGAATCAATCAATCTAACAATGCCCTGGAAAGTATTTCAGTAGTTTAAGCCCTTGTATCACACATAGTTGTTTTAGATTATGAATTGGATGCAGGTACTTGCTGTCTTGTCTAGGGTAATAATGATCTTCATTCTTGGAAAATATTTTATTTCTCAACAAAGGAGTACAAGGCGTTCCTGAGAAGCAAACAACTGATCAGCTGACTGGATGAATGAGAGACTGATTTGGCCAGTTCGAGTGAAAACAAACCATGTTCTGGTTTTTAGGTTCCCTTAGGGCAAAAAGGACCAGATCTGGAATGACATGTTTGTACACAAAACTCACCAATTGGCTGACCTAAGAAAATATTTTATCTGTGGATAAGCAGAATCAATGGACTGCCTTGTGTCACCTGTCTATGAAGTGTATAGTCATATGCAGCCCTATAGATTTGAAGGCAGCATTCTATTTGAATCCCTGTAAGTGATTATAGTGGAAATTGGAAGCCTCTAATGTTGACTTCCTTTTTCTTCAATGAATAATGTTGCTGCATGAAAATACTACCATGCAACCTGGGTGGTATATAAATGATAGTGAACTGATTAGGTTCTAGCCTCAATATTATTTACTTTCCTTTTACTAAACCTGAATTTTCCCCTCTGTCTCTGACTCATAATCCATTCTCCATTGCTATTCCTAGTAGACTGAAATGAAGTATTTATTTATTGCACCGTTTTGTCAGAATGAAACATTGGAAATCAACCACTCAGAAACTAAGGTGGCTGGATTGAGTAGATGCTTTACCAATCTTCCTTATACTAGGAAAATTAATGACACCCCACTTTAGCAGGTGAAAGCCATCAAATATCTAAGCATTTATTTTATCCTCTTATCTCCTAGAAAATTTCAAAACTTCAGCTATAAATATAAAAAGATTCTAACATAATAACCAAAAATGCATATCATAACAGGAAATAATTATTAATCAGTAATCAAATTATAAAAAGCCAACACATGAAGCATTTTGCTGTACAGGGCTAGTGGTGCTGTACAGGGCTAGTGGTTTACAAGGACATCTTTGCCCTAGAAGCAATCCAGTTTAAATTTCTGAGATCCAGGCTCTGAGTTCTCTGATCATTCCCAAACCCACTCCTCCATTTTGGATGTTTGTTGAGCTCTGTTTGAGGCTCTGCCATCCAACACATTAGAGGGATGTGTGTGTGTTTGTGGGGGGGGGGGAGAGGGAGAGAAAGAGATTTAGATTTAATTACACACACTCAGACACATATGCACATAAATACAAACCCAGAACATCTCTTTCAAATTCTACTGCTTTCATTCTTAGCAATTTAGAAAAGGAGCTTCAGCAGGTTTTTCATTCTCTCTGGTTAATTGTTTCAAGTAAAGGGAGAAATAATTAATATAGCTTGAGGTGGATGCACTGTTTAATTCAGAATTATGTAAATTATGGAAGAAAAAGAGGTGGCAATGGAGTAGTTTTCCTATAGACAAAGTTTGTTTTACAAATATCTTTCAAAAAGGATTGTATAATCCAACTACCGGTAAACAGGCAGTCATTACAGTATCCCATTTATCTTGATAGTCTACAGATCAACAGCAATAATAATAAGGACAAACTATATACTCCTGTGTGGTATGTAAATCATCAAAGTCCAAGGAATTCCCACTGAGCAAAAGTAGCACAAGGAAGACAAAAAGAGCTCTAGAGCTGGTACATGCAGATTTGTTTGGGCCAATGCAAGCCAGTTTGGGAGGAACTAAGTATGCACTGGTCATTGTAGATGACTACAGCAGGTTTGGGTTCTGCTATTTACTGAAGAGTAAAATAGAGGTGCTACAGAAATTTAAGCAATGGGCAAGCTTTGTAGAAAGGAGATATAAACAACAGGTGTGTCAGCTGCAAACTGACACAGGTTCAAAATTCATATCAGCAAGTTTTCAACAGTGGTTGGGACAGTTGGGAATAAAACACAGATGCACAAATCCATCCACAGCAATTGAAAATGTTGTAGTTGAGAGGAGGAATGGCGTCTTACAAACAAAGAAGGACTCGCTGTTGGAGGATTCTGGTCTGAGCTGGTCATATTGGGGTGAAGCCATGTTGACTGCTAATTATTTAAACAATAGGCTGTGGAGTTCATCTATAAATGATACTCCATATGCAGTGTTATATGGGAGAAAGCCATCTCTGGCACATTAAAGGGTGTTTGGAAGCAATGCATGGGTGCATATTCCAAAAGCAATCAGGAAAAAGGTCAACCAAAGGTCAGGTTTACAGGCTATGAGCCTGGCTCAAAGAGCTATCGCTTTAGTGATGGAAGTAAAAGAATAGCAATTTCAAGGTCTGCTAGTTTTGCAGAGCAAAATTGGAACAGAATTGATGCCAATTTTTGTAATGATCCATTTAGTGATGGTGATCCACTGAGTGATGGTAACTCACTTAGTGATGGTGTCAGCGTTCAGGGAAAAAACTAAAAAAGAACTAGAAAAGGAATCAGGAGGAGATGATGACTCAGATATGAATCCAGAGAGGGTTGAAACATAAGAGCAGTCAATGCCACGCAGGTCAGAGTGATGGAACAAGCGGAATCTGACAGGTATTCTGCTAGTGAAGTAAAGGTGTGTAATGTGTGGTATGGGTCAAGGAACTATTGGCATTACTTAAAATTGAACAAGTAAAGTGGAAAAAAAGCCATGGACAAAGAAATGAAATCCATGGGTGAACATAAAGTGTTCACATCTATGACTTTGCCACAGGGTTGCAAAGCTGTGCGATGTAAATGGGTATACAAAAAGAAAGTACTACCCAACAATCAGGTACAATATAAAGCAAGATTGCCGGCACAAGGTTTTTCACAGAAGAAAAATGTGCACCATGGTGAGGTATTTGCACCAACTGTAAAGAGTGAAAGCATAAGGTGAGCACTAGCATTGGGAGTGGCACATGGCCATAAAATTTGGCACTTAGATATAACCACAGCATTCCTCAATGTGGAATTAGAGGAAGAAATTTACATGGTTCAAGCACCAGGGTATGAAAGTAAAAAGCCTAACACTGTGTATAAATTGAACAAGGCCATTTATGGGCTGCAGCAGTTGGCCAGGAATTGGAATATATGTTTAGATATGGCATTGAAGGGTCTTGGGTTCCAGAATCACAAAACTGATGATTGCAAATATACTGGAAAGTTACAAGATTGGGATTGTCAATTGTTAGCATTTGTGAATGATCTTTGTTTCATTGCAAAGGATTTGTCACAGAAAAAGGAATTTGCTAATCAATTGGAGAGAAAAAATTGAATTAAAACAGTTTGGGTGACGACAAAAGTGAATCTGGCAGATATAATGACCAAGCCATTGGGTGGAGTGCACCATGGGAAGAATATTAAGTCATTCGGTTTTATGTCTATTCCAATCATAAAGTGTCAGTATATAAGAAATGGGGAGCTGGGGTAGACATAACAACAGGTCAGCCAATGGGAACTGTTGTGAGCTTAGATGGCTTGGAGACTGGGCTTGGCTTAGGGTTACTGGTCTGTACATAAGAGTTAGTTTATCCTTGGATCTTTGCTTCTGTGTTTATATTGCTTCTGTGATTATGACTTCTCAATTCTGAGTTCTGGTTTTGGGTTTTGTATACATGCATCACACTTTATATTATTGTATATAAACAAGTTTCTTCTATAAATGAATCCTGCTGAATTATTTACTTGTGTGCTGGTTAGATTGCTGCAAACTCTGACAGTGTGTATATATATATATACATATGTGTGTAGGTGTAGACATAGATGTACTGGTATATGCTTGGGTGCATCTGTATTCAAGCACTGAAATTAAATCAGCTACACGTATACTCTTCAATTTCTTTATATTGGCCTTGGAGTTTGGAACTAATCTCTCCTTAATCACTTAGCCTTAACATACAAGAGTGCAAACTAACTGTCCAGTAATTTAATGTTTCTAGAAAGGTAATCAGTCCTTTTGCTATAGGAATTGCCATTAGAATTCTCCACACCTGAACAAAATCTACTTATGTTTAATTTCTGCTGCAAATGGTTTGTCTATGTAGGATGTTTTATATTTTAACTGTATTTTGGTCTACACATGTCCATACATACTTTTTAAATAAATTGATTACTAAAAGAAGTAATAATTGTTATCTCTCCAAGAAATATGAAAACAAAATCTGGAAAACATACTGAGGTTCTTTTTAACTTTCTTGTGCTTAGTAATCTTAAAATATTTAAAGGATGTATGGATATTTTTAAGCAATCAAAAAAAAAGCTATAAGAAATCACAAAGTATCTCATCTCACCTTCTTGCTTTTAGTTTATTATTATTGATGTTATTTGTCAATATATGTTTTGATTTTTGAATAAAACTAATAATACTGAAGGAATGAAATAAAAGTATTCGATCCTAAATCACTTTGAATTACAGTAGACTGGGGTTTTGTTGTGATTCTACCTTTATGGTAGATATTCAATTCCCAAATTGATTTTTAGCTTGCAAATGGAAGAGGATAACCTATATATTACTTGCATTTGATGTAAATTGGCTGGCAGTAGAATAATTTTTCTAACACTGCTGTTAGCACCTTTTTTAATTTGGATAAATGCCCTTGCATGCATGGCTATGGCTTAGTCAGCAAACAAGACACTTCTTCTGTGGATGTATTGATTGATCATTCATAAAAATGTTAAAAAGAAACAGTACCAGTGCATTTCCTAGTGACTGAACATATCACCAATTGCATTTGCCTCCAAACTTGAGACAAACATAATGATTTATATATATATATATATATATATATATATATATATATATATATATATATGTAGGTCTTGGTGTATTCGGTCTTGTCCCATGTAAGATTGAGAATACCTTGGCAAGTTAAACGCTGTGTGTGTGTGTGTGTGTATGTATATATATATATATATATATATATATATATATATATATATACATACATAAAGAGTACAGGTAGCTCTTGACTTACGACCACATTGGGAAACTTCCCTCTTTGTTGCCAACAGTTACACACAAATGAAATACATAAGTGAAACACTGTATGTCCAATTCTAAATGTTCCTCAAATGACCAGGACAATCATTTGAGAATGACAGCCCAAATGGCAGCTATTTCTAGAGTAAAATAATATTTCAAAGGTCTAGATAGGGGAAGAACAAGTTACCGAGTGAAAGCAATTCCTGGGCAAAACCAATCTACTTAAAAATATTTGGAAGCCTGAATGAACAGCTTCATCTTATTAACAGAGGGAGACAGCAACCTGGCCTCATGCCTATTTGCAAATGAACAAGGACTCCTTTTTCAGACACCTTATAAAAGAAAAAAAGGGAGGTAAGGATAAAATTGCATGCCTTGAACGAACTCCTGACAAAACTTTAGGATGTGTATTCTGAAATTGAAAAGATGTGTTCTTACTTTTTTAGTAGCCTGGTGATTTCTATTACTTGATGATGAATCAGTTTCTCATTGTCTCTCCCACCTTCTATGAAAGAAGCATCCAAGCAGACTTCAAGACTGGGCTTTTGTTCTTCTCCTGCAGGCATTGTGTAAAAGGGCAAGGAACCCTTAAGAGCTTCCATTATACCCCATATTTGATTCTGCACACCAGAGGTGGTATTCAGCAGGTTCTGACCAGTTCTGGAGAACCGATAGTGGAAATTTTGAGTAGTTCAGAGAACTGGCAAATATCACCTCTGACTGGCCCCACTCCTTTCTATTCTCTGCCTCCCAAGTCCCAGCTGATCGACTGGGTCTTCTTTTGTTGCCCTGCACAGGAGAATGGAGCTGGAAAGCAGGTTAGTGGGGTGGGAAGGGATTTTGCAGTATCCTTCCCCTGCCACGGCCACCAAGCCACACACACCAAGCAATGCCACGCCACCAAGCCACACCCACCGAACCGGTAGTAAAAAAATTTGAATCCCACCACTGCTCCAAATATCAATATTTGAACAGGGCTAGGTAGCAGAAATTAAGGATTGTCCCAGAATAGATCTGCAACAAATAACAATCTATTTGTGAGGAGAAGCTAAAGGGACAGGGTGGTACTCAAGGTTACTTACTGTAAGCAGGCAAATTAATAGTGGCAACACTGTCCTGACTCAGACAAAAGGTGCTAATTGTGTGGAAAGGAAATTTCTCCATGCAAAGCATTACAATTGCTTCGACACGCGTGATATATTACCATCTGCTGCTTTGTTCTAGTTGCTGTTGTGCAGCTTGACATACATGGCATATGTTGTGTGTGGGGGAGAATGGGATGAAATATAGTATGTTTCTAGTATATATAATATTATGTAGGCATTTAGTTGACTAGGAGATAAAAATCCCAACCGTTCTGTTAAATGCTGCATTCAGAAAACAGGATTAAACTGACCTAGGTATACAGGTGAAACTCGAAAAATTAGAATATCGTGCAAAAGTTCATTTATTTCAATAATGCAACTTAAAAGGTGAAACTAATATATGAGATAGACTCATTACATGCAAAGCAAGATAGTTCAAGCCGTGATTTGTCATAATTGTGATGATTATGGCTTACAGCTCATGAAAACCCCAAATCCACAATCTCAGAAAATTAAAATATTACATGCAATCAATAAAACAAGGATTGTACATAGAACAATATCAGACCTCTGAAAAGTATAAGCATGTATATGTACTCATACTTTGGGCCCCTTTTGCAGCAATTACTGCCTCAATGTGGCGTGGCATGGAAGCTATCAGCCTGTGGCACTGCTGAGGTGTTATGGAAGACCAGGATGCTTCAATAGCAGCCTTCAGCTCTTCTGCATTGTTCGGTCTCATGTCTCTCATCTTTCTTTTGACAATGCCCCATAGAATCTCTATGGGGTTCAGGTCAGGTGAGTTTGCTGGCCAATCAAGCACAGTAATCCCATGGTCATTGAACCAAGTTTTGGTGCTTTTGGCAGTGTGGGGAGGTGCCAAGTGCTGCTGGAAAATGAAGTCAGCATCCCCATAAAGCTCGTCTGCAGAAGGAAGCATGAAGTGCTCCAAAATCTCCTGGTAGATGGCTGCATTGACCCTGGACTTAATGAAGCACAGTGGACTAGCACCAGCAGATGACATGGCTCCCCAAATCAACACAGACTGTGGAAACTTCACACTGGACTTCAAGCATCTTGCAGTGTGTGCCTCTCCATTCTTCCTCCAGACTCTGGGTCCTTGGTTTCCAAATGAGATGCAAAGTTGCTCTCATCAGAAAAGAGGACTTTGGACCACTGAGCAACAGACCAGGTCTGTTTTTCTCTAGCCCAGGTAAGACGCTTCTGATGACATTTGAAGCCCATGTCCAGGATCCATCTGTGTGTGGTGGCTCTTGATGCACTGACTCCAGCCTCAGTCCACTCCTTGTGAAAGTTCCCAACACTTTTGAATGGCCTTTTCCTGACAATCCTCTCCACGCTGCGGTCATCCCTGCTGCTTGTGCATCTTTTTCTTCCACACTTTCCCCTTCCATATAACTTTCTATTAATGTGCTCTGATACAGCACTTTGGGAACATCCAACTTCTTTTGCAATTACCTTTTGAGGCTTTCCCTCTTTATGGAGGGTGTCAATGATGGTTTTCTGCACAACTGTCAGGTCAGCAGTCTTTCCCATGATTGTGATTCCTATTGAACCAGACTGAGAGACCATTTAAAGGCTCAGGAACCCTTTGCAGGTGTTATGGCTTAATTAGCTGATTAGAGTGGGACACTTTGAGCTTAGAATATTGCACCTTTTCACAATATTCTAATTTTCTGAGATTGTGGATTTGGGGTTTTCATGAGCTGTAAGCCATAATCATCACAATTATGACAAATCACAGCTTGACCTATCTTGTTTTGCATGTAATGAGTCTATCTCATATATCACTTTCACCTTTTAAGTTGCATTACTGAAATAAATAAACTTTTGCACGATATTCTAATTTTTTGAGTTTCACCTGTATATACAGTTTGTTCTTTTCCTAAAATGTATCCATGAGCATATTTCCTCCTCAGGAACCTCCAAGCAGTGTGAGGAAATGTAGGATTTCTGTAATAAAAGCCTTGATTTCAAACAAAACGACAAGGTTCAGTCTCTGGTTACCAGCAGTGGTGTGGGATCAGGTTTACAGGGTCAGGACTTGGCATTGAGACTAGATCTGGGTTAGCTCTTGGCTTACAGGTTACACATCTGCAGGCTCATTGGGTCTAGGAGCTGAATCTGAGAACCCAGTTACAATTTCTATTACTGCAGAATTCACCAATCTTTCTGGGTTAGTGTCCTGGAGTGTGGGGGGGAGGAAGAAGGGGATTGTTTTGTCGGTAAAGGCATACATGTGCATGTGCATGTATGAGCCCCCTTTGGTCATGTGAGCGGGGCCACAAAAAACCCTATAGTTGCATAAGTGGGGCTGTGCATGCACCAGCCAGCCATTCATGTGGCCTGGTTGAGAATAGGCTGAGGCCCACAGGTTGGGAGGACCCCAGTATTACTGCTTTGAAACAGGAACCAAAGTCATTAACAGACTCATCTATATCAGAACAGCAAGAATGATCCCTGTAACATAGAGTGAGGGGCACCAGAGGTAACCATTTCTGTGACTTCTTTATATGCAGCAAGACAGTGGTCTAAGCCAATAAAACAATTTCTTTCCACATCAGTGTCACACTCTATGCTAGACTTCTTCAGACAGTTTTGAAGTACAAGCCCCGGCATTCATGATATTTGGCATCCTAAATGGAGCTAATTAGAGTTACAGTTCAAATATTTCTGGAGGGACTTATGAGGGAAAGATTGCTCTATACCCTCTTAGGTGATGTTTGCTGCAATATAGCTGTGTCCATTGACATTTGTAGGGATGCAGGGTGGACTATTATTAGACTATTATTATTAGACTATTTTTTTTTTTAAAAAAAGTGTATTGAGACATTTTTTAAAATTACATTTATATAGCCACCCATCTCTTTTTCATGAGACTTAGTGGCATACACAATTATATACAATGTACATAGACAATGTCGGCTGGCGACCCCTAGGGGTAGGGCCTTCTCTGTGGGAGCACCCACCCTGTGGAACCAACTGCCCCTGGAGCTTCGGGTGGCCCCTGACCTCCTCTCTTTCTGTCGAGGCTTAAAAACATGGTTGTTCCAACTTGTTGACCTGGTCTGAGGGTGGGATTGGAGTTTTAAATGATTGTTTTATCGTCTTAGCTTGTAATTGGGTTTCTTATTTAATTTCTTTTTAATTGTATATTTGTACTGTTTTTATGATTGTATGCTGCCCTGAGTCCTTCGGGAGATGGGGCGGCTTAGAAATCCAATTAATAAATAAATAATAAATATAATAATATGGGTTTACAAACCTTTGGGTTTGAAGAAGACACTCTGTGGTGGACACAGAGATGGCTCTGCTGTTCCAATCTGGAAGCAGGCCCAGGACAGTGGGAGCACTGGAAGTCCATTGTTATAGTATCTGAGAACATCATTCTTTGATGTTGGTCATAGTTTTCCTCAAGTTTTTGGAGGTGCCTGTTTTCAAAGCCAGTGGAGGCTTCATAGCACAGGGCTTGACAGTAAATTCTGCTGGCAACTTCAGCTTCTAATTCCTTGGCTGGACGTCACAGTGTTTCTTTCATAGTGTCTGTATAGTGCTTATGTGATTGACCTTGAGAACTCTTCCTAAGACTCCAGCATACTATGGAACAATTGGCAAGGCGTCTAGCAGTCAATCATTCTGATGACATGGCCCACCCATCTCATCTGGGCTCTGATAATTACAAACTCAATGCTGATAAACTATGCTAGATCCAAGACCCCCAAGATGGAGACAAGGTTTTGCCAATGAGTACCAAGAAATTGAGTTAAGAGCACACATGTGAAATTTGTTTGGTTGTTTGAACCTTACAGAGTCCAGGACTCACATCTATATAGGCAGGAAGGATAAGCTGGTCTCTAGTCTTCTTCCTGAAAAAGGATATCCCTTGGAACATTTCTTACTTTCACAAATCTCAGATTTATCTTATAACCTTTTCAGTTCCTTCATACTTATCCTCTTCATTTCATTTAAAAAAATGAAATGAAAGACCTTTACTCACCAAAGGTCTTCACCAAAATCCTGTGGAATCTCTCCAAAACTCAAACAGAATTATTTTTCTCTCAGTTCTAATATTGCCAAATTATCTACATTTTTTCTATCTCTCTGTTTACAACTTCTATCTTGCTTTCCAAAATTTCCACTTTAATTTGTTGTACATCTCCTGCCACTTGACCCACTGTTTCCTCAGTCTTCTTAACTTCTTCTTTCATTTCATCTTTCATCTTTACAAGTCTTTCTTCCTTTCTTCAAAAAAGAAAAAGAAATCTGCCAAGTTATCATTATTTGATTCAGAGACCTTCTTGCCCAATTCATCAAACATGTTCTGCAATATCTCTGGGATAATCCCCTTTCTGTAAGGTGCTCTAATGCAGCAGCCCCAACCTTTTGGGCACCAGGGACCAGTTCCATGGAGAGAGGTTTTTTTTCCGGAGAGGGGCATGGTTTTAATGGACTACCTGCATCCTGCTTCGCTTGTTTGCACGAACCAGTTTCTGCCTTCCTGTTGGCTTTCCCAATTCTGCTTGTGCAGGGAAAGTTGGAAATCATGATCCACAAAATGCTGTGATTTTGTAATTGTGAGCTGTTAACCAAGCACTCGAATTGTGATCAAATCACTGCAGAGATGCTGTAGCAGCTGCAACTATGAGGACCAATTGTAAGTCCCATTTTTCAGTACTGTTGTAACTTTAAATGGTTGTTGAATAAGTGGTCATTAAGCAAGAACTACCTGTAGCATTGTTGCTTTTTCCTAGGCATCATTCTAAAAGAGGACTTGAAAGAGAGGTCCTAGTAGGAAGAAATAAGCAAAATGAGGCTCTCTTTTTAGCACTGATGAATGACATAATAATGTTAGACATAGTTAGAGGATTTATTGTTATCTATCTACCTATCTATCTAAAAATATTTATGGAGACATTCTAATCCAAAATCAAATAGAACAGGATGTGGTGGACAGAGTTTTTACTAATAATTGAGATACCATCATCTCACAGAAAATAGTTATATGGAAATGAAATTTCTAAAATTGTATTAAGCTAAATACTTGCCATTTGTAGCTTTGGGCACAGAAGAGCTATCTAGAATGAGTTAGTTTCAGCCCAAAGGGAATACATTATTCTTTACAAGATATTATTACACTGATAAAAGCTCTCCAATTTTTACTTTTTTGAGATGTGTCTGGCAAAGGAAAGGTGTATCATAATTATGTCATTTGTCCCTGGAAATGAATCTCTTTCAGAGGGCTGCAGCTCAGTTTGAATGTGGTCCTTGATATTCTTCTCTGGTCTCTGTCACTTCATTACTATTTAAATGTTCATTTCATCCAGGTGCAGAAAGATCTTCTCCTTACATATACATGGACTAACTTTTTTACTATTTAATTAGTGTTTCTATCTTTATTTATCCAAGAGAACCTTTCCGGGCAAAAGTAAAAGCAAGTGATTTTAAGGAATTGTATCTTGGAGTTGTACCCAACCAAGTTGCTAGTTTGACTGAAACTATCACTGACTGAATCCTGAATGGGAGCAATTCTATTTGGGCTGAAAAGATCCAGATGCCCACTAGATGGCAGCAGCAAAAACTTTTCTGCAACAGCATCTTTTATCAGCTAGATAAGGGGTATAGCAGGGGTGTCAAATTGGATTTCTTGGAGGGCCAGATCAGCAATGTAGTTGTCCTCCGCAGGCCGGCTGGGGGATGGGGTGGAGGAGACGGGATGAACACCCTCCTGCAGCATCCTGCTGGCCAAAAGGGGGTGCAAAAGGGGGTGCAGGAGGGCCCCCATGCCCCATTTTGGTGGGCAGGAGGCTTTCCAGGTGGAAAACGGGGCAACGGGGGGCCACTTGTGGGCTGCCATGCCCTGTTTTTGCTAGCACTGAGGGCCAGTCCTTTGCTATTTCCAGGCCAGCCCCATGGGCAGGACATAAGCACTAAGCACATCTAAGGCCTTGAGTTTGACACCCCTACCCTATAGCAACCTCAAAATTGGCTTACTTAGATGCACTGGAACAAATGTCTATAAAATACCCATCAAGTCAATATACACTTCATATTTATTGTTTTGGCTGCTATTCTACTTGAAGGCATGTTTTTACTTTTGCACTCATTATCTGGTTTCATTTGTGGATGGAATAATTTACTTTGATTGATTACAATCATCAGTGTGAATTTATTATAGGCATTTGCAATATATTTTGGAAAAAAATAGCACCTATTCTCATCTCTGCTGGTCTGAATGTTAATAGTGAGGCAGACCAGAGACAATAGAATCACAGCAACCTCTTCCAGATGAAATACAAATTGTTGATTATCACCTTTAAAATTCTCCATGGTTCAGCACCCAGATGTCTTCAGGGCTACCTTTTCCCAATTGGTTCTGCTGGATCAGTAAGATCAGGTAAAGAAGCTCCCTTGGTGTGTCTTCTCTCAAGGAATGTCATCTCTAGGGGTCTTTTCAGTTGTGATTCTCATAGATAAGAGAGCAGCCCCATCCCCCCCATCCCAATCAATATGGCCCCAGTCCCTGCTAGGCTTCAGAAAAGCTGTTGACACCTGGCATTTCAAATAATGTTTCCTCTTATTGTGATTCGTTGAATTGAGTTCTTGCATTGTTCCTCTCATACACACACACACACACACACACACAGAGCAGAAGGGGAAGCAGAGGGCAGCAGGTATGTTGTAATGGATACTATTCAACATATGTAGCTTGAAAATGTTAGCAGTTTACATGTGAATCTGCTGTATGGACCCAGTAGTGATTAATGCTTCTCCCAATGGAGGTATAAAAGATAGTAGATAAGACTAAGTAAAAGAATGAACAATTTATAGCAAGCTATCTTGAGTTATCTGCTACTCAATCTCAAATAAGACATGGGGCAAAGTGATGACTTTGCAACCAGGGAATCTTACATGATGCAGATGATTTGGATACATTCCAACCTGTTTTCTGTCTAGTTTGTTGGACAAAATATTCCTTTGATACCTATTAATATACCAGCCAATATACCAGCCAATAGGCATAAGAGAGAGAGGGGGAGGGAGGGACAGAGAGAGAGAGAGAGAGAAGAAAAGAAAGAGGGAAAGAGAAAGATATCTTTTTGATAGTGGTGAACCCATCTTCTTGGCTGGTTTTCAGATAGATATTAATATCTGGAGGATTCTGAACCCTTTCAATTGTTTTAGTTACTTATAATTAACAGGTGTATTGCTCTCTATTGCTTTAAGCTGGTGCTATTTAATTGATTTAAATAAACCCTGAGGGGTTTTTAAAAAATATATTTAAACAGTACAGTGATTGTTTTGTAGGATGATCCCTGTTTCAAGAAAGCATGAACTGCCTTGAGAAATTATTGAAAGTAGCTTGCAAGGGTTAAAATGAAAGAAATGTGATTGTCTTGAAAAGAGTAGCTTGACATCAGTAGCAAAATCTAGATATAGCAGAGCCATGGAGCAAGCCTAAACTCTTCAGAAAGGCCATTGGATGCCACAAACATCTACCTCTATAGGAAGAGGGTTAGAAGTCTTCTTGTGAAAAGCTGTGTTCTCACTGCTGTACAACCCATGAGAGTTTTGCAGCTGGAGGATGTGCATAACATTATGTTCCAGGTAGAGTCAGTGATGGATCTAAAGCCCTGAGAACAACACATCTCCAGCAACATTCCAAAGTCCAGCTGTCCTGAATTGGTATACCCATGTCCAAAATGTTTAAAACTGGGGAGCTCAAGAAATCCAATTCTCCAACAGCTGCTCTCTTCCATTCCCCATCTTCAGCTTTGCCCACAACTACTGAGGCTTAGGAGAGTCTTCTCTGCAGAATTTCATCACCACCACTTGCCTTTGTTGCTGAAAGTAAATGAGGTTAAAGGAAGTAATGACAAAACCCCGCGCCAAATGGTCATAAAAGAGCTGCTTTGAAACAAGGGTGATATTTTAGTGATCTATGTATAAATGGCAAAGAAGGAAGGGCTTTTTGACTCTTTTTTTCCAAAGTGTTGGGGGGAAAAATAGGATGTAGATCTGAATGGAATTTGAATTATGTATTTCTTTCATAGATTGCCTGTGGTGGACGTGGAAGTGAACTAATCAGCTCTAGCAAGAGATTTTAAGCTGCATCCTTCTGTTAATTTTCCTGACTTCGAAAAGCTACCCATGCTGTTATTTCCAACTCTCCCTTAAGTAGCTCAACAAGGCACATAATAAAGGTCTTGTCTTACATGGCTGTCATGATGCAGTTTAATAGTGTTATAAGGCTACATGGTGTTTGGTTGTCATGATAGTAGATTGCACAGGTTTGTATAGATTTACTGTCATTCTTTAGGCTTTTCATACATGACAGAGGCTGTCTGAAGCACAGCAGGAACATGAAGCTTGTAGGGGTTAAGTGTCCCTTGCCTTCTGGCCTCTGACGTATCTTCTATGCACACATACAGAGACAAGGTACAGGGTACATCTGTCACAGGACTGATGACATGATGGATTACTGGTCTCATTGTCAGTACATTCAGAGTTACTCTGCTGTGGCAAAGATAGTCTTCCCCCCCCCTTAGGTAGAAACTATTTCTACTCATCTCATGGCTCCCAAAATCAAAACAGGAAACAGTCCTTTGACTTCTGGGAATTCCCAGATGTTTGCTAGTGCTAATGATATCTCTGAGATCATTAGGCCATATTCACTGAAGGCTAGGAACTCAGCTTCATGCAATAAAAAAAAAACTTTCTACCCATTTTTTAAAATGATCTTTGTATACATTCATATTCTATCTGCCACTTTCAGTTCTTCTTCTTCTTGTACAGTGGAAGTATAGGAGAAAGAAGAAGTGGGTCCATGCCTAAAGATCTGAAAAGAGACATGCACATATCTTACTATCTCTGTGTAGCGTCTCCATGTGGACAGGAACCCCCAATCTCTCAAGATTGCCAGTCCTATCTACACATGGAGTTGTACATGAGAAATGCTCCTTTTCAGATCTTGAATGAGATATGCTAAAGCTCTTGTCTGCTCAAAATGAGTTTATTATGAGTAATTATGACCTCTGGGATTACTCTTGGCTAGTCAAAGGGTGTAATGGATCAAATATTGGACTTGGGTCAAGAAATCTTGGCTTCTTCTCCTTGCTTGGTTATGAAGTGGTAGCATGTTCACCACTTGTTCAGTATGTTTTAGCTATTGGAAAATTGTGATCAGGTATCCCCTATATAGTGACGAAAAATAACACAATGCACATTTTCAAGTTTTGTTTATTACCTGCAAGATAAAAAGTAGAGTAAAAAGTTCTTCATAGAATAAAGATAATAGGTTACAGTCATAATTATATTCATCTGGCAGTAATACTTATAGATATCAAAGAAGCGTCTTTAAGAGATAACACTTAGGGTTCTAGTAGCAAGTAAAACTCATAAGCTAGTATTTAATTCAGAGATGAATCAACCTACTCTTGGAACTGATTGGTTGATATATTGCAATCTATAAAGCTTTGAGTTTAGGGCACTTTTTAAAAAAGGCTACCTTGATCCTGACTGGAGCTTGATAAGGTTGGCAAGAAACAAAAAAAAATGCTGCTAGAGAATTGATCTGAAATATCTGAAGATGCTTATGATCAAATACAAGGAGTATTTCTATATTATGTGTATATATTTGACAGAGTTTTATGTTTTCTAAATCTTTGGTATATGTTTCTCAAGAGCATCTCTCACACTAAAACAGTTATTTCGGGGAGATGATTTCAGTCTCTTGTGCTCTGTACCATTTTGAAGTTTAGCTTTAGTTTGTTTTCAGTCATTTTTACTCAGAAAGAAGCATTGTGCCACTGCGTGGAACTAAGGGCAATCCTCATTCTCATGATTGCAGTGACAATGTCTTAATGTGCTATCACACATGTCTTAAAAGATCTTTTGATTCAGTTTTGATTCAAATTTGCTGGAGGAAAAAAAACTACAATTTTTTTCTTGTACTTCTTATTACAAGTAACCCTTATCAAGTGGCACAATGATTTGGAATAATTAATTAATTAAGTATAAATTATTGTATTATTTATTGTATTATTTATATTGTATGTTTACATTCAGGAGCATACATGCAAACATACTTCCTTCTATTTTTTTCCTCACAGCAATCCTGTGAAGTAGTTGCAGTTAAAAGAAAGAACAAGTTCAAAGTCAGTTTCTAAGGCTGAAGGTGGGTATGTTTTCATTCTTAATCCAGTACCTCAATAATCATATCACACTGGCCATACCTCACATTAAGGTCAATTCAACGGTTATAGGTTATAGGAAATACTGTGCATACCTTTTAAAATAAGTGCCATCTATTCTGAAAAACGCCACTTTTTTCATTTTTTTTTCTAGCAAAATTGCAGTATTCTGTAAACAGCAGAAAATATAAGATTTCCTTCACTTTTAGACCCTAATTAAAATCTTTTGCAACTGATTTGTCAGTAAAGACTCTGTTTGCACAAAGTAAGCATCCAATTAAAAAAAACTTCTTTTGGTCTGAGCCTTTTAAGATTGTTATATATAAGCAACTTCCTGCATACGTCTGACATGTTTCCTTTCTTTATAGGGATTTTGCTACATATATGTCATGGAAGAGTATTTAGCCAATCTTCCACCTGCAACAAAAAGAACATGCCAAGAGATTTATCATGTGTTCTACTGTTGAGAAGCTTCATTTAAAGCTTGCAGTCTTATTTATTTAAGCTCAATGGCAACATCGTATGTCCAGCTATATGAATTAACCTCCTATTGAAATCAATGCCACTTAAATGTATGTCACTGGATGATGGATTGTTACTGAAAGATTCTAGTTTTAAAATGCCTTTCAAGTCTTGCACAAATCAATAGGACTTACCTCTATGCAGTCACTCCAGGCAGAGAGCATAAGAATATTTGGTTCACTTTTGCCATAATGAGTGCAAGAAAATACTCTCAAACGATGTGTGCATAGAACACAGACACATCCAGGCCCTACTGATGTGCTTTTGTTTTGAAGTTTTAATCAGGTTTAAAAGGAAAGCTATTCAGGGAAATTGTGTGGTCTGAATTTTAATCCATCAGCCCTGTGCTTTATAGCATGTGGTGTGGCCTTGAATTGCAGAATGTTTCAAACATACATAATGAGCTCAATGTCAAACTGTTGGGCCTTTTGTCTTTAACAATAAGCACTTAGCTCAACTAAATGAATAGAAATTGCTTTAGTGAATTAGAAAAGCCAAGGTCTTTTCAATGCTCTAATTCTAACATTAATTATTTCAGACATTGTCTAATTTTTTTTTGCAATTATAGTAAGTTTAGAATTAAAGTTCTAAAAACCTGAATACAATATTAGCAAGCAAATATTCCAAAGTTCAAAGAAGCAGACTTTTCTGATCAAGACTACAATTTCATATAACCAGTCAGTAACTTTTAAAAAAAACATTGCTTTATTTTTTTTTCAAATAGTATCTTTAGGACATGTGACATCCTGATTTGTCAACTGAATGTTGAAAAGAGGAGCCAAAAACACTCCACATAATCTTTCTAATTTGCAAAGAGATTAGATTTCCAGGACCCTGCCGCCTCCCCCTTCTTCAAGTCATGTATTCTAAAGGGCATTTGTAATAGAATTAGGCTTCTCCTTCTAATATTGGGGAGGGGGGAGTGTGAAAGTGAATTTGTTTTCTTTCCTGCACCCAAAGAACAGTATTCAAAAAATTACAGTGAATAGCAATTTATCCTTTAGAAATCCCTTCAACCCAGTTGCTGCCGGAGATCTGAATGCTTTCTCCTAAAGCTCTGTAATCCAATAAGCTTTTGTGTTTAGCAGCTTGTTTGAAACTTGTCTTGCACCCCGGCCTGTGCCTCTGTATGCTCCTTTGCAGGCAGGTGAGTGCCTGAGGGCCTATTTATTATTCAAGCCACGAGGCCTTCACAGCCCCATCCAGAATGTAATTTGTAATTAACTGTCATTTACTTCTGTCTGCATTGACTTGTTGTTCAAAAAACAATGTAGCTATGCCGGCCACTAGCTGGTCTTTTTGTGTACGTGTGTGTGTGTGTGTGTGTGTGTGTGTGTATGGTTATAATGTCTCACAGATCAAGCTATTCCACACACACCCCTCACACAATATTTCAGTAAACACAAACACACACACAACACTCTTGTAAGAAAACTGATAGAATTATTTTCCCCAAACCAGCACAATTATGTAACACATTTCAGTTATGTGAAACATGGCACTTATGGGGAAGTCCTTTATGTAGGCCCCTGGTAACTATTGGTATGTTGATGAATTCAAATGAAAGCTGAGATTTCCAAAGACAATAGCCCCATTAAGATTTTAATTACTGCTTTTCCCCCACCTTGCTCTGGAAAGAGTCGCTTTTCAATTTGGGAGTTTTTTGTCATTCTCTGTGAGAATGGTATCTAACTGAGATTTTGAAGTCACTTCCTGGTGATGTTATTTGACCAAAATATATGGAGATACATAATCCAATGAGTGAGAGAAGGGACATTAGGCTGCTTGCTATTTGTCTTATTTAGAAATCCTTTATAAAGCCTTTCTGTTTTGTTTTAAAATTACTCTGTAATTTTAAAAAAACACCTAAATGTGAAATAAAGTAACATCTAAGAATGCAATTTAATTGTTTTTTTTCCCACAAAATGCATACATTTTAAACTATTTTTATCCTAAGATACACTTTTGGAGATGTCATTTGGTACTGTTTTGAGTTGCACCCTGAAATCTAAGGATTTGCAGTGTCTGCAGGAGTCTGATCCACACATTAGTCTACATCAAAATTATCCAGGTTGCTTCTTTTCAAAATGTCATTCTGAAAAATGACATGTTTGAGCATCCTTCTGAAAAGCATGTCTTTCAAGCAACTTCCTTACAACTACCTTCATTGTGGAGCTATAGAATCAAAGAGTACAGAAAGTCCTCAACTTACAGCTGTTCATTTAGTGACAGTTTATAGTTACAAAGGCACTGAAAAAAGTGACTTATGACCATTTTTCACACGACCTTTGCAGCACGATCGCCCCCATGTTCACATGATCAAAATTCAGGTGCTTGGCCACTGGTTCATATTTATGACATGTTACAGTGTCCCAGGGTCACATCATCACCTTGTTCAACCTCCTGACAAGCAAAGTCAATGGAGAAGCCAGATTCACCTAACAACTGGATTACTGACTTAACAAATGCAATGATTCACTTAACATCTGTGGAAAGAAATGTTGCAAAATGGGGCAAACTCACTTAACAAATGTTTTGCTTAGCAACATAAATTTTGGGCTCAGTTGTGGTTGTAACTCAAGGACTTCCTGTATTGTTCCAGCTGTAAAAGAGTAGGGACTACAATCAGTAATTTACACAATGTAAATAAAATACACAAACTTTTCAGCAGGTTTTTTTATAGATTAATCAGGATAATTAAAAAAATGGTGACAACCCAAATCTTGTTGAAATCTTCATATGAATACATTGCAGTTTCACCAAATATTCACCCAACTGGTGTCGTTCAAAAATGTTAGAGCAGCAATTGTCAGAATACCCAGAATTAGCGGCCATTATACTTCTAAAAGATCAAGAGGGTACTAACTTGAAAAAAGCTGATCTTACAACATGTGCTCTTGATATTCAGGATAAACAAGTTGCTGTCTCAGTCTATGCTGCCTGAAAAACTCTTTGATGGAACACAGAGGATTGATGCTCTCTAAGTATACAGCATCCATACCTTTGTATATATGTGGTTGTGTATTTTGCTTGTGGGCCAATTCATACATTTCTATAATCATTATGTAGACTTGGGTCCCTAACTTGTTCCTTGCCTAGTCATCAGGAAATAAATGATTGTTGATCTTTGCTCCCAATAGTTTTGCTGATAAAAGTGGAATCTTTCTTCACACAAAATATTGAACGGATTCATTAATGGAATCTCCTGTTATCTTTAGACACTTCCACGGGTAGAAGTAACAAAGTAAAACAACTGAGTGGTGTGTAGAGGTTTATTTAGTTATTCTCAACAAGTTGAATACTGATAAGCACTGAAATGTTTCAAACCAAAAAAGAAAAGAAGTCTAGTTGCCATGACTGAACTTCCAGATAAATATGGCATTGTTTTCATACTGACCATCTTTCTCACTCCATATCTCTTAACTGGGCTGCAAAACTCAGAATCATCATTAAATGGCAGCATAGAGTCATAATTTTCTATTTGGTTTCTATCTTTTCTGCCATCTAATGTTCATCAGAATTTTTGCAGTCCAAACCTACTTTACGTAAACCTAATTTATGTAAACCTAATTTCATGTAAGAGGGAACAATTATGGAAAGTACTTTTTGTAAGGAATTATTATGATTACAGTTGTTAAGATTTTATTATGATTTTTATATTTCTTTCAAAGGGGACTCTTTAACCAGACAGCAGATTCCGCCATTCAGCATACATACATAAACCTTCCATTACCATAACTCACAAGACGTACTTGTTTTCCACATGGCCCCCATAACCATATATAGTTTGTCCTTATTATTATTAGTGCTGTTGATCTGTAGACTATCAAGATAAATGGGATGCTACTGTAGTCACTGCTTATTTAACAGTAGTTGGACTGTAAAATCTTTTGAAAGATATTTGTAAAAGAAACTTTGCCTGTAGGAAAACTACTCCATTGCCAGCTCTTTTTCTTCCATAATTTACATAATTCTGAATTAAACAGTGCATCCACCTCAAGCTATATTAATTATTTCTCCCCTTTACTTGAAACAATTAACCAGAGAGAATGAAAAACCTGCCGGAGCTCCTTTTCTAAATTGCTTAGAATGAAAGCACTAGAATTTCAAAGAGATGTTCTGGGTTTGTATTTATGTGCATGTGTGTCTGAGTGTTTGTAACTAAATCTAAATCTAAACCTCTCTCTCTCTCTCTCTCTTACACACACACACACATGCACACACAGACAACCAAATGCTTTTGGAGCAGGCAGAAAGGATAGCAATTCCTGGTGTTATCAGAAGTGAAAAGAGCAGCACGCATTCACAGCTCGGCGCCCAGGACTGCTCCATCATGCCAGTCTAAATGTGATTAAGCTTCTTTTAGCGCAGTGGTGACATCACTCATGGCTCAAAGCTGCATCTACTCAAGAGCATTAGAATGCATTTTATGCCTGGCTTACTCAAAACTGCAAAGCCCAAATTTACACCTTATTTGATGTGCTTCTGACTGCTGTTAATTGGTAAAGGGATCTTTGACCCTTTTGATCTTTCTCACAATCCTTTAAATGCCCAGGTCTGCTAAACTGTTCAGCAGGAGATACTCAGCAGTTGCCCAGTAATATAAAGTCTTTCTTTCTCTCTTTCTTCTTCTCCTCTCCAACCCCCACCCCACCCCCGCCCCATGCTCGGCTTCCCTTCCTTTGGTTTACATCCAAGTTGCACAGAAATAAGAGATGACAGTTGTTACAGATATGCTGGTTTAATTACTTGTCAGCTTAGAGCCGATATCTCAGCTAGCCAACGTCAAAAGCTTAACTTTCTTCTAGTAGCTTATAGCATGACCAACTGAAAGTGCTTTAATATTTACCCATAAAACTCTGGATACATTTAAGATAAAAAATAATAAAATAAACAGCTCTTTTGATCTCTTGGGGAGGAAAGAAAGATAATCTTCTCCCACTCATGATTCTGTACAGATCTTTTTGTCACTTGAAATGAGGGAGTAACATCGATATTGAAGTGGGGACCATACCGTGTTTTTAGTTTTTCATTTGTTTTTGTTAATTACTTTGGCAACTATTGTGAACTTGCATTATTTGAGCAAAAATAAGAATAAATGAAAAATAAATGATACATTGCTTTAAAAGAGAGATCCCTTCTCCATGTACTTTTTTAAATATATCCACTTCTGTCAGGACTTACAATTTTGGGATACAACCCAGTGCTCAGCAATATTTGGAGAAAAAAAACCCTCCCTCTACTCTCCTCTCCTTCTCTCTCTCTCTCTCTCTCTCTGTGTATCATGAACTGTAGCTCATGAAAGGTTATAACTTCTGACAAGATTTATCAATCTGAAAGAGGACTAACAGAATCCTGAATCTTGGATGAGTTTGCAAGTAACCCAAAAAGGTTTATGCTCTGCCTTTCCTTTAAAACCTGGTGGTTGCACCTCCTTCTCTAATTTTCTCCATAATAACATTTGTGGGGGGTGGGTGCATAGTAATTGCTAAAAGATTATTGGATTATCCAAAATTTCCCGAAGACCATCCATGTCTAATAACTGAATATGGTTCTTTTCAGTGATAGTTCAGTGTTTTAACCATGACTCAATCTATTTTTAATAGTGTTCTGTTTGCATCGTACTGTGGTATTACTGCTCATTTGGCCACAAAAATAAGACCCCACAAAGTGTGAATGGCCATCACAGATGTATCTTCATCAATAGAGCATCCATATTTTCTCACATTAGCTCTAATGAAACATTATTTAGTACATACTTGAAGTTCATACATACAGCTTCCAGTGAAAGTGCACAATAATTAGATTCAAATTTAGGTGTATCCTATCATCAATCATGAAGAGTTTAATAAAGAAATTGAATACCAATGTGATGGTAATGCAATTTAAATATTTAGGGCACCAGGAGAAGGCAGTGAGTTGGCTATGTTTATGAATAACTCTTCAGGGTATTGAAATCCAGAAGAGACAGCAAGGAACTCTAGAAAGATCTCTTTAAAATTAAAATTGGCCAAGCAGGATTAAATTTATATAAATGTAAAGTGATGCTCTCTGGAGCAAACAAACCCAACTTCACATATACTGTGATGGGATCTGAACAATCTTTACTAACAAGAAATCATACAAGAAAGCTTTATGAATATGTTAACTCAGCTGTGAAAAGCGAAAGTTCCATGCTAGAAATCATTAAAGAAGGGGCTTGAAATAAAACCACCAACAATGTATTGCTCTTATATAAATCTTTCAGACATTCAATATTGTCCAGTTGCTATCTTCTAGTTGCCACCTTTGAAAGAATATAATAGAGCTAGGAAATATACAGAAGCAGGCAAGATCATTAAGGGCAGAGAAACCTCTTTAGGAGAGAATAGCATAGCTGTCTTAGAAAATTGTATCAGAAGATACATTTTTAGATATATCTGAGCTACAAATATGGACAACCACTAGATGGAAACAAATATACACAGTAGATTTGCCACATTTTGTTGCCGGTGGTCATCTGCATTTTTGCAGCAAAGACATAGATAGCTCTATGAAGGGAAAGCTCTGATCAAAGTGTATAAAATTATGCGTGATGTGAAGAAAGTGGATACTTGGGTCAGAAACTGCCCACTAAAACTGACTGGGCAGAGATTTACAACAGAGAAAAGCATAGTTAACTTGAGGAATCAATTTCCATAAGATATGGTGAGGACTACTGTCTTGAATACCTTAATGTAGGACAGCTATAAGATAAATCTTAGTCTGATTTAGCAAGAATATTCTTAGGTGCTTAAATTGTCCCAAATCTCAATTACATAAAATAAACAAATGTAATATTTTATATATCTTTGGCAAAGCATTGAACTATTTATTGAAACACCTGCCCATTTTTAATAAAGGGATGTATTAAGCTTATACAAATCAAGAGTTAATCACTGATTTATATTAATTGAGCATGAGTCAGTGCTTCACATTCTTAAAATTTCTGCTGTTTTGGAATATTCATGCCTGTAGAAATTAGGTAATCACCAAAGGTCAAAGCAAATAAGATTAGAAGATGCATGCAAAAATTAGGCTTCCAATCCTAAAAATGATCCATTTTCTACAATTGCCAAATGAAATATTTTATGTTAAGTCTATTTACCTCATGGGAGTTTAATATACTCTCACTTCTAATGTAATTGTGTGAATCATCTTTAAAAATCCATGGAAGTCTGACATCTTCTCATGAAGATCTGAAATGTGAAATTATGAATGTGTTTACATTCCCCCAAATTTTTTTTAAAAATATTATTGATGTGGCTTTTTGTTTTTCTTCCGTTCAGTTGTGTCTGATTCCCAAAATCTTGCCTCGACAAATCCCTGTAATTTTCTTGGCAAGGTTTCTCAGAAGTGGTTAGCCATTGCCTTCTTACTAGGGTACAAGGTTAAATTATGTTTCTACATATGTGGTGAAAAGGATGTTAAATTGCTCCTATCATGCCATTATTCCTTAGGAAGGTTGAATGTTTGTGGCAGAATGTGGCATTTAACTTCCCCACCACTTTTTCCAAATCCAGATGCCATTTTTTTTGTCCTATGTTTAATACAAGTCTTATCCATCCAGATACATAGTTTCCATTGAAGTGAAACAGATTATTGGTTACTATAGTTTCCCTACTGCATGATATTTGTTGTAGAAAGCCCATTACAATAGGTTTAAAAGTTCAGTTCAGACAAGAAGTCAGTGTTGTGAAGAATGACAGAGAAGATACCTGAGTTGTGTCTTTGATGTTTCCTTTAAGTTGCATGATAGAAAGGGAATTAGCTGTGGGTTAATTGTTTGGTACTTAAGGCTCTGTCTCTCTCAATTACCACAGAGTGAAATATGTTGCAATGAAGGCAATGGATGTTATTTAATTCAACCTCCCTTGTCCCTCCTCTCCTGCTAGCCAGATTTAATGGCTAGTTGCCTGTTACATAAAAGTAAGCTAAAATGTTCTGCATGCTATTATTCTAACAATGCATCCATTACCCCACATCTCACCCCATGTATAAATTTTGTACAGGACAAAATAAAATTAGAGAGTTGTTTTTAACCTCCTCCAAGAAAGAGAATTTTTGCTAGTGGAAGCTTATTTACATTAAGAAAACTAAACTACCAACTTTCACCAGAATACTCAGGTAATACCTTTATGAATGACCTATGAAGCAGAGAACATTCTGGAAGGCAAAGCACAACAGGGCACAACATGTTAAGAAGAATTGGATGATACCCTGATTAATTCTACAACCCTTTTGTGCTGTTGAAAACTGCTTGCATTCAGCCTAGTGTGGAAAAAAGAAAGTATAAATTCAGTTTGATAGCTTAAAAGTCTTCCACTTTGCTTAGTATTGGCTCTGCTATTTTTTTTAACCTAGCTTTTCCCAGAGAAACTTTTAAAATATTGTGGTTTGGCCCCAATGTGGATTTTTTTCAATATAACAAAGAGCTCACGTGCTCTCTGTCCCCTATAACAGCAAAAACACAAAAAGCTTTAAGCCATATGGAATGTGTGTTGTACATGTCACACTGGCTTGAATATCACTTGTCAAGTAATTCTCTATGAGAAGAAGCAGGAATTACTGTTGCATTCTTGGAGATCTCCCATTCATTTTGACAAAACTTTCCCTTGTCAACGAGTAGAACTCAAACATTCCTAATATCCATCCTCTTAGGGAAACCTGTAGACATTCTCATTACACCCCCTCAAGTTAGAGATGCTGTACGCATAAAATCAGATTGCCTTGGTCCTTGCTCTTCCTGAATACAAAGAAAAGCTTTGGTTGGTTCAAATTTGGGGAAAGAACAAAAGGTTTCTGAATCTAAGGCTGAGAAAGGGACTAACTCTGTTCCCCAGAATTTCGAATTAAAGTTGGGGATTTCCATGGAAAAAGAAGCCCAGAAAATTCCTTGACAGATGATGAAGATAAATTTTTAACATACTCTGTGTTAATAGAGATATTATTTACCAGATATAATCCAATGGCAATATTTACAGTTACATTTGTTAACAATATGTTTCTATCAACAATATTCTCTGCTTCTAAGATACTTATAGAAGAGATGCTTGAGATACTAGAACAACTTGTTAAATCATTTGAAACTAAAAAACCCCACTCTCCTACTATTAATTGCTATAGATTTTGTTATCAATAAATCAATTTGATGTGGAGATGCTGAGTAGAATAAAGAATTAGAGTCTCCCTAGACAATGGGAGAATATTTTAATATTTTATGCCAATGTACCCACAAACTACGACTTATACAACAAAAAATAATATTTAGAATTTATTGGACTCTGCTTGTACTTTAAAAACACTTTCTAATTTTTTCTTTGACAGTGGGTGTATTTTTATCTTGTGTTTTGTTTTTCTGTCATAATTTAAAAAGGAATAAAGGAATAAATTAAAAAGAAAAACACTCAGCTTTTCCACAGGACTTTGAATTACCTTTATCACATTTTTGGTATGTTTGGTTTAGATGCCAGAGAGGAGGTTACAATTTTAAATCAACTATTTTTATTTTAAAAGGGTATATTATATTCACTTTGGTAAGCACCAAGAGGACTTAAGGAGTTCTTGGTAGATAAATAATTTACACCCTCACAGTCTGTTCCCCATTTGCATCTTTCTTTCAGGCCCTGGATTTGATCCCTCTTGATCAGGATTGGACACATACAGAAAAAGTCTAGCTGAGAAAACCCCTTGGGGGGCCAGGGAAGAAGGGGGGCAAAGGGACAAAAAAAAGAATAGTACCCATTTAGATGTCCATCCTTGTCTCTTCTTTAATAGAGTTTGGGACACACCTGGATTTGTCCCCATTGTTGCCATTTAGGCCTATAAATTAAATGTTACCAGAGCTTTAAAAATAGGAGTATCTTCTTCACCAACTGCTTTTTGACATTGCTGAAGGTTTTGTCTTGATTACTTTCAATAAAAATTGAAAGTAAGGATGACTGTCTTGGCTCACTAAGCAACCAGATTTTATCACTAATTACAATCCTTTATTACCAGTAGTTTAATAGGTTTATGATTGGTCATAAAACAATTCAGCTTGGGAGTACATAAAAGGAATGAGTTATACAGCTGTGACATCTTAATGTCAATTCACTGTAATCATTTTATTATCTTTAATGGGCATGTTTTCCCCCCTCAGTAAGTTGGTTTGCATTCCTTTAAATGGGATAGTCAAGTATAGGAGGCAGAGAGAAACCACATAAATATACACTAAAATACTTAATGACGCACTTAAGAAACTTTTAATGTCAAAAGTATGTATCATACCTGTGGAGACACATTATGGTAATTATAATAAAATAATAGGTGCTGCTGTAATAATCTAACTTTTTCAATAGAAGACAGCTTCTTTGTTTCTACATATGTTTTCTTCATTAATAGTTCTTCACATTGCTGTGATTGCATGGTGTCAAGAAGGATAAAATCTGGTGCATTTGCTGCATCAGACTCTTCTCAATTTGAATTAAGGAGATGATAATCTGTTTGATGTTGAGGTTAAGATCTAAATAGGACCAATATGTAACATAACAAGCTGTAAGAGAGGCAACCCATTCAACCCTGCTTTTCTGGTTCCTTGGGGTAAATGCATGGAACTTTGGTCCATTCCATTTGTTTTTTATGCAGCAATTTTTTAAAATTTCATTAATTTAACCAAATAATCAAATTATAACATTTCTGGAATTTTGCCTTTCTCAAAACATTTTCTCTAGGACAGGTCATTTGACTGTTTCATATTTATTTATTTATTTTATTTATGAGACTTATATGCCGCCCTATCTCCCTGAGGACTCAGGGCGGCTTACAATCATAAAAAACAATAGTACAAATATTGAAAAAATATTAAACCCAAAGTCTCATAAGACTGCTAAAATTTAAAACTACAACTAAAACCCCTCCCCCCCATCAGTCCGGGTAGGTTAGTTGGAACAGCCATGTTTTTAGGCCACGGCAGAAGGATCGGAGGTCAGGGGCCACCCGGAGCTCCAGGGGCAGCTGGTTCCATAGGGTGGGTGCTCCCACAGAGAAGGCCCTACCCCTAGGGGCTGCCAGCTGACATTGCCTGGCCAACGGCACCCGGAGGAGGCCCTGCCGGTGAGAGCGCACGGGATGTCGGGAAACCGTTATTGGCAGCAGGGCCTCCCGCAAATACCCTGGTCCAATGCCATGAAGGCATATGACTGATTTCACAGTCAACATTTTAACTCTTCATATCATTTGCAAAGTGATATAAATCCCTAAACAATCAGTAGAAAAAAAATTATCTAGCACTGTTTCATCTCCTCTGATAGCAGAGGGAGATGGCCACCCTCGGAAAGGAACAGTACCTCACATCCATTTTTCTATACCAGTATTGCTCAAGCTTAGCAACTTTAAGATGGGTGAACTTCAAATCTCAGAATTCCCCCAGAAGCATTCTGGGTGTTGACTTCCACACATCTTAAAGTTGCCAAAATGGAAGAACAGTGGTCTATATTATAAAAAAAAAACTTCTGACATTAGAACTCAAAGACTGGGGAGGACAACACATATGAGGAGGAAGAATACATTTGATTGTTCAATCTTTCTTGTTCATTATCAAGAAAGCACCTGAATATGCACATTCTCCCACAGAATTAATAAATGAGAGACATACACACTGTACCTACAATTTGTGTTGCTTTCATTGTCCTAGTGATTCATATCTATATAATTGTAGTTAAGTAATAATACATGAAGATGTACATCATATCCTCTTTTGTTTTTGTTTTAATAGATAACCTATATCAGTGGCAAATCCCATATAGCAGGAAGCTCAAGAATTACAGCATTTCAGAAATGCTCGTTCAGTCGAGACTTAATTGTAAAAACTGTAAGTTCTCAGATTTACAGAAAACCTATTAAAGCATAGTCTGTTTGAAACATTTCCTTTTTTGTAGCCTTTTCCCTGAGTTCTGTGCCTCTTTTCAAACTCATTGAGTTCTTCATACTTTGCCTGATTCCCACAATCTCTCACACTCACTTTTTTTTGATGCAAATGTGATTTGCATGCAATTTTTAAAATTTTTCTAAATCACCATTTAATTGATTTTAAAGCTGTGATAATGTTTTGCATTCATTTCAGCCATTGTTATTTCAATGTAATTTGTGTCATTGAGTTACCCTTAAAATCCATTACTTTATTTTATAGTACGAATAACATAATACTATAGTTATCATTCTAGGTGATCTGTCTGAATATGGTATTCACTGTAGATTAGTCCCACTGGCTATTAATTAAACATCTAGAATTTTAAAATCACTTTTTTATTTTTTTAAAATACTTGTTTTCCACTTCCATTGAATGAATCTAAGCAGTTTACAAGTTGTACAATATAACAATAGTGTCACATTAATTTTTTTTAAAAAAACCCAGTAATGTTTAAAATTAATTTAAGTGCAAACTTCTACAATAACTGCAATAACTTCAAAACTTCATGTTTGGCCCCATCACTTGTCTGAAGCTGATGTACTAACACTTCTCCTCCAGTTCTTCATCTTCAAAACAGCTAAATTTTTACCAATTTCTAAACTTGTAAGAATGGGGAGCTGACTTAATGTCAGAGAACAAGCTATTCATTCCCATTCATCACATTCTAAGGGTTGCGGGCTTAAGTAGCCACTCAAATGTGCTTTGAAACAAATGCGTTTCCTGCAGTTTTGTACATTACGACAATAAGAGTTTCATCCAATTAAGATATGAGCACTTGTGTAATGTATCACTGGAAGTTTTTTTTATTGATGTACAACAAGCTAAAGCACTCTGAACTTCAGATTATGAGACCTGAATAATATAATTTGAAGATTTATATTCCAGTTTTTTAAAGCAAAATTATACGACATAAATGGAACAATGTCTTATTCTGCACAATTATAGCTAGGATAGAATATAGAGATATATAATAGAACTGATTGTGCTATTTTTTCAGTGAAATTAAATTTGTTAGCATTTATTGTTTGTTTTACTTAAATGGCTTCAGCCAAATAATTATAATAAGTCTGCCACATTTGATCTGTAAAACCCAGAGAACAAAGATAATTTTTTATATTACTATTTGCAACTTAGATTTTATAGCCCTTTTTTGCAGAAAAGCTCCATATAGAGGTTATATGAACTTAAACATCAATTCTGACTTCTCTCAACATCAGTATTCAGTAGGTAAAGATATTTCAATGCTAACTTATTAGTTATATGTATGTAATCTAAAATGTGATTTAAATACTTTTTTTCTTTTTATTATAGCACCAGTACTGGTTGCTATGGAAGCCGGCTGATGGTGTTCTTTTACAAAAGAGATTTTAAGATCATGCTTTGTTTATTTATGTACTTTTTAAAAAAAATTGAAGTATTTTAGTTTAACCTCACAGGATTGTTGTTGTGAAGAAAATAGGAGGAAGAAGATGTTGGATGTGTTTGCTGCCTTGAGTTAATTGTAAAAATAATAAAGACAGAGTATTACTAACCAAATAAAATAAATAAATAACATAGCCTAGACCAGAGGTGGTATTCAGCAGGTTCTGACCGGTTCTGGAGAACCAGTAGTGGAAATTTTGAGTAGTTCGGAGAACCCACAAATACCACCTCTGACTGGAGATTTTACAGTATCCCTCCCCTGCCATGCCCACCAAGCCACATCCACAGAACCAGTAGTAAATTGTTTTGAATCCCACCACTGGCCTAGACATATAACACATGAATCCTTCATTCTGATAAAATTCAATAATAAAACATAGAATAGTTTAAAATATAAAGACTTTCTATCCTATTAAACTTTACCTTATTCTTAGCCTTGCTATTTTCAATGGGACATACATTGTCAAAATTTATGCCAGTTACATAGTATACACTCCCAAGGAATTAACTAAATGTTGTCTTTCTGAACTGATCACTTATGATTTATACATTATACTATTTTATTATAATGAGATGTGACAAGTAGGCAGCTGCACTGCAACTTCTGAACACATAATATTTCAACATTTCAGGATGACATTTAACTGTGTCTATTAATCAATACCTTATATTAATTCTTTAATCAGATTCTTAAGCTTTTTAAACTTAAATAGATGATAAATTCTAATAGCAAACTACAAAGATTGGAGTTTTTCCAACCCTCCCCCAACTCTCTTTAAAGGTCTTCCAGCTGTTCTAGTAATGGAGTAAATCCAGTCAGGAAAAGAAAAACAAACAAACAAACAAAATGATTTGGTACATATGTATTTTCTCTTCATAGTTTGTCCAATGTCCAATCTGAACAATACATGAAAGTTGGGTTTACATATGTGCTTAACCCAGTCAACCTCTAATAACACAATCATGTTCAGTATCTAGAGAGCCAGTCTGCTGGAGTATTAAGGCACCAGGCTAAAAGCCAGAAGATAATAAGTTCTAGTCTCATCTTAGGCACAAAACCAGTTGGATGATCCTGGCCTGTCACTCACTCTCAACCTTAAGGAGGCAATGGCAAACCACTTCTAAAAACCTTGCCTGCAGGACTAATCCAACACTGACTCAAGGACACAGACAAAAAAATAACCCCTGCCCACTTTTTCTAACACTGTCTGGCAATCCATGATTATGATTGTACAGGAAAAGTGTTATTGTATTAGTAGTAGTAGTTCTTAAACTGGGGGCAATTACTCTCAATTTGGCAATTGGGCATTTCCTGGGGATAATGGGACATTGTCAGTCAAGGATCTAGTTTGGGACAGTTGTTGCCAAGACAGAGTCTTGGACTGCTGACATTATTTGACATCAGGAAAAAGTGTAACTGGGTCAAGCCATTTAAGAACCACTGTCTTAGATCAACAATCCTTTCCCCACAGTCAAGGGAAAAAACCATGCTGAAATCTGGTCAATATTTGGGAGGCAGGTTCTTTCAAGCCACAGCAGTGTATTCTATAATGGAACAGCTTCATTCACTGATCATTTAGTTGGAAGGCTCATTGGGGGGAACTTGTGTACTATCCTACAGCTGAGTGGTCTTTGATGTTTCAATGACATCCCATTCTTGGCACTGACCTGGTTAAGCATGACTCCAGCCTAAATTATTTCAGCTTCTAAACTGAGAATCTGTCATTAAACTTACGAAGGAAAAGCATTTTACTCCTAATGAAGCAAGGACGACACAGGTCTATGTACCATGTTTTATAAGTCTGGTCACCTGTCTGAGACTGAAACTGGAACAGAAGTCACTTGAAATGAGTCCCTCTCCAAACAGGCGCCAAGTGCTATCAGATCTGACATATCAGCCATCTGTTTCCAGAACAGGAGTGGGGATGAGGTGGGGGTGGGTGCAGAGAACGGATGTTCCTCTTATGTAGCAGTGGAAATTCAGCCCATTCTATGCAAGAATCTTTGGCTGAGAGCCAACATCTTTGAACTTTTCCATACAACTTGACATACTTGCCCCAATTTCTCTGACTTATACAAACAGCTGGGAATAAAACATTTGCCTAGAAGGAGCTGGGGAAGGGCTAGATTGCTTTTCATTCTTTAAAAAAGATAAAGGAAAAAGGGCAGTAGTTTTGAAAAGAACTGTATAAAATTCAGCCAGGGCAGGCAGCAGAGAGAAATTTCTGTCAGAGCACTGTGATAAATGAAAGGGCTCTCACGGCTCGACGATTTGTTTAGACCTCTTGTTTCGACTACAACTCTGCTTCACAAAACTAGCATTGAAGTATCTCTCGTTCAAACATAACATAACCTGACAATGATCAGCCCACTGGGCTTTTCTTAAGAGAAGGCCATATTGTTCGGCTCAGGAAAAATGCTCTAGCTGTAGATGTCCTGAGACATGCAGGAAAAGCAGTGTGCGGAAGACTTTCCAGTACATTAGTAGTATATGAAAGGAACTGACCGCTTGTACATTAATATTGTCTTGTTCTAGGGAGTGACATATGGGAAAGCACTGAAAAAGAGACAGCTTATTTCCTCCATATTTTTTTGTTTTGTTTTGCTTTGATACCAAGGCACTGGGACATGATGGTTGCGATGGTGTAAGGACTCACTAGTAGTACTCATGGCGAAAGATATTATATAATTGGCATAGAGCTTAGCAAATTGTTTACACTCCAAATGACTTCATTTTTTTTCTCCCTCTTCCTATTCACTCCCTCCCCCTCCTAAATTTAAAGCACCTACTGCATATTTACTTTAGAAATGGTTGTGACATGAAGCATTTTGTACAGCAGCCAAATCCATTAATACAAAACAGGTTTCTGCTAATGGCTTCCGAGTGCTCTTATTTTTGTGCATACCGTAGACAATTTTTTCAAAGTGTTGAAAAAGGCATTAAAATGTATGTTCAACAAACATTTGACTTGATGAGCAATGCAATTTTTAGAAGAGTAAACCAAAAAATAATATAAGCCAGGGCATACTTCATTAGCCAGCTTCCCATTGATTTCAGTGGGAAAGGATTTAACATCTGCTTTTCTACCACAGAAAACAATGGAATATTGTCAGGGCAGGGATGGGTTGCATCATAACATTAAAAACAAAAAGACAATTGTGAAGAAATGTGCATGTGTTTAATAAATATTACCATTTGTGTATATCAACTGTTTTTCCAATTCCCTTTTATTTTAATGGAGTTTATGCAGACAAATTTCTTGTGGGTAATTAGAGTTCATCCTATACATAAGATTTGTTTGGCTGAGAAAGACTTAATATGGAATGAAGGGGGAAAGGGAGCTGAGATTTCATACTGAGTAAGAGCTCCTGGAAAGTTCAGTGGTGCAATTGACATTTCAATTGATATTTTTTTTTAGCAAATTGGCCAGGAGATCTTTCCAGTGGAATGTGGTCACTGCCATCTGAGACATATCATCTTATAAGGACATGAGCAATCTGAGGTTAGGTTCAAATGCTATAGATATCAACAAGGTGGAGAAAATGTGTTCATTTTTCAGACAAATGGGATGTATATAAATATACCTTTGCTTGAGCTATGCTTTTTCTTTTCTTATTAGGTATGTTCCGAGTTTCAAGAAAGAATGAAAGAATGACAATTGCTATATAATAATAGCTGCTAATAACCCTTAATAAAGCACTATGGTCCCTAAAGCAAGCAACTGCAATGATATTTCCTAACAGACAGGAAGCAGCAGGTGAAGCTAGGCAGAATCACATCTGATACCTCTACAATTAGCACAGGAACCCCCCCCTTAAGGCTGTGTGCTTTTTCCACTTCTTTTCACTCTGTATACCAATGACTGCATCTCAAATGATCCATCTGTTAAAATACTGAAGTTTGCAGATGACATAACAGTGATTGGTCTCATTTGAGATGACGAATCCGCATATAGACAGGAGGTTGTACAACTTGCCTCGTGGTGTAACCAGAACAATCTGGAACTGAACACACTCAAAACCATAGAAATGGTGGTAGACTTTAGAAGAAACCCTCTCATACTACCACTAGACAACACAGTGTCAACAGTAGAGACCTTCAAATTTCTAGGTTCTATCATATCACAAGACCTAAAATAGACACCTAACATCAAAAATGTCATCAAAAAAGCACAACAAAGAATGTTCCAACTCAGAAAGCTCAAACTGCCCAAGAAGCTGCTGTTACAGTTCTACAGAGGAATTATTGAGTCTGTCATCTGCACCTCTATAACTGTCTGGTTTGGTTCTGCAACCCAACAGGACAGACACAGACTTCAGAGGATAATTAGGGCTGCAGAAAAAACAATTACTACCAAGCTGCCTTCAGTCAAGGATCTGTATACTGCACGAGTCAAAGAGAGGGGTGAAAATATTTACAGACCCCTCACATTCTGGACATAAACTGTTTCAACTCCTTCCCTTAAAATGATGCTACAGAGCACTAGAACAACTAGACACAAGAACAGTTTTCCCCCCAAAAGCCATCACTCTGCTAAACAAATAATTCCCTCAACACTGTTCAACTATTTACAAAGTCTGCACTACTATTACTATTAATCTTCTCATCATTCCTTATCACCCATCCCCTCCCACTTGTGACTGTATGACTGTAACTTTGTCGCTTGTATCCTTACGATTTATATTAACTGTTTCCTAGTATGATTTGATTGCTTATTGTACCCTATGACTATCATTAAGTGTTGTACCTTATGATTCTTGACTCTTGACAAATGTATCTTTTCTTTTATGTATACTGAGAGCATTTGCACCAAGACAAATTCCTTGTGGGTCCAATCACACTTGGCCAATAAAGAATTCTAATATCAATGGAATGTCATTTCTAGAATTATTTTCCTCTTTGATATGAGCAACCAAATTTATTCAATTATTCATTAAGTATGCTAGGAGTGCATCATTGAGCCATCTTCTGTAGAACAGGTATTGCTATGCCCTGAATAAATCCTTCACAGATGTTTTTCACTGCTATTGATTATCCAATCTATTCTTCTCCAAACAGTTTCTCTCAATATATCCTTGTGTACTGGATCATTATTTAGGAACAACACATCAATTGGTCTTGCTAATTGAAAGTGATGGAAATTGTAGTCTATTGTATTTGCAAGCATCAGATTAGGGAATAAAGTAAGTTTTGATTATTCCTTAAAAATAACAATAAAAAAATCCCAACTGCCTCCATTCCTCCCCCCCAGAAAACACTGTTTAAAACTTTATCCTACAAAATGGATAGCTGTTGTTTTCAGTGCATTATATACCTAGCTGGTAGGTTTGCAATGTACTGCATATTTTTTTAGATAAAAAAAAATTGTGAAAAATTCATTTAAGTCTAGTTAATACCCTTGACTAATAGTATAATTAATTTTGTTGGATGTTGACTAATGTAAGCCAGTATATTATATGATACAAATGAATACCCAAGAAAAATACCTTTAATATTATTGTGTTCTTTGTTAAATTTTATTTGCATATTAATTGATTTGATAACTTTCTCAATCTGTCCAAATGACTCAAAGTTTTTCATACTATACATTGATACTGATTGATCAAGATACATCTTTTCTAGGAGTACAGAAGATTCACATAAATCATCAGATATTTTCATTTGTTTTGATGATGGTTGCACTGAAAAGTAGCCTATTATATTATATATTCATTCTTTTTATTAGTCTTCCTGATTAAAAGTTGAATTGATAGGAAAAGATATCAAATTTGGCCTTATTTGGATACCTCATAAAGATTAAGACTAGGTTTACATATGTTAAACCCAGTTTTCTTTAATCATTGTTTGGTGAATAAGTCATCTGTCTTAATAACAGATTAAGCTCTAGGTTTTACAAACCGTATCTGGTGGGTTCTCAGGCATGCAAGCCAAAACCGAAAAAATCATCTTCATTCTTGGCTCCTCCTAAGAAAGAAGTCAAAATATTTTATGGGTGGTGAAGGTGGGTTTGTGCTATTTCTCCATTATGTAAATGGAGTACAATACGTGGAAAACTGGAAGAGCAGGGAAATGGAAGAATAATATAAAACTAATATAATTATTGATACAAAATATTAGAAATGAAAAGAAATTGCCCATCGTTTTTGAAATATAGTTGCAACACAATAATACTGTTTTCTCAAGTTGGTGAATCGTTTGTGTAAAATAGATAAAATAACTCATTTTTAACATTTTTAACTCACCTCTGGCATCAGAAGTCTGAGACTGACATAGGAAGAATTGACTAATAAACTTAGGAATACAAACAGGCTAATTACTTTTGCGAAGGATGAGTTCCAAGACTTGGCTCATTTTTACTTCAGTACAAAATGAGTAATTATGAGACCACTAAATGCTTCCATTATTTGATTTTAGGAATGAAATTGGCTAAACCAGTTTGACAGTGCTGACCCTGTCATCAGACAAAATAAGAAAGCAGTCTCAGGTAGCAGATGCTGGAAAAAGTAAAATAGTGACAAGGTGCATTGGCCAAAATTCCACATCAAAAACAGGGTTTCCAAGGTAGCTCACTGTCCTTAGATGACATCTGCTGAAGAATAAAGATTCAAGATTGAAGAAAAAAACCATGGAAAGCTACAGCACAAATTTATCTTGCCTTTGTCTTAGGTTGAAAAATAAATTGAATCTGTACAGGATGAGCTATTTTATTAAAACAGTAGTCACTGATATACATGCAAGCATGGGAATAGATGGTGTGATGGGAAAGGGTGAATAGATGACAAAGAGAAAGAGTGAGTGTGTGAAAGGAATCAAATGATGTATTTTCAACATACCTACTGTACATTGTATATTCTCCATTTATAGCATTTTAGGTTTAAAGCTACCATTTTGAAAAAAGAAAAAAAAACAAATTAGTTTGGCTTAGCTTGAAATGTGGGTTTTGTTTTAATTGCTTGATATGTTTTGTTTTAATAATATGACCTTTTTCAAAGGGCAAGGTAGGACAGCAATTTTTTCAAATTAGTCTATTTTATTATTTTTATTATTTTTATTATTTATTTGACTTGTATGCCACCCCCTCTCCAAAGGGACTTCAGGGTGGCTAACAACTAAAAACTGACAATAAATTAATTACCTAAAATAGTATTAAATATTACAAGCCAAATTCCTCTAAAACCCACAGATCCTAACTAAATTTAAAACTCCCCCAGAGGTCAGCAAAGCCCAGCCAGTTCGAAAAGCCAGGTTTTCAGATCATGGCGGAAGGTACGAAGGTCAGGGGCCAAACGGAGTCCTGGGGGTACTTGGTTCCATAGGCATTGAGTCGCAGACGGCACCCTGCCTGTGGGCTCACACAGGGCGGTTGGCTTTTGATGCCAGCAGGAGATGCTCCCGTAAATATCCTGGACCCATGCCTTGAAGGACTTTGTATGTCAGCACCAGGACCTTGAACCTCACCTGGAGGGCAACTGGTAACCAATGCAGGTTGCACAGGAGGGGTCTAACATGGGAGTACCGGGAAACTCCCATCACAACCCGCGCGGCCGCATTCTGCACCAGCTGAAGCCTCTGGATGGTGTGCAAGGGCAGTCCTAAATAGAGACCATTGCAGTAGTCGAGTCGAGAGGTAACAAGTGCATGAGTGATCGTGCGCAGGGCATCTCGGTCCAGATATGGGCATAACTCGTGAATCAGCCAGACCTGGGCAAAGGCCCCCCTGGCCGCAGCTCCCACCTGCTCCTCCAACCTGAGCTGCGAGTCCAGGAGAACTCCCAGGTTCCATGCCCTGTCCATGGGGGGCAACACCTCTCCCCCCATGACCAAAGATGGAATATCTTGACTGGACCGAGATGTTGGTATGCATAACCACTCCGTCTTGGCCGATTGAGCTGAAGCATGTTTCTGTCCATCCAGATCCATACTGCATCCAGACAACGGGATATCATGGAGAGGGCATCACTGATGTGGTTTGGGGTGGAGATGTACAACTGTGTATCATCAGCATACTGATGATATTTCACCCCAAAACCACGGATGATCTCACCCAGCGGCTTCATATAGATGTTGAACAGGAGGGGTGAGAGGACCGACCCCCCGAGGGACCCCACAAATGAGGGCCCTCGGAGTCGACCTCTGCCCCCCTGCCAACACCGATTGCAAGCGCCCTGAGAGGTAGGAGGAGAACCACTGCAAAACAGTGACCCCCACTCCCAGCCCCCCGAGACGCCACAACAGGATACCATGGTCGATGGTATCAAAAGCCATTGAGAGATCTAACAGGACCAGGACAGAGGAGAACCCCTTGTCCCGCGCCCTCCAGAGATCATCAACCAGTGTGACCAATGCCGTCTCTGTGCTAAACCTGGGTCGGAAGCCCAATTGGTATGGATCCAGGTAGTCCGCTTCCTCCAGGAAAAGCGGAAACTGCTGAGCCACCACACTCTCAACAACCTTCGCCAAAAAATGAAGGTTGGAGACCAGACGAAAGTTGTTCAATATGGCTGGGTCCAGAGCAGGCTTCTTCAGGAGGGGTCTCACCACCGCCTCTTTCAAGGCGGCGGGGAAAGAACCCTCCCTTAGTGAAGCATTGTCCATTGCCTGGAACCAGCCGCACATGACCTCCCTGGAGGCATACACCAACCAGGAAGGGCACGGGTCCAACAAACATGTGGTGGAACTCAGCTGTCGTATAATCCTGTCCACTTCATCCTCAGAAACATGATCAAACTCAGTCCAGGTCATGTTGGCCAGACTACTTGTATCCTTGACATCAGACCACTGTAAAGTAGAGCTCAGCCCCTCCCGGATCCGAGCGACCTTATCCAGCAGATATTGTCCAAATTCCTCAGCATGACCCCGCAACAGGTCCACCACCACCCCAGTTGTAGGAGGGAACAGGTGACCCTAAGCAGGGCGGCTGGGCGGTTATCTGCAGATGCTATGAGAGTGGAGAAGTAAGCCCTTCTTGCCGCTCCCAGAGCAACCAGGTAAGTCCTAATATAGGCTCTTAACTGGGCTCAGGCGGGACCGGAATGGGTCGACCTCCACCTGCTCCCTAGGTCCCTTCTATGGTGCTTCATCTCCCGCAGCCCCTCAGTATACTTAATATAGATAAGTGAAAAAATTAATATAGATAAGTGAAAAAATTACTCATTTGAAAAATACCACTTAATCAAGAATCTTGGTAGGGATGGTGCCAAAACACAGTGTGGATATACAGATTGAGCAATCTGATGACATCACTGAAGCAAATAGAGATTGCATAACAGAAACGCAAATATTTTTGGTCGGAGGTGCTATGAGAAAAGTCTGTTAAAGCAAATGAAAGTCACTTGTCAGCCTAAAAAGGCTGACAGAACTGGCATGGTTTTGATGGAGCATTACTATTCAGGCAACTTTCTCCCTTTCTATGTGCAAGAAATCCAACCTCCACATGCAACTGTTATAAATAACTGTGACAAAGCAGGATAATAATAAACTACACCCTCTGGTGACACATGTGAATAAATTTGGTATAAAAACAATCTGAAGTAGATTAGAGAAAATAGAAATGGCCCTCAGAAATCTTGTGAACTGAACTGAAACTCTTATACACTCCCTCACAAAATCCTCAAATTTTGGCCCGGGCTGAGACTCCTACTGTGCCCTTTGTTTAGTTTTAGTGAAATGTCAACAGCATTTCACAAATTTTTGTAAAATTCTCTTGGATTTTTTCACTGCAGCACTGCTGTTCTTCCAGCCTCAACAACTGGAAGCTCCCAAACTCCCGCTGAGTCATAACTGACACTTCTATATCATGCAGAAATAAATTGGCACAAATGATGTAAAAAGTTTAGTTATATAATTATACAAATTACACAGATCATTAAATATACTATATATATGGATTTAATGGAATTTTTTTTAATGCAATGGTTATTTTTCCTCCCAAAGAAAAAAATGCAGTTATATGGTTCATAAGTGGAGCTCCAGCTGAATTTAACAGCCCAGCCACACCTGCATGGACATTCATTGATGCCCATATATTAATTTCTGTCAGCATTGTTTCTGCTTGTCATGTGCAGTAGGATAGTGGACATATACAGAAAAGAGAATGAAACATAGAATTAGATTTACACAAAAGTGAGGGGAAGTAGGGTCAGCTTTCATGCCTTTGCTTCAAGAAAGGCTGCAACTGGATTATTTTCATTGAAATGTTAAAAGATTTACTTCAAGGGACCTGGAAAAGATCAGATGAATCGCTTGTATCTAGTGTGCAATATTTACTCATTATTGAGGGATCCATTAAATAGAGGGGCAGTGAATCAGTTTGTCGCGCAAAGCTATACAGTGGTCAACTGTACACTGTCGGAGAGTTCATGAAAAAGTCATTAGCTTGCCTCCCCTCCTCTTTCACTGTCAGGCAGCATCATGTCATAAATAGAGTGACTTGTCGAGCAAGATATCAATCTATCTAGGTATCACCCACTTCCTGTCTCTGGCCATATGTTTCTTTTATTTATGTCAAGAAAATAGCATTTACACAACCGCTGCAAGTTGTTTACAGAAGTTTAACTCCTGTGATATAGTCCCACTTGTGTTGCATGCTTTTAACCCATAGATAATACATGAGCTTGTACATTTTAAAATATGCTACTGCATGCACAATAGAATAAACACAGACCTGAACTGACAGCACCATCTGCCAAACACAGTTGATGTCAGGGGACTGGTCTCTGCACACTATTCTGCCTCTTTGCTCTTGAGATTATGATATTTGAAAGGCATAAATAACCTATTTTTTTACAGTTTTATTGATTATTCAAATTCCTTGAAAAGAACTTCACTAAGAAGCAGAACCATATTTGGAGCTATTCCTTTTATTAAAGCTGATGTACCCTTACTGTGAAATATGAGGGAGAAAACTGGTGAATCATTTCCCTTATTTTCAGGTGTTATGGAATGGGTATAGTGATGAGTGTGCATATCTGATTAACTTGATAGAATTATGTGAGTCATAGTGAAAATATTTGGGAAGCAGGGCGCCAGACTGAAGAATGCCCATTCAAATTTGAGGATAATTTTAACCTTGTGACAAATGTTTACGAACAAATTTTGGGGTGTGAAAATTGTGGGCTCTTCCAAGCTAAAACTGACTTTTAGGAAGGAAGGAAGGAAGGAAGGAAGGAAGGAAGGAAGGAAGGAGGGAGGGAGGGAAGGAGGGAGGGAGGGAGGGAAAGAAGGAAGGAAGGACCATCATTATTGCTAAATGTATATTGGAGACAAGCCAAAGTCAAAAGACAATCTACAAAAATCTTTAAAACAGCCCTTAAAATACGGAATGAAAGGGAAACAGAACCATAAAAACTGAGCCTATATGCCTTTGGAATGTTCTTCTGGACATAGTCATGCCCTACAGATCTTTAGCAATTGAGACGCAGATATTTCCTAGGATTTTGTCAGATGAAGTCCTCAAGGGTGAGCTGTAGAAATTTTCAGTTCTATGTTCCTTTTAATGTGCTATTTAATTATTTATGGTTTTTCAACTTATATACACAACTCAATCATATACCTTGATTTGAGCATCCATATGCATGCAAACATAGGAAGAAAAAAAACTTAGATTCAGTGACCAACAGATTACCCAAGTGAAAATATGTCAAGAGGGAGAAGAATTGAAAATGATTCTTAATTTTACCATTATCCAAAATGTACTAAAACTGGTTTGGTTGATTTCACCTAGGCAAACGATGGTTTTATTTTGAAAATTTGAAAAAGAATTAATCCTTTATGCCTTTCCTTTAATCTCCTAGTATCTCCCCTCATGATGTTCAAGAAATGACACAATAGAGCCTTATGAACCCCTTCACTTTATCCAGAACAGCATCAACTATAGATCTTATATTTGGTAGAATTGTTCCCTAGACACTACCATTGTTGCAGATTTAATCAGGTTTTTCCTCAAGTAACACATTGGTCAGCAATTTTTTAGTAAGATTTAAAGATATAGAGTGTGGCTCTTGGTTGCATCAAACTTTATGAGTATTAGTGTCATTCATTCCAGGATATAGAAGAAGAATTCATCACAGCCTTACATATTTTAATTTTCCTACAAATTTCATCACTATCTGTTGAAAAGAAAATGGAGGTGGTTCCATTTTTCCCATTCTAGTTTATTAAGAAATGGAGCACCTTCCACTTTTGAGGAAGTGGATTCTAGTATCAAATTAGAAGTCATTTTTAAAGTGATCCAGATTAGGTCATTTCATTTGCTGCACTCTAGATTAGGTGGCCTCTACACCGTTCCTAACTTGTTTTCCTTGAAAATACCTAGTATTGACAAATGGATGTAAAAAAAAATGTGGCAGGTTCTGAGAAATGAAGTATATAAAAGTACTTGAGATATATAAATATTAAGTATATAATCATGTTACTGCCTTTGCATGTTAACTGAATTGTCTTCATAGTGAAGCCATTATGTGTTTCTTAAGCCATAGACTTTCAACGATGAGCAAGAAATAGAGTTAAAATGATTATTTCATGTAGCAATATGATATTGTATTATTGAGCAATGATCAGAGCCTTCTGATCAGTAAACTATATTTAGCAGGGTTGTAAAACTTTGCGAAAACCTGAGACAAGGGGGAAAACATGTATGTACACAAATTATAGAACATTGGAGTATATGTAATACCTAGTTGTTAAAACTCTTCACAGATATCAGCTGGCTATTTTATAAAATGTATACCTTGGTTCGCAAAAGAAGTACGTTGATACCTAAAGTTGAAAAATAGGATTATTATTGTTTCAGGTACCTTGAAAGGATTTTTTTGTTATATTATTTTGTTTATAAGGAAAATAGCCTTTTTGCCTGTTTTTTTTCATTTTTAGCTATTTAGAAGCAGCAAGTAGTAGGTGAAATGTTAATGCTGAAAGCAGAGGAAGCTGTCAACATTCAACCAAAACAAAGAAAGTTGTGTGTTCTGGACATGTCAGAAAGCAGAAAAAAAGCAAAAATAAATGAATAGTCAGAACATTGCCGCTGCATACATTTCTACTTTCTACTGTAAAACTCTCAGCGATATTTAGATTAGCCAGATAAGGGTAAGTGTCTGAATGTTTTTTAGCACTGACCTTTTGGGGTATCGTAATACAAACAGTATTTGTGGTCTTTGATGTTCTTTGAGATTGGTGATTTTTTGCAGATGTTTCATTACCTAACTAGATAACATGATCAGTGCTAGAAGGGAATTGATTCTCTGTTTATATACAAGTAGCTCACTCCATAAGCATTGGAATATTCTTGGTAGTTCCTTGATTAGGCTGTTTACTGTTTGATTATTTGCTTGAGTTGGTAGGTCCTTGATTGAGATATTGTTTATTCCTTGATTGTTGGTCTAGTGTTAATCCTGGTGTAAATGTCTGTTTATCTGGGTGTTTGGTTCCCAGTATGTCAAAATGCAGTCTTGACAATTTTGCTCTCCCTTGTTTCATGGTTCTGATCTTTGTGTACAAATGGTATACATATTTTTTTTCAATACTGAACTTTTCCTTTGCCTCTGGGTATATAACTGAACATTTTTTTGATTGTCTAGTGAATCATAAGGATTTTGCAAAATACCATGGATTTTTAAAATGAATGTTCTGATTGCACTTATTACTTTTATGCTATTAAACTATTGAACACTTCTTAAAAATTAATCACTGCAAGCTTAATAAACATGATGATTCAAAACTAAATTGATAATAAATTTAAAATGTCCCTTATTTATCACTAGACTTCTATAGTACTACTAAATTATACATTTAGCTTAGGGCTACCATATGTGCAAAACTCTGGGTGACAGCTCTGGATTTCCTTTCTTGCTGCTATCTATTACCTATCCAGAATGCCCAGTCCCAGATATATAATCATAATCTTCTATTCAATTATGTCTGATTCTCAGAGACTGCCTGGATAAGTCCCTGCAGTTTTCTTGGCAACGTTTTTCAGAAGTGGCCTTCCTAGGGCTGAGAAAGTGTGACTGGCCCAAGGTACCTGAGGCCTTGTGCTTAAGACAGGACTAGAACTCACAATCTCCCATTTTTAGCCTGATGTCTTAACCACTAGAAATTGTCTTTCATTAACAGGGGAAAAGCCTAACAGCAAGGATCCCTACATTATCAAATAAGTGAGACTTCTTTTTTCTTTCTCACAACATTCCACAAAGCAGATTAAAAAGCAGTATGATGTTTTAAAAATATAATGAAGCAGAGTAAAAGTACAAAATTAAAAATGCAATAAACTAAATATCTATACAGTATAATACACTATAGATTTAGGCATAACAATTCTTCATCTCTTAAAATTTACTGAAATAAAGGACTTAGTTGCAAATGAAGAAAACTTAAAAAGAAAGATCTTCCAAGCAAAGAAGGAAAATACGATCAAGATACTCCAAAATTTGGATCCCACAATGGAGAAGCTGAAGGGTTGGAGTAATGGAGGATGCAATGGTGTAGACTGACCACAAGTTCCCCTTTATCAACACCTTTTGAGAGTCAGAATTTATTAAGATGAATGATCTTAGTTTAAGCAAACAGAAACAGAAACAAAACCAAAGATTTAACAGTGAGATAGCTGTGAGATATAGAAATAGTTTCAGAAATAGTTTTGATCACATTCTGATTTACCATTAGCTTCCACTTTACATTTAGGAATGGATAATTCTTGCCATTTTCATGTTTGCTAGCCAATCATAGTTCAATTTCTCTTGAGAAATAAAAATATTTAAAGGCCAGAAAATAAAAGCAGCTCATTAGTTGCTCTTATCCTAAGGCACTTTGATGAAGTCATATCTGACTCCAACAATATGAAATAGTTATGAATTTACAAAGTTCTGTGAACACTTCAATATCTAAAACATTTGCAGTTAAATTATTATATCCCAATCTCTTATTTTTGATAAGGAATTTGCTTTATCAGTAAAAATTCAGATCTGCACTGTGTAATTTGAGAGAAAAGGGGTAGTCCAGAATCTGGATCTTTCTCACCACGGCCATCTTGTCGGCATCAGACTTGGACTCCCTGATATAAATGCCTTTGGGTCCTCCCATTAGGGCAATGGGAATGGAAGTGTAAGATAAATGTTTTGGTCCTTTTTGTTTTGGACTTTAAAAACTATATGCTAATAATTTAAAAGAAAATTAGAAAGGAAATTGGCTTGTTGCAAAATAAAATATCAACCTTCAGTATCATTGTTAATGTCTTTTTCGGCCTTAAAACATTTCCAAGGACATTATTTGAAAATAAAATTGGTGGTATAGAATCACTAATTGACTTGCTTTTGGTATTCTTGGCTTTCTCAATTATTCAACATGTATTATCAATAAGAGTTCTTGTTCTCCAGCCTTTTCTAAAACCAGCTTGAACATTTGGCATCTCCCTTTTCATATAGAGCCCTAATCTATGTTGTACGATCCCAAGCATCATTTTGCTAGAAGTAAAATTAAGGATATTGTACAATTGTTCATACACTGTGTTACAGCCCATTATTAATATGTAGACTGATCTTTTCTAGATTTGTTGATGTAGTTTGAGTAGAATTTTACTGCTTTGTTTTTTTTATTTATTTATCCAATGTATAGGCTGCCTGACTCCCATATAACTCCCAAAACAAGATCAAAGCAAAATAAAACAAGCAAAAGAACAAAAATGGGGCTCCATAATCACAATCCTGTTCCCAAGGCCTAAGAGAACAACCAAAGTTTCAAAAGTTTATTAAACAACCTAACAAATTTCTGAGAAGAAACCATTTTATAGGAATTGGTATGGTTTCCATGTGTTGCAAGATGACATTGTTTACATGAACATTACTTGGAGTGTACCCGCTAGGCTTCACTAAATAGGACAGATGGAGATTTAGGTGGTTCCTCAGATAGCCATGCTCTATGACTTGAAAGACTTTAAAGTTGACAATCATCAGCTTGAATTGCACCCAGAAGCTTAATTGGTAAATAGTGCAATTTGCAAAGCAACAGAATGGCATATACATAATGTGGCACCTCCATCACTGTGCTGCTGTATTATAGATCAGCTGTGGCTTCCATATCATACTCACAGAGACCAAATAGATGACATTTTAATAATCTTAGTAATGACTAGGGCATGGGTGACTGAAGGGATTCCTAAACCAGGAAATGCTTTAACTGGTGCAGTAGGTACACCTGTACAAAGGCTCTTTTGGACACAGCTTCTACTTAATCTTTAAGCAGGTGCTTAGGGTCCAATAGATTATGCACAATGCAAAGTGCAACCCTATCAAGAATCAGTCTAATAAGTAGTGGTCAAGCTAACACTGGAGAACTTTGTCTACTTCCTTGGAAGCCACTGATACTTCTGTTACTTGCCATATTTCTATAGGTATTTCCATTGCTTACTTAGCCTTCTGACTTGGATATGAATAAAGTGTAAATTTCATTCTACAGTTCATCTAATACATTACCCATAAGTTCTGAGACTTCAAACTGATTCCTGATGTTCTCCTTGAAAACAGTGGTTATATGGCTATGATCTGTCAGCCCTTCTAGGTAGACCACATCACCTCCACAGTTAAGGACAAATCTAATTTTATTGAAATTGGCACAATCAGAAAATATCTTCCATGTCAGCTTGTACTGAACCTCTTTCTACGTATACCTCCTTCTCCTTCTTATGTTCAAATCTGTTTGAGCTGCTTCCCGATGTTATTTGGCCATTTTGGACTTAAAAAATATTTAAGCTGTTTGCCTAGGCAACTGTTTCTTCACCAAGGTCATCTTCGTTATTCTATACAAGATCATATCCTGGAAAATGGTTAGTTTTCTTATTCATTAGCTTAATTTGAAACTTGCACATGTGGAGTCCATGATGTGTGCCACAATCTAACCCTGACCAAGTCTTTATGTTTATAACTGAGCTATTTATCTCTTGTGTCAAAAATGTAGTAAATTTGATTTCTGCGTACTCCTCTGTTGCTGTCTACATACATAGCCATTGTTAGTTATCTGAAGTTGTCTGTGTTAGCAATGAAGAAATTAGTGGATTGCAGAAACTAAAAGGTGTTTTCCTGCTTCAATTGACCATAACGTTCATCCACCACCTCTCTTTCTGCATTTATTGGAGCACAAATTTAAATAACTGCCATATTAAAGGATTTTCTGCAAAATCTAATTGATATTATTCATTCATTGTCTTCATTGTAGATAGATACTGTCTTTCTTACATCCTTCCTGAGTATCCTACGTACCATTCCTTCTTTTTTGAGTGGTCAGTAGTATGCTCTTCTGTCTGAAAGTATTCAGTTCAAGTCCATTTCAATTTGCTGTTGCCCAAGATGTCAATGTGTAGCCTGTTCATTTCATCTTTCACTGTGTTGAGCTTTTATGCTCCCTATGTTCCACACTCCTAATGTAATTCTGTCTTTGTAGCTTTGGCTTTGCTTTTCCTGCATGGCAACATCAGCAGCTAGATGTCCTGAAGGCTTTAATCTAGCCATGCCATAAATATCATTAGCACTCTGAAAGATCCTCAGCTCTTCTTCGGTGGCATGTTGAGAGCCATTTGCCCTGAGGGGTGCATCATCCAGCACTCTATTGTCAATCATTTTATATTGTCTATCCATGTGGTTTTCTTAGTAAAATGCACAAGTGGTTTGCTATTGACTTCTCTTGCACAGTATGAGACTATGCCTTTGCTGTTGTCACTAAAATGATCATCTGCCTCCAGCACCTTCCTAAATTGCTGCTGCCGGATTTAGCTGTTTTCTTGTTTTAGCTGCTACAACCTTCTTGCCTTGGGTGACTCTATTGGGTGTATATACTCTTGACATACACCCCTAGTGTTCTTTGCTCATCACTCCCAAGACACACTGCACCACCACAATGAGGCAGACTAATAAGATTGGAAGGAGACATCCACATTCACACATATTTTGGGATAAACAATGTTATGAGTATATACTAAATTACCCTATATACAATCCTTTAAATATCCACTCAATAGTAAATTCCATTGATTGCCAAAGGCATGATTCTCAGAGAACTGCAACTTAATCTTACAGTTTTATGGACAAGTTCATGCTGCTGTGGTCACTTGAAATTAGTTTTAAGAAAATAGATTATAAAATGTTTCAGGTTGGAGTAAGTTCTGCCAAACCCACCTAGGGTTGACTCACAGGAAAGTCTTATCACTACATTTCCCATTAGCTGGCATATATTATTTGCATTTTGAACTTACCTCCTGTGGTATTACACAAGAGATGGTTTTTTTGAATGCAGCTTCAAGATAAAGTTAACCTTTTGATTGTCTTCCTGCATATTTACTTAACTGCTGCGCTGTTCTGAAATGGGTTTGTTATTAATGTCACAATTTCAGCAGAAGTCCAATCATCACTGACTCTTTCATCAAGAAGAGGCTGAAATGATTTTTCATACATTGGTGAATTTAGCTTTAAATACATTTGCTGACAGGGCAGTGTGCTGGATGCATGGGGAACAGGGATGGGGGTGAGGTGGGGTGTCAGCTTTTAATTGTAACTGTCTTGCAGAATGGTGTTGTTTTAATATCCTGTATAGATTTTTATGTAATACACTTACTTGCAGGCAGCCTGAAGCAAGAATCAATTCTGTGAAGGATTCTTCTTTTGTTAAAAGCCAATCTTGTTTTAATGATGCATGAAGAAATACTTCGGCATTGACATTTTTCTGTCAGGTTTCTTTTGAAAAATCAATTAAGATAATACTGCTTTGACCTAGTTATCTAGTTAATGCTTATTAGGAATGTAATATGATTTACTGTCAGCATAATAATTTTTTGTATCTTATCCCATTAGCTTGTGCATATTTCAAAGTGTATTACACAATGGTCACTTCTTAAAATGTAATGCAGCAGAATACATTAATTAGATTGACTGAGATCATTAGAAAGACACCATCTCATTGGGCTCTTGTCTCAAATTTGTAAATCATCTCTATCAAGAAAATTCCTTCTGTTTCATCATTTTTAGAACTGTGTTATTTCCCTAATTCATGGGATAAAATTGCAAGTAAAAAGATTCTAATCTGTTTAAATGTACCTCTGTTTAATGGGGGAACAAACATGCTTCTAATATCAAAATTTACAAAAGATTAATATCAAAATTTACAAAAGATTAATATCAAAATTTACAAAAGATGAGTGGATCCTATCACAAAAGAGATACTTCTTTTTGACCACACAAAAAAGAAGTCCTCTGCTAAGGGACTTATGCACCTGTCAAATGAAAAGAAAAGGACAGGTTCCTTATATTCCAGTACAGTTATCTGCAGCTATTGACTGATTAATTATTTATAATTAATAGATTGTGTATATTTTTGTAAATCTACTTTTAAATCTACTTTTATATGTACTGAACTACAGTAATGCAAACCTCACATCATTTATTTCCTGATAACTGGCATTTTGCAGCATTTTTCAGTATATAATAGTACATAGAATAGAGTAGAAAATATTTTCAAAATTTGTTAGTGCTTTGGGAGATGTAGTTAATATATTTCAAAGACACTGGGTTTCTCCTAGATTTTGATGTATTACAATGATAGATTGTGAAGATAAAATATAGAATCCATCTAAAATGTTTTTTTCAATGTTGTGGAAGTTATCTCCAAATAAAACAAGGAAAACCCATCAGAGAAATATAAATGGACAATATAAACATATAAAATTATTAGCGTATTTTGCTTTTTTTAGATACACTTAGAGAAATGTGCAGTCAATAAAGAATCTAGATGAAGCACTAATGAACAAATAGACAGAATAAAACCTGCTTCAATTAATTTATTTCCAGACATGGTATAATCTTGTTAATCAAGACCCAATGTTTTTTAACGTAGATAAAATATAAGGAAATTAAATCTCTTTATCAGCAAAATGATACTATCATGTTTCCTCATCTGTAAACTTTTTTCAATTGTTAAGATATACTGTGTAATAATAACATTTTGTATGAAGTGAATATTGAAATACCTGAGTGGAAACAGTCTCCTAACCTATTGGTCAGTTAGGAGAATGCTACATTTTCCTAACCTATTGCCCAATGGCATTAGCCCTCCTTTCAACATGCTTTCAGGGCAAGAATGGTATTTTGGAAGTTGGAAAATTGATACCACTGTGCCTCAAGAGCCTCTTTAGAAATTGAATCATAAAGTTAGAACTGCTCATTGATACCACAAAGTGTAACTATGTTCAATCTAGGATCCTAGTTAAAGCATCCCAAATCAATGGTTGCTTCAGCACCATTCCAACATATCCAAGGAAAAGTACCACTACTTCAATAGGTAATTATTTTCAAGGACAACTTACTGTTAAGAAGGCTACACACAGACAGAGACAGACACACACACACATGCACACATGCACACACACACACTGCATTTGGAAAAACGTTTCACAGTCAGATCCATTATTCCAGCTGCCCAGAGTCTGTGGAGTTGACAAGCATATAAATTATGCACATAAACCTGGTATATAAATTGTAAGCTATATAAGCAAAATAAATAAATATTCTGTGACTTGCACTCTGAAACGAGAGAGAACAGATCTTTCTTTTATGTGACATTTATTCAGGTATTCGAAGAGTCCTTTAATAATTTTGGTTATTGTTATTTTGTTATCTCTGAACCTGTTCTGTGTTTATTGAGTCCTTAAAGGTGTGATGTCCGAATGTGAACCCAAAATTCAAAGAAGGAGCCTGTATGGAATTCCTTGATTTGGAAATTAGACTTCTGCTGAAGTAAGCTGAAAATTTCATTTGCTTTCTTTACAGCCAAATCCCATCACACCCTTAGATACACTTTGCAATCAACCACTAATTCAAGAGATTTTTTTGCAGGTGTCACTACCACTCATCTGTGCATTTGATGCTTGTGTAAAGTGTAAAGACTTTATACTTATCTCTACTAAATTTCAATCTTAGTTTCAAACTATTTCTCCAAGCTGTGTGGATATTTTTTATTTCATTGCCAGCTTTACTTGTATCAGCTGACTTCTTAATTTTTATCATCTGCAAAAAAAATGTCTATGCCTTCCATCTCCTCAACCAAATCATAAATAAAAATGTTGAAAGGAGGGAACTCAGAACAGTTTCTTGTATCAGACCATCCTTTCTCCCATTTGAGTTTTCTCAACTCAGCCTTGATGAACACTCTTTGAATATGATTTTTGAACCAGCTACATATCTACTTAATTATTGCATCAAATTATTTTGTACTTGGTTGGACCTTTTTTCTCCTTCCTGACGATAGGTTATTTGCTGTCCTACGGTCATGTGGCAACATGTTACTCATTCTTCAGGAGTTCTCAAAGAGTTTGGTCAGATCATCAAGTAGTTCCTTCAATATGCTAGGAATAACAATCTGTTTCTGGAGATATAGCCTTATTCAATGTAAATAGGTATTATATGACCGTGTTTCTCTGTGTCAAGCTTCAGGGCTGGACTTTCACCTTGCCCTTTGACATTTCCTGATGGAATATATAGTATGTTGTAAGAGAAGATTGAATCAAAGTTGATTAGCTACATATTATCTGTTATAACCACACTTTCATCATTCAGCAGCTTGTATACTGACTGCTTCCTTTTAACTGTATTTTGAACATGTCTAAAGAAGTCTTCTGGGATATTTTTAGCTTTCTTTACTAATCTCGACTTGTTCTGAGCTTTTGGCCCTTTCTCTGTTTCCTAAATATGTCCTTTTTCTGTGACAGATTTTCAGTAGCCTTCTTAAGTAGCTTAATTGCCGTTCTCCATTTTTCTTCTCACTGGATTTTTTTTTTTTGCAATTGTGCTAAAAACATTCCTTTCTTACGAAGTTCCATTCATCTTGAGCTACCTTTATCATGTGAGGAACACAATAATTAGCGGTAGCATTTGGAAGCTACAACTGATGCAGAGTGAGTCAGTGCAGGAAGTTTTGGGCCCTCCAAGAATGGCCCCTGTAACACCACTGCTCCACAAGCTGCATTAGTTACCAGTCTGTGTCTGGGTGAAATTCAAGGTGTTGGTAATTACTTTTAAAGCCCTTCAGGGTATGGATCTAGATTATTAGAGGCACTGTCTCACCCCACTGGGATTGGCCCATCCCACTGATGCCGGCAGAGGAACTGACATAGTTGGACATTTGTTGTAATTTCAGCCTCCTTGATTGGTGGGATGATTGTGCCTGTTTTGAGGAAGTACCCCTTGAAGTTCTGACTTTCACCAGTTTCCAAATTTCTTTGTTTCAGGAAAATTGTTTCAGGAAAGTGCATGGCCTGTGGCTCCAGAAGGCCTAGAAGCTTTCAGGACTGTGAACACTTTTAGGACTGTGTTGTAATACTGAGACAGCCTTTATCACACTTCTTAATGATCTCTGGTAAAACTGGATGTCAATTTCATCACTTGGAAACCTGACACTGGAATGAGGATGGCACTACCATCTAAGTTCTTCTGGATCTTGACGTTATTATGCTGTTATTGTTCTCTGGGTTGGGAGTAAGTTGGCAGCATATTATATTGGTTAGAGAGAGATAGAAATTAGAGAGAGATAGAAATAAAAACATAGTTCTTTTATGAATGATAGGATTCAGCATTTTTAGTGTTTATTTAAATCTCCTTTTTAAAAGTCCAGTAAAACAACTTGAGAATTACAAGTCCTTCTCTTCCAGTGTTCTTTCTACTTTCTCTTTCTCAGTTAAGAGATAATGCTTTAGTTCTGACTCCGGAGAAAACTTTTTCCTTTTCCTGAGTTACCCATTTTTCTACTGGATTTTTGACATTTTTCCTCAGTCTAACAGGACACCAGAAAAATACTGGAGCCTTCCTTCCTTCCTTCCTTCCTTCCTTCCTTCCTTCCTTCCTTCCTTCCTTCCTTCCTTCCTTCCTTCCCTTCCCTCCCTCCTTCCTTCCTTCCTTCCTTCCTTCCTTCCTTCCTTCCTTCCTTCCTTCCTTCTTCCTGTTAAGTTTGCATGAAGAGGCAGACACGGAGTGCTTCAGCTCTTTAGTTTTATTGTGACTTCAGCTCAGAATGGACCCGATTTGGCTTAGCCGAGGCAGCTATATATAGCCGGCTGCCTCGGCTGACAGCCAATCAGAGTGCAGGGTTTTCCTGCACTTTTTAACCAATGATTTCAAACACTTTACAAGAATAACCAATCAATTCAAACTCTGCATACATAACACTTCCCTTCCTCCCTCCCTCTCTCCTTCCTCCTTCTATTTCTCAGTGATAAGTGTTATGTAGTACTTATTCATTTCGTCTATGTAGGAGCTGCATTGAAACCCCTGTATCTCAAATGACTGCTAAAATGATGATGTGGTGCACCAGTGAACTTTAAAAAAAATGTAGTAAAAACTTAAGGAAAGGAAACAAATGTGTCTGCCGCTTTCTGAATGTTAGGCAAAGATCATAACCACAAAATGACTGTGGCACTCCTGTGGTATATATTAGCAATGATTAGGGAACTGAATCTGGAAAAATGATAGAAGGAATATTTTAAAGCTGGTTGCTGTGTGTGTATACATGTACATTTTGATGCTTTGATTTGGCAAAAGATATTACATTTTTCAAAAAGCATGTATATTCAATAAGAGCTTCCTTCAGAAAGGACAACAGTTGTCAAGAGCTTTTCTGGCATGTAAAAGTGGGATGGTGTAGCAGCTATAGCAGAATTGTCCATACAGTTTTGGAACATAAGTGCTCAAAATCTGGCAAGTCACTAACAAAGCACCTTAACTTAGGGCTACAATGTCTACCATAGTGATATTATAAAATCAAGGATTACCTATCCTCTGCCCTCTATAGGAGGAGAGCCATGGAGTCCATGGTAGTAAAACATCAGGTGGAATCTGGTAGCATTTTTTACAATGAACACATTTTTTTAAAAAAAGCATACATGTTCATGAACTGCAGCTATAATTTTAATTGTATCTAGATTTACTAGGATCAGACCCTGGACCTACACAAGAAAGCTCACTTTTCTAAAGCACAAGAAAGGAAACAAACTGTCCAAGCTTCCACATGCAAGCACTCACCATAGTGGGACAGCTCCACAGACTCTCCACAACATTGTGAATCTACTCAGCCATACACTCAGTCAAGCTAAAGAGTTTATTTTTGCATGAGACTTTTGCCCTACTCAACCCACAGAAAATATACAACTCTCAGGAAACTTTGAAACACTGCTTCACAGCTTGAGACTTTATAAATATTTTCAAGACAAGAGAAGACAGCGCAGGCATACAGCCACTATCAACCCAACACATCCTGGAACAACACACAACTACAGATCACATCAAATCCCAAATGCATAAAAAACACACTTTATGATGTCCCCAGATGCTGAATTAGACTCCCATATTTCATGCTTTCACCAAGTTGAAGCCATAATCAGCAATAAAAAAACTCCACTTGCACAAAAAGAACAGGACAAGAAGCCATTAAGTATCTATGAACTTTGCTGCAGCACAGGAAAACTTATGCCTTTTAATAAAATTAACATCAAATTAATAAAAGAATAGTTGTCATTGGACTTGATAAGTTTTGAAAGTTGTTCTATAATGTTCTTGATTTTTACTGCTGGCAGGCAGCATATTTCATGAGCTGATATGTCTAGTTGTCATATGTTATTTTAGTTCCTCAAAATAATGAATCATAGACTATTATGGCACTCTTTGTCTTCTTATAAAGGCCAATGCTTGCTCATTGACCTTTTGGGATCCACTGTGCTGCAGTGTCTAGTTCTCTTTTTCTTCTGTTGAACTCTCAGTTTCTGTACTCTGTAAGGGGCTAAAAACTGATTTGAACTCCAGCACTCCAGAACATTTTTTATGTTTCTCACTTCTAGTTGTTACTTTGTGCTTGCTCTGTTTTGAATGTCCTCTTTATAAAGATTGCTTCCACTGTCCATTTTTATTACAAAGCCTCCTTCCTTAAAGCAGTTGAAACCTCATCCTTTTTCATCAATTAGTTTTGACCATTTGCCTTTCCAGTTCTTTTGCTACTTCCTTAAGAACTATGGCCTATTGAAGGATTTATGGGAATGTTGTTCATTCCCATAAATACACACATACAATACACACACACACACATGTCTACATATACACACGTATACACGGGATGCCATAATACAAATCCTATGACATTTGTACTTAGGCTGATGTCAGAATGCAAGCATGAAAGGATGCATTTTGAGTTATGATGTCACTATCCCTGTGCCATTTTAATCAAATATATTAAACATCCATGTTTTATGACAGCAATAAAAGTAGAAAAATAAAACTGAAAAATAAAAATACAATGGGATACACTAAGAAGTCCCAGAAATGAGTCAAAAGGTAACAACAACCAATAAATAAATCGTGATATGAAGTCAGAAGCTGAGCTAAATAATTTTGTTCTTAACAATTTATGAAAAGTAAAAAAAATAGGGTCTGATGAATTTCAGGAGGTGTTTTCTGTGGGCAGGTAAGCCCAGAGAAATAGGAACTGCAAACCTCCACCCTCCATACCTTGTGAATCTAGAGACGCGCCCATGGAAGGGAGGATTGGAACTAGTTGTATAAAATAGTCAAGGAGACCTATGGGTGCCCTTGGATCAAAGAGGTCAGAGAGTTTTGTGTATAGCATTTTATTTATATATTTATTTACTAATTGAAAACAATTTAAAAGGTAAAAAATAAACAGTTCACAAAGTTATAAACAGTATAAAAAGAAAAAGAAAAATAAATTGAGAAAAGGAAGCTAAATCTACAAGAAGACATTTGTGAATGCATATACGTGTATATAAAATGGGACTAAAATATAAAGAAGACCAAACTAAGACCAACAGGCGGAATAACCAAACTTAGAACTGATAATGAAGATATCAAAATGATGGATATCTTCTGCCTTTAAGAATTAACAATAAAGAAACAAGCAGTCAAGAATTTCACCACAGATTAGCATTTGAAGGATTTGGAAAGAATATTGAAATGTCGTAATGTGTCTGTAACTACAAAGGTCAGAATCATGCAAGCCATGGTGGCGTTCCTTGTAATTCTCTAAGGAAGTAAAAGTTGGACTTTAAAGAAGCAGGATAGGATACATATTTATGCTTTGGAACTTTGGTGTTGGAGAAGACTTCTGAAAATACCACGGACAGCCAAGAAAACAAACAAATAAATCATTGAAAAAAATCAACCCAGAATTTTCACTGGAGGCACAAATGGCCAGGCTCAAATGTTCCTGATCTTGGACCCATTATGCAAAGCTCCATCTCTCTGGAAAAGCTCTAATGCTGAGAAAAGTGGATGGAAATAAAAGAAGACAATAACTGGCAACAAGGCTGATGGACTCAGTTACAGTGGTGATCAGGGGTGGGATTCTACCAGTTCGCACCTATTTGCTAGAACCGGTTAACATTCTAAGCAGTTCGTAGAACTGGTTGTTAGAAGAAATTACTGGCCTAATCCTGTAAGGAAGACAGGAAGGAAACATTCTGGTGTTGCTTACAGAAACTGCCTCTCTGTTAACCCTTATTACATTCTTGGCAGGACTAGACTTCCTGTCTCAGGAACATCTCTGGAGTTTTTTTCCCTCCTTTGCTGGTACTTTGCTTGTGTGAAGTGACCATTCAAAGTTACAATGGCACTGAAAAAAGTGACTTATGACCATTTTTCACACTTACAACTGTTGCAGCATCCCCACAGTCATGAGAGGCCAGGGAGGAGAGTGCCTCGATGTGAGTGATATTGAGTTGGCCACACCCAGCCAATAACATGACTACCAAGCCATGTCCACTCAGTCACATGACCACCAAACCACACCCACCACCTAAGCCATGCCCACAGAACCGGTTGTTAAAAATTTGAATCCCACCCCTGGTGGTGATGAATGCCTGAAGAGAGACTTGGAAGAGAAGATTAGGGATAGATCATCAGTGGAAAAAATATATTGATGCCATTGCTAGGAACTGTAAATAACTTGATGGCACATAATCAATCATTCCATGTATTTAAAACTTCTACATAAACATTTCAATAAACTATCAATAAACTGTATCAATGAACTGATTATATTTCATTACAATCATCAAATCTACAGTCTATACTACATTGATGCATATACAAAGCATGATATTGTGCCCATTATCATATAAATTTTGATCCTTCTCCCTCATCTATTTAGGCACTGGTGCATAGCATATTACCTATTATAATTTGGTGTATTAATCATGTAGATTTCAGTTGTGACTCATTTTATTGTATTTATTTATTTATTTATTTATTTATTTATTTATTTATTTATTTATTATTTGGACTTGTATGCCCCATCTCCAAGACTCAGGGCTCACAACTAAAAACAACCAAAATAAATACTTAAAAGAGAATTAAATTAATCACAAGCCCAAAATGGTAACAAATCTAAAATTTAAAATAATTTAAGAAACCATCCCCCCCCAGGGCGGGGTCACAGCCCGGATTGGTCAAACAGCCAGGTCTTCAAATCATGGCGGAAGGTGTGAATGTCAGGGGCCAGGCGGAGCCTCAGAGGTAGTTGGTTCCAGAGGTCAGGGGCCGCGACAGAATAGGCTCGTCACCGGGGGACCGCCAGCCAGCATTGACTTGCCGACGGGACCCCGAGGAGTCCTTGCCTGTGTGCTCGCACAGGGCGGTTGGCACTTGATATCAGCAGGAGTCGCTCCCTTAAGTATAAAATATGTAAAGTGCTATTACTAAGGGCCACACTACCTGACAATACACCCTGGCCTAAAATATCTTTTCTAGGTGGTTCTTAGCCTTGTGCAAGGTTTAATTTCATGAACAAAGATCATTCACAAGTCCTAGCCCCCTTAGTATGTATTCACTGCATATAGCAGAGATTAAAACTATCTGATGTAAAGACTGCATGAAGGTACTTAAATGGAAACAGCATCTATGTACATATGCTTGAGTACATTCAATTGAAATGAAAAGATTAAGTTATGAAGTTGATTAAGTTATAAAGAGATAAAGTTACAGAGGGCATTCCAGCTGTACCACAAAAACATAACTTCATTCCTAAGCAGAAGCCATTTTCAAGAACAAGCCAGGAACTATTAAAAAGACGTAATGCCATTTAGTATGCTAAACAAGGGAGAGTCATTTCCATTACCAGCAAGAAATCACTTACAGCTCTTGATGAGTTAATCTTTAATGACCATTTTAATTTCATATCATTTGTTTCTTCTCTGATGCACCCAAATTATCCATTCAAATGGTTTCCAGCAGGTCTATATCTCCAGAAATTCACCACATGTGCATTTGTATTTAACAAAAACAGCCATGTTATACAGCTCAAAATGATGGATTTAGGCTGGTATCTTCCAAAAACAGTTAATCTCCTGGCTGGAACCAATTAATCAAAACTGAAAATCAATGCAGACTTATGCATTTGCATACTGATATCCAAGTAGCATTCCTTCTCCTCACAAATGATTTTCTAAGCTAAAGACCCAATCCAGCTGAAAGGAGCTATAGTGATTATCCTACCAAAACCAGAGTATCAGCTTCACCCCCAAGAGCTAATTTGAATCCCACAAAAACTTTCATTGTGATTCTGCCATTATTAACATTAGCTATTTTTTCCCCCAAATATATAAAATACCACTGAGTTTATTGAAATGCTTTTGTAATATTCTTCTGATTCTTGGCAACAAAAGATTCTGGCATACAAAATATATTGCTGGTTTTAGTTCACTTGGTCTCCTTCCTAAAAATCTCACATTTCTGAAATACTTTTATAATAAAAATATTTTTTAATTTTTTAGCTTGTTCATTGGTTGATGCAAATTCATTTTCATGGGAGGTAAAATTTGCTGGGAGTGCTATATATTTTCATCAGATTTATGACATTAAAAAAAATCTTGTAAGAAGAATTTTTACTCTGTTCTGCCCCATTTTATGTTGCAAATGGGATAAAATTGCAGTATTTTCACTTTAAAGATTCAAGTAGGTTTACTGACTCAGTGAAAACTGGGCACCAATTTTCAAGATTTCACCAATACTTATTACTAATTTATGTACAATATGTGCTTGACATCATTCCTATTACATATATGGAAAATGAATCATTGAAATGAAATCCGGATGGTCATGGTGCCAATGAATTCTTGCAAAGTAATTATTTGGCACCATATCAAAAACATCTATTCATTAATTGAGGTATAATTATTAAGTAAAGCTTGGTGATCAGTTTCAAATAATCTGGTCTGCCAGTTCAAATGTTGCAAGGAAGTAGGAAATACAAAGAAGCAAATAAAACCTCAAGTTTTTAATATCTGAGGAATATGCACACTTGTTGAATAAAATAATTTCTTAATTTTGAAGGGTGTTCACCATATCAAGAATTCATACTGATAAATTTTAGTGAAGATTTAAGCTATTTAATTTTAATCAGATGGCATTCAGAGGCATGTTTTTTCCACAAAATTAGCTATTTGGCTGAATCTAGACTTAGTTATAATTGGAGCAGATCAGTTGAACTTAATAGGACTCACATTAGTTATAGCTTGTTTAAATTCTAAGTATGGATTCCACCCATTGTTTGAAAGAAAAAAAACCTTCTCCCCCCATATTTTCTATTCAGTAGTTATTAAATATTCATTTCTAGCACAGAAATTTGGTGCCACTTACATTGAATCCCATGAACACCTATTGCTTATAATTCATCCATGAAAACATTAGCTGATTAATGTGCTAATTGAATCATTGTTGATTTTTGGACATATTTACAATATCATAGTGATTTCTTATTGCTTTAACTGTATGCCATAACAGATTTAAAATCCATATTAAAATAGTACAGTATGAAACCAAAACTTAAACAGATAATAGTTAAGGACAGTAGGAAAATGGCTGGTGTGCCAAAAAGATCACAGATTTTCCTAAGGAATCTATCTTATTTCAGTCTGCAGTTGTGGGCCTTTAACCAAAAAGTTGCCATTGACTTGTCTGGAACTCACCCTTTCCTTCTAATATTAGAGTTGTCTTCTCATTGTTACCCAGGGGCATTATTGCTTCTGTCTCTGCTTCTTCACAGTATCCAAACTGTTTCTCCAAATAAAACGCTCATGTCTGAGATACAGGTTTAAGCATCTTGAATTACTAAGAAACAGTCAACACGAGGAAGATCTGAAATTCTTTGGGATAAATGGACAGGGCAAAAAATGAAGGGGAGAAAGTAGGAGAAGGAAAAAAAAACAGAAGGAGTCTGCAAGGTGTCGGGATGTAACATTTTCAGATTATAGTTGCTTATAAGCTACAAAGGCAAAGGAGAAATCAACCAATGCCATCAGTTCATTGTATTTGCATATACATTCTGGTATTAGAACCCATTTTTAAAAAATATGTCACTTTGTGCTCCTAATTAATTGCATTGACACTGTTCAGGGCTGTGTTTGGTTCTCCTTCTCTCCCTCACCCTAAAAAATAAAACAGAAGCTGTTGTGGGTTAAGGCTTTTAATCAGATGAAATATTAATCACAGGGTAGGAGCTGGAAAATTTAAATTATTGTTTAATGATCACTGATCAAATGTGTAATCGAGATAAAGAAAATTAGGATGGCAGGAGCATCATCTCCATTTAAATTTTACATTATTAGTCTTCTGCCTAACTAGGCACTTTTTCCTGAATCTCTGGATTCCCCCCCACCCACCCTTTTAACTATGCTTGCAGTTGCTATAGCGATGGTATAATTTTGTAATGGTCTGAAAATGACACTGGCATAGATACTGACAGATAGGAATTAATTTGCTAACAAGTAATTAGGTCGTGCAATGTTGACTGCCATGCAGAAGGTGCACTGTGACACATCGACTGTTTTTTCTGGGATGGCAGTAACATTAGCATTGGTCATTAGTGGAAGACATCTCGGCACAGTGTTGCATACCAGCTTCTATGCAGACCTATTTAGTTACCTGTGTGACAGGCTTGTTCAGGACACCAGAAACAGCTGTCCTAGCCTGTATAAGCCAAAATAATTAGGCCTGTCATCTTCTTGCTCTGATTTTCCCTTCAACCTGTTCCACAAAATGCAAATATTTTGCTTTCATTGTCACATTCACCTTGACATGGATATTGCTTTGGCGCATAACCGGATGAGATGACTTGGAATTTGCATTGTTCATTCTAATAAATTTGCTTTCTCCCCTCTACCGCATGGCAGGGCCCATCAGATAAAGTCTCCCAGAGTGTCATCAATCACCATCACTGACAGACGACTTTCGCCTTCATTTGTTACATACGAGAACATGCTTAATTATTTGTCCTGTAATTAGTTGAGAAAATGTCAGGAAATGTCAACTCTCTGTTCACTCTGGAAGGCCTCGGCTTGAAAGCCACAATGACTGAAGTGTCATTAAGCCTGCCTAACAAGACGAGGATCAGCTGGGGAAAAGTGAAAAGCTTCTAAAAAAGTAATCATGGTGAGTTAAGGCAAACCGCATATCAGCACCAATAATAAGATGTGAATCCTATTAGGAAACTGTTCTATTTTCCTCTCTCCATTTTGCACCCCCACCCCAACCCACCCAAGAAGGAAGAACAAACTCAGCACTGAAGGAGCAGAGCAGACTGGTATATTTTTATCACATTCATTAGCATTTCTTAAGCCCATCATATAGACTTTATTATTCTAGGTACTATTTAATATTTAGTCTTCAGATTTGAGGCACATTGTTTTTACATTAACCCAGCAGTCTAAACTGCCATGCATGTCTGTGAAGGTAAATATTCTTTCTACATTTCTCAAGCAGCAGAAAAAGATTAAGTAGGTGGGAATTTTTTGCTGGAAACTTGAAGCTGATAAGAACAATGGACAGTAGGTTTGCTTCTTGAACATTTTAAAAAGACCCACAAATCATGTTGAGCAGAATTTATACTGACAAGAATGATACTGCTATTGAGATTTATTTATTTATTTTGCTACTATTTATATTGACTGACAGAGAGGCACTTCACTTAGGTGGTAAAATTTAAAGACAAATAGTTCATAGAGTTGGTTTTCCCCCAAATATTAATAATAAAGAATACATTTGAGCCTAAGTGTGAGACATAACGATCTTTGTATTTGCATTGATAGCGATCCTTGATTCTTGAGGTGTTTATTTATTAGTTGTAATAATACTGTTGAAAGTAGGAATGATTTATTTCTTTATACATGTGGTCAGCTGCAAGATTTGTCTTTCAGTTTTATTCAGTTTTGCTCCACCCATCTTTTACATTGTCATCCAAAGAAATATTCATGAGATATTTCCCCCCTAACTTAATTAGTTCCCTGATTTCATTTTTCCTTGCCAATAAACACTTTATTGTTCTGTCATTTTAGTAAGAATAATTAAGATAATGTTCTGCCCTTTTACAGTTTATTAGCTGTTACAGGTATGGTTAAGCTAATTATCAAATAGTTAAAAGTGTATTCAGGATAGGGTATTACAAGTGTACTGCATGGGCAGATTCCTTGCTACACTAATTCAATTAAATGTATCCAAGCACCTCCACTATGGGCGTAATATGGGAAGCCTAGTAGATTATGGAAATGTAAAACCCAGATAATTATTAACATACTTTTCTGTGCATATAGTGCTGACATATTTACTTACAAATCAAGTAAATTAAGATTAGGAAAAATAATTATTGAACTACCACCTGCTCCGTTCTCTCTCTCTCTTTTGTGATTAAAAACAGATAATACACAAGTAAAACAAACAGGCTGTGTTTAATCTGTTAGACTTTCTCCATTCATATTATCATTATTCAAGAAGATAAAATTATTCTGTCAAGTGGCTTTTTTAGAATAACTCATTACTGGACTTTAGCCCTCTTCCCAAATTATTTTCTATCACAGTTCAAAATAATAAGGTATTATTCCTGGAATGGGGGGTGGGCGGGCAAGGAATAGTCCCTCAAGGATTGACAGTTTATGAAGTAAATCTTTCATCCTCTAAGTAGTAAATCTTTAGTAAATCTTTCATCCTCTAAGAAATATACTCTTTTTCTTTTTTAAAAATATTTTTGTTGTCTTTAAAATAATAACATAAAAAGAAGAAAAAAGAAAAGACAAAAGTAACGCAAATATATACTTTCTCAAAAAAACAGCAATGCATGAAAAGTGATTTAAAAAGAGTGAAAGAAAAAATACAGTAGAAAAGAAGTTACAAGTTACAATTCTATGTATACTTATCTAATGTAAATGTTATTCAAATCCTCACATATTTATTTCAACAGATTTGTATAACTATCATTCATCTTTAACTTACTACATTTTGTATAAATGAGTTCCATATTTCTTTATATGTGCCATGCAAACTGTACATCTATCTAGGCAATCCACTCATAGGTGTCAAGTGTGATCATCCATTGAATGAATGCACCATACATTTATTTTTCCAATGCCTTAAGAAAGGTATTCTTTACAAAGATTAGAAAATAATACTTGTGGGAAACACTTTTAAAATATACAATAATCAATTGATTAAAAATGTTTACTTTTTGTCACACACCACTTTCTAATATTATTTTACAGCTTATTAGATAAATCCTGAATCTTACAAAATTGAAAATTCAATGCTTTTTTCAATCTTATAGTGACTGCTATAATGCAGGGATATGTTTTAGATTTAGACTGTAGCTAGAAATAGATTTTTCTTATGCTTTGACCTCTGTTCCAAAAAGAAAAACATATTTAACTACCCAAAAAGAAAGGAATACAGTCCTTTCTTTTGGTCTGTATATGACTAGTTTAACTTAAAAAGGTGGGCACAAAAACTACTAGGAAGAACTCTGGGCATGTCTCTCTTGAAGACAAGTGCCCTCATCTTGAAGAGTTCCTTTTTATTTTAAGGGAATGCGGGTAGAGACTAAATTGATGGATTGTGCCCTACATCTTTCTGACATGATGATCTGGTGTTGCTGCAATGAGGAAAATCAGTCCCTTGATTGTGAATCAATTCTTGTGAGTTGGTTTAGAATCTGAATCAATTCTGTAATAAACCTGGATATATTTATACATGCACAAATTATACAGAAAGGTGGACTAAAACCTTGATTACTGTTCTCATTTGAAACATTTTCTGCTGTGTTCTGATTTGTTCACAGAAAACCACAAGGAGATTATATTTCAAGATTCCAAGGGACAGACCCAGCATCTACTATCTTCTTATCTTCTGTATTAGCTAATAGAAAGAGGAGACGATATAATGTGTGTGTGTGATAACACTCCCTCCTCATCCACTGCAAGCAAAAGCAAGATAGAGACCATGTCATTAAAGCATGGACCCATCCTCACGTTGCAAATTGGACCATAGATCTGTGTTAAGATTAGGAACAATGCGAGCTTTGTGTTGAGTTATAGGTGATCCATTCAAGATGAATCACAGTAAATATACTAGAATAGCTTCACATGCCCTCTCTGGGATGCTGTGTGACACAATAGGAAACACAGCTGCTCAGTGGCAATAACAAGCTGTCTTCATTTAGCCAGTGCATGGAAATGGCTCATCCCAACCACTCTCCGTGTAACAGGGAAGAGAAGTGCTAAGATGCAATTCTCAAGTTGAAGCCTGAAATCTGATGCTGTTGCTGTAAGCCTTGGACCTCTAAGGGTTAGAAATGGATCCCATGCTTTTCTGTCAAAAGATTCTGTCAAAACACAATATTTTAAGCAGAAACTGGATTTAAAACTCTTTCTGCTCTACTAGTGCTATTATTACAAGAGCTAAGATAAAGATTTATAGACTTTCCAAATTTGCCCAAATTTCCAGTTTAGATTTTGATTTTAAAAAAAAAAGGATTGCAAAAATTGAATGGGAATATTTTAAATGTCATTATTTGGAGGGGCATTCCTTGATTACTTTGGCAAGTCATCACATACATAGGTAACTTAAGCTGTCAACTACCAATTACCAGGAAATACTAAATCCTATTATATGTCAGCTATCAAATAAGTCACATTCAAAATAGAAATACTGTTGAATGTCAAATACTGAAGTCAGATATCAGAGCATTCCATGATTATAACCTTGCACAGAAAAAACAGGCTGGTGAAATGTTCAAGAAATGTAATTTTGAAGCTTTAAATATTTTTATGGTGAAAGGTATTACACTCTTTTTCTAGAGAAGGGAATATATTATGATCTGCAAAATGCCTTATTTTAGTTTGTAGCCAATCCTCATTATCTGTTTGGAATAGCACTTTTTTTAAAATGTTAATTGTAAATATATAAGCAGTCTATTAGAATCCTTTGCTAGTTTTCTAGGATTGCAAGCTATCTTTTGCAGAAATAAGATGCAGTTTTGATTGCAGCACTGCATACACTGAAATAGCCAATATTCTTTGTGTCTAAATTAGACTTAAAACAACAACAGTAACAATTTAGGTAGCTTCCTGCCTTATATATTTATTTACAATGGGCTTATTTTAGAAACAGATTAATGTGTTGGAAAGCGCTTGTGTTCTCTCTTTTTGGAATTAGCATATTTAAGCACTCATAATAAATTGGGAATTCTCACAGGTTGATAAGATGGTTTTTAACTCCATTATGGGCAAATAACAATGGACTAAGCTCGAAACAATATATTTAAGACGAAGAGAGAGAGAAAAAACAAAGATGTTAGGTCAGACAATATCGCAAATAACATTTGGAAAAGCCTGCCAATTGTTTGGATAACTGTACAATGCCAAAGCCTCTTATAACATTGTTAAGTCTTTATTCAGTAATACATTATCATGCATATTTCATAGCAGGGATTACTAAGACAGAATTGTGTGTCATTTTTGTTGTATGTCTTTATAATTACACCTTGAAGCCACAACTAGATTTTTTTTTTACTACATATTCATGAAAAGCGGACTTGTAATTTGATAAAGGGTAGCTTGTGTTCTCGACTCCATTCAAACAGCATCATGAAGCAGAATTAAAGTAGGCATCTGTGTTCTCCCGGCATTAATCTCTTCAAGCACATTCCAGCTGCTATGATGTGCAGGCGGGAGATAAGTCCTAAACGGACTAAAACTAAGCAAGCCAGACAACTCTATTATTGGCTTCATAATTGCTTAATTAAACTTTTGTCACTAATCATTATGAGGGCAATAGAGCTGTTATACTGGCTTCTGTTAAGCAAAAATCAATAAACTGTAGGAGTTAATTTCGCCGTATTTTTTGTCCTGCAAATGGAATTCATTGCTGCCGGTTAGTGATCTGTGGTGCTGGCGCGCGACTGATAGGAGCAGCCATCACCATCTGAATTGAGGGTATTCAGTAGCACATGAATATGAACAAATGGCAAGCATAAATCTTTTGCATGAAGTACACCTTCTATCCCTTTATTATGGAACAATTGACCCATCTAAAATGAATTCTAATGCCAGGAAAGCGTTTAGATTTAAATTACACCATGGTCTTCTGGACCTGAAAGATGACGGCATAAAAAAGATTAATATGCTAATTATTTTTCTCCTTATTTTTTCCCCCTTCGACATCTATGGTGGGGTATTGTGAAGCGTGTAAATAAGATGACTGTTTTGTCAAGAAATGGCTCTGAGGCACACTATATTCCATTGCAATTTAATTTGTTTATTCAAACCTTCACTCCAGATTTTAACTGGTTTTGCAATAACACTTTATTTTTTCACATAATGTTTTTTTCCTCTTCATAGAGAATACCTTGAAAAAGAAAAGCGTGTTTTGTTTAGTGAAATAGAGTTAATGGTATTATGAATGATGGTACTTTCAAATAAGGTATGCATTTATAAATTCTTGTCAAACTCCTTTTCTCCTTTCAAGGTTTGTTCAGCCTGGTTTAGAAGGCATTAAATCTCCACACAGCCACCCTTAACCCCACACTCTTCCTACAGACCCCACACTGCCACGAATTATATTAGCATAAGCTGCAAAAAATGCTTTGTTTTCTCAAAATATTTTTCTTTCAAGTTGTGCTGATAGTCACTTCTGCTTTTCTTCTAACTGCTATAGTTCAGGCTTCAAATCGTTGGATATTCCCTGTCATTAAACAGAACATACACCAGTGGGCTTCAGAAAGGGCTATTGTGGAAAAAAATGTGGGAGAAGGGGATGTAAACTAAATAGCAGGAATTTATTTATCAGTAGGTAATATTTCCTAAATCATAAAACCCAGTTCTTGCTATCTAATAATGGTATTGATCTGGGAAGCTTCCATGATTGAAGTTAAATAATATTTCAGCCTTCAGAATGAAGTCTTGTGGTTGAATCCAATTGATCCAGCAAATGCTTTTACTAATAGAAGTGGATGGGAGGCATTTATTTATTTTTATTTGTCTTCTCACTAGGCAACTAGCTTTCTTTCTCTTCTCCCAGACTAGGGACTTGGATACATGCAAGTGTCTGTAGGGCAAAGCAGCAAAAATGTCTTCCATTCCTCTTCTGTATCTGGACATTGAGACTAGGGCAATTGAAGTATCTATCTTTTATGAATATATAATTCAGGACAAGGGGAGATGTTGCATGCCAGATATTGTCGCTGGCTGTAACAGCAATAACAATAGTACTTAGACTTATATACTACTTCACAATGCTTTACAGTCCTCTCTAAGCAGTTTACAGAGTCAGCATACTGCCCCCAACAATTTGGGTTTTCATTTTACCAACCTTTAGAAAGATGGAAGGCTGAGTCAACCTTGAGCCAGTCAGGATCGAACTCAGCACAATTAGTCTGCAATACTGCACTCTAACCACTGTACCACCACAACTCTTAATAAAGCATATCTTTCTATTTCCACATATTTCCACATACTATCTGTGACTTCTGCTGCCTCAAAGATTGTTCCATGGATGGAAAGATCTCCTATATGCATGGAAAAGCACCATTTAACACAATACTCAATTTTCTTTATTACCGTTATATGAAACTTGGTCCAGCAATACCAAAGAGCCATATATGCCCTTCTCCATCCCGGATCAATTTTATCTATAGTGTTACTGTAAACTTATAATCATGCTTATCCTATATTAATTATGCATTAACGTAAATTAAAATAAAAATCTAAAAAAATCTAAAAAATCCAGGTTGCATTTCTAAACAACTTCATCGACCAAGAGTTCTGACATTATGAGAATGGCCACTGTCCACCGTTTCATAATTTTCTACATTTTTAGAACTCATTTTAGGTCAGAAAGTTGGTTATGCCTTTAAGTTTAAAGACATTGGCTCTACCTCATAGATAATTTAATTTTTCTCCTAAATGCCTTACATTGTGTAAAGAAAACACAGGAAATCAGCATACCTGAAATGCAGATGCAGATGAACCCACAGAAAGCAACCCAGAAACTAGTTACTACCAAGTTGATAAGCATAGGTATCAAATATGAAAACGTTGAGAGAGCAGGAAATGTTTCATTATTGCCCGTCTCACTATTCCCTTTCTCATTTACAAAATAGTTTGTAGAAAGACAAGAAATTCAGGAAAATACTAAGATATCTATTTTTCTGTAATTCATAAAGGAAAGAACTTGAATAACTTAATTTCAGTACCTATCAGTTGTTTTTCCTGTTAACCATCATTCTTTTGACTCTTGGTTATGGACTTTACATAAGCATATTATCTAGCACTATGACATTGATCTCACTCGCAAGTCACACAGCAAATTCTCTGTGCTATCATCCTGGAATTATTTTCTCTTATTATCCAATTTCTTCTTTACCTGCTTTTATGATGGTTCTTTGGAGATATTACACATTTCATGTACTGTTGGATTAAATGTGTTGTCAACTTCCAGTGTGCAAACTTCCTGGTAGGATTGTTTTCTATCATATCAAGCATCTTTGTGATTATTTGAGAAACTGCATCTCTTCGAATTCCATAGAGTAGGTTGCTGGTTGGGTGGGATGGTGGTTGGTGGGGGAAAGAAAATTAGTAACATCCTTTCATTCAGCTTAATTGAGGTCAACAGAGAATTATTTAAGTAAACATTATAAATTCTCATGGAAGAGAAAAGAAATGGTGGAAGAAAATATGGATAGAAAAGTTAATACTTTTACTGTGTTTCAAGTATAGCAGAAGTCAATTCCAATATAGAATAGAATTCTTTATTGGCCAAGTGTGGTTGGACATACAAGGAATTTGTCTTGGTGCAAATGCTCTCAGTATACATAAAAGAAAAGATACATTCGTCAAGAATCATAAGGTACAACACTTAATGATAGTTATAGGGTACAATAAGCAATTGAATCATACTAGGAAACAGTCAATATAAATCGTAAGGATACAAATGACAAAGTTACAGTCATACAGTCACAAGTGGGAGGGGATGGGTGATAAGGAGTGATGAGAAGATTAAAAGTAATAGTAGTGCAGACTTTGCAATAGTTGAACAGTGTTGAGGGAATTATTTGTTTAGCAGAGTGATGGCGTTCGGGAAAAAACTGTTCCTGTGTCTAGTTGTTCTGGTGTGTAGTGCTCTATAGCGTCATTTTAAGGAAAGGAGTTGAAACAGGTTATGTCCAGGGTGTGAGGGGTCTGTAAATATTTTCACAGCCCTCTTTTTGACTCATGCAGTATACAGGTCCTCGATTGAAAGCAGGTGGGTAGTAATTGTTTTTTCTGCAGTCCTAATTATCCTCTGAAGTCTGTGTCTGTCCTGTTGGGTTGCAGAATCAAACCAGACAGTTATAGAGGTGCAGATGATAGACTCAGTAATTCCTCTGTAGAACTGTATCAGCAGCTCCTTGGGCAGTTTGATCTTTCTGAGTTAGCACAGAAAGAACATTCTTTGTTGTGCTTTTTTGATGACGTTTTTGATGTTGGGTGTCTATTTTAGGTCATGTGATATAGTAGAACCTAGAAATTTGAAGGTCTCTACTGCTGACACTATATTGTCTAGTATTGTAAGAGGTGGTGGTATGGGAAGGTTTCTTCTAAAGTCTACCATCATTTCTATGGTTTGAGTGTGTTCAGTTCCAGATTGTTCCAGTTACACCATGAGGCAAGTTGTATAACCTCCTGTCTGTATGCGGATTCGTCATTGCCTCAAATGAGACCAATCACTATTGTGTCATTAGCAAACTTTAGTATTTTAACAGATATGTATAATGATTTCTGATTTTTAAATATTTGTTGCTGAGCAGAACTATTAGATCACTGACAGAAATCACACTTAAAAAAGCAAACATGACAGCAGCATGCAACTGCTATATTTACCATTTTTCCTTTGATATGAGCCTTGTGTCCCTCCATAAAACATTTTTTCTCATATGCCTATTGAGTAGCCATTGAAGCTATGATGTTTTATAAAGAAAAACAGGAGAGTTCCAGAACATATCTTGCCTCATTTTACTTGGGGAGAAAAAAGAGGAAAATAGATTACTTTTTTACTTTTTTCTGCCAGAGAAGAGATCAAAACTGTACTGGACTGTGGATGTTTAACTGTTGGTACCGTAGCAGTGCTTAAAGAATTACATGATACATTTTGGTCCTCAGCAAAATCAACTATGGCGTTATTCTTCCTCTTTCCTTCCTCTACCCTCCATGAAGCTCCCCAGCTTTCTGGTTCCAAATGAGGCTCCACTAGATTCTGGTATTACCTGACAATTCCTAAGAGCAGAAAGCAGAGTCATTTTTCTATCTGCAGTGATGGTGTTCAAACTGAGTGAATGGCAGATCAGCAGCTTTCACTTTTAACCAGTTGCCAGTTAAAACAAAACAAAGGATAGGCAGCCTCCTGGTGTCAAAAGCTCAACTGCTTTTCCTCAGTGCTTATTACCAAAACACCAAGTTTGGAAGGGAAAAAAAACCAGGTTAAGAAACTTTAATGTTAACACATACAAAATATTTGTACAAATTACTTAGCTTTACATTTGGGAGTCTAAAATGACTCAAACTTTGCTTACTTTAGATATTGTTAGAGTTTAAGGCAATAATGGTATCAGCTGTGCAATATTTTTTTAAATCTTGCCTATTTCAGGAGTGTTTTGGTTGCAAGGAATCTTTTCTACCTTATAGGTCAATTTCATTCATCAAAACACAAAATTTAAGATGCTGAGCTGTCTACAAGATTGTCTGAGCTGGACAGAGGTTCAAAAACATCCTCAGTCATGAGCTTCATCCACGAGCAATTAGCCACTCTCTTTTCAACTCAAACTTTATTCAATTTTCTATTTTTCAGATGTGTTCCCACAAACTAATAACAAAATTAGATAAGAAAGATAAGAATCAAAATGCAATAGAAAACTGATTTTGCCATCAGTTGCTAACTGTATCATAAATAATACCAATGGTTTGGGTTAACACTGAATAGCTTTTTCAAATTTATATTGGCTGGGTTTCAGATTGGACAAGGGTGATAAAGAGAAACATAGCTATATAGAACTTCACACTGAGGAATATTATTAAATATCCTGATTTTTTCTCTCTTCATCTTAGAAATCCTCAAATGGCTCTTCTGGGCTTGGACCCACCATCTTCATATAGAGCTTTCCAGAAGTAAAAGCAAAGTGGCTGACTGTGCCCACATGGGCAGAGCCAGCCCACAGCAGCTGAGCTAGCCCGGAAAAAAAAGAGAGAGAGATCTGATTTAATGAGTCGAAGAGGGGTGCTTTGTATGTGTTCCCACTCGTTGTGAAGCACCTCTTTCAAAAGATTTACACAGCAGCATTATTGTGTGCGTGTTTTTTTTTCCTGAGGAAGATGACCTATGTGTGTTCTTGAAAAAGGGATGAACCCTTATGAGAAGGGCTCAAATAAAAGCTTTGTGGCTGAGAAGCTTACACAGAAGGGGCCTATCCCTAATTCAGTTTGAGGATGAAGAAGCTTTTGAAATGCAACATTGTGCTGGTGACTTTCCAGGCTTAGAGAGACTTGGGGAAGCCTGCGGCTCTTTGCATAGCAGGTTCATAGTCAAATTATATTTGCCATATGCTCGTAGCAGGTTCTGAATTTATGCTAGCTAGCATGGGTCCCCACTGCCCTCCCTTCCCTTCTCCTTAGCAATCCAGCTTCTTTCCAATGCAATAAAGCAATAAAGCTGCATAACTGTAAATAACAGTAAACAATGCTGTTTGAGACCAGAAGAAGGGTTGCAAGAAGAAAGGAATGGATGCTTGAGGTAAGAAGATGTGACATATGATATCACACCAAAATATTCATTATTATGAATGACCATTTCTGGGCCGTTCATTTCAGATTTTTCATCATAGCCTTAGTACAGGCAGACTCTTATCACCTGCCCTCTGAGGCCGAAGACAGGGCTAGTTTCAGGGAATTGGTGATTTGATGCAGGAGCAGTCTCTTTTGTACACACATTTGCTCAGATAAAATGATTTGTTTTATTCCTATCTGGCAAATGAGCTCTGAATTAATTGGGTAATAGGAATCTAATAATAATATAGCAATATTGGCACCAAGACAAATTCCTTGTGTGCCCAATCACACTTGGCCAATAAAGAATTCTATTCTATAATAATATAGCAAGCATAAAAACTTTATAAATGCTGAGAATATCTCCTGCATAATGATGATGTTGCCATTCTGACAATAGGCTTACAAAGTGTGTATGCCGGTATATGCCACCCCCCTGTCTCTGTAGAAGTGTGCATTTGAAACAGAGAATACCACAAGCCACCTATTGGGGTCATGTGGACATGTAATGACTGTATACAAATCTCATACATTACTATAAAAAATAGTCACTCCTTAACTTACACTAAATGAATACCAATTCAGACATGATCTGAAAGCAACTTTTCATTCACTCATCTACATCCCGTTGGCTTTATTTTTGCTCAATCTTACAATTTAAATTTGGCTTCTCATAGAGATGAAAACTTTCTTCAGATCAAGCTCAATTCCAGATGAGTTTATGGACACATATAGACAGTTTCCTCAAAACAAGAAGAAAGTAAGAACCTAACATTTTTATCATCAAATACTGCTATATTAATCAGAGCTGTGCAAATTTTCAAAGTGTTGTGAGGAGAAACTGCACTATCTCCCACTTTTAAAAGTGAATGGTTATCTTGCTTTGTTATTTCTCTCTTCTGAGGCCTCCTCAGAGGAGGCAGAAATTCTACTGAGGTTGCAGTATATGAATGGATGCTACACACCTCATCTTTATTATGAAATGTTCTAGGCTCCTTGTTAACTCTGTAAGCTCCCATCGGCAAAATGGGCATAATAGTCCTGGCTTACCTTATCAGGTGATATAAAACTAGTCAAAAGGCATCCTTAAACATATTTATGCTTTCAAGTCAATATTGAATCCCTGTAGTTTTTTTGGAAAGACTTTTCAGAAGTGGTTTGCCATTAGAGCAGAGAATGATTAACTGGGCCAAGTTTACCCAGCATAATAGCAATAGCAACAGCACTTAGACTTATATACCACTTTATAGTGCTTTACAGCCCTCTCTAAGCGGTTTAAGGTGGGAGTAAAGCTCCCAGTCTCCCAGTTTCTAGGGTAGTGCTCTAATCCAGTGGTTGCCAACCAGTGGTGGTCTGCAGAGATATGTCACCCCCAAAGCACCCCCCAAAGCAATTAATCCAGGCTGCACAGGAACACAAGGCTGCGCCGCCCACATGACCCATGGGAAAACCAGGCTTGTGTCACTTGTATTGCAAATAACACAAAGTAGTGAGGGGAGGGGGGAAAGGGCAGGGGGGGAACTTCCCCCATGTGCCCCACGCACCTTGTCTGGCCACCGGGCTGCTTCTTTCTGCTTCTTTCTTCTGCTTTTGGCTGCATGCAAGGAAAGCAGCAAAAGTCTTCTTTCTCTCCCCCAAACTCCACCAGAAATGAATTTTTGGGACCCTGCAAGGCATCCTGCTCCAAGAGGCTGCGCCGGTGTGACAAGTCTCACAAAAATTCATTTCTGGTGGAATTTGGGGGAGAGAAAAAAAAAGACTTCTGCTGCTTCTGCTGCTTTCCTGCATGAAGCCAAAAGTCTCTCTCTCTCTCTCTCTCTCTCTCTCTCTCTCTTTCTGTCTCCCTCCCTCCCCCTGAGAATGGAGGTGGAGACGGTACCCTGCAATCCCAAATAAAGAATGATGGATAGGTAGGAAAATGGGGTGGGGAATTTTCCTGCAGACTTCTTTTGGGATTTTCCCAGGGTCTCTGGTCTGTGGGATTTAAAATTATGAGTTTGGTGGTCCCTGAGGTCCAAAAGGTTGGCAACCCCTGCTCTGATCATTCAATCAAACTATCTTTCATAGTACATTTTCAGATGCTTTTCTTAGCGACAGTGCTAATTTTTTTGAGATCACTCATCAGAGCCTGATATCAGATTTTCAAACTTCATTAGAATGAATACAGGCTGCTTTTTTCCTCCTGCCAACAGTTTGTCAAAATGTACTGTATACTGATGGGATTTCAGGTTTTCTGTGTAATTCTGAACAGTGAGTAATCAACCCATTATTTACTGGCTTCAAATCTATATGTGCTGTGCTTTAATATCATACTTCACATGTCTCTGTTTATGTCTATGTTCTCAGAATTACCAGGAATCAATTGTCTCTTATTCAAATATACAGAGTTTCTTTTAAATCTACATGGATATCTCCGTTTGTGATGACTAAGAGACTGCAATCCTAAATCTATTTAAGGTTATATGTATTGACTGTGCTGTATATTGTGCTATATTATGTACTATCAATCCTCAGAATAGAGCTGGAAGGGATCTTGGATATCTTCTAATCCAACCCCTGCTGAAGGAGGAGACCCTATACCATTTCAGACAGGTGGCTGTCCAGTTTTTTCTTTAAAACCTCCAGCAATGAAGCCCCTATAACATCTAAAGGCAAAGCTGTTCCACTGGTTAATTGTCCTCACTATTTGAAAGTTTCTCCTTAATTCCAGGTTGCTTCTCTTCTTGATTAGTTTCCATCCATTGTTTCTTATCTTGCCTTCTGGTGCTTTGGAAAATTAGTTGACCCCTCTTCTTTGTGGCAGCCCCCTCAAATATTGGAATGCTGCTATCATGTCACCCCTGGTCCTTCTTATCTCTAGACTGGCAAATAACCAATTTCTGCAATTATTCTTCATAAGTTTTTGTCTTTGGGCCCTTAATCACCTTAGTTGCTCTTCTTTGCACTTTTTTTTCAAAGTCCCAACATCTTTTTTGTAATGTGGTGACCAAAACTGGATGCAGTATTCCAGGTGTGGTTTTACTAAGGAGTTATAAAGCAGTACAAATATGCATGTGATTTTGATTCTATGCCTCTGTTCATACGACCAAGGATTGTATTAGCTTTTTTGGCTGCTGCTGCACCTTGCTGGCTCGTGTTTAAGTGATCATCCATTAGGACTCCAAGGTTACTATTTCTGAGCCTAATCTGTACTTTTACCTTGCTTTTCTCCACATTATATATCATGTTGTTGGGTAGAGTCCAGCAGGTACCTTACCAATTGTATAGGCTATGAGATAAGATATTAGTCTCCTTTGGTTTGAAAATAAGGTTTCAACAACCAAAATATTGCTGCACACTTCTGAAAATAATAGACACAAGTTGATTCCATTGCTTTGCTGCTGATGCAGTTCAAGATTTGGAACATAAACTCGTTTAAACTGGGCTTGTCCCACTTTGAATTGAAATATAAAGGAATATTGATATGACTATAGAAAGTTCATTGTGTCTTGAGAATGTTATGTATGTCTCAGCTATAAAGCTATAAAGTTTACACTATAAACCTGCAGCTGATTCGGACCGCATAAGTTTTATAAATGTTAAAACCGTTACATGTTAGTGAAATATTTTTCCCTTCCCTGTAGTTTAACATAATGAAGTATTTATTTATTTTTAAAAATAGCTAGATGTATATAAAATACTTTGACTTTTCAGTGGTCATACTGGAGAAGGGTCTGTAGTCTTTTAAAGCACCTTCATATTTCAGCCAATATATTGTGGACAAATACAATACATTACTACTTAATAAAGTTAGCTCAGCAAATTGTTATAATGTATTGACTATAGATGAAACATATTCATTCATTTTGACCCAGCTGAACAATATTTGATGGCACATTATTTTTCAGGAAATTTTAAGATAATTGACAGTTGGATAACGCCCAACCCCTGGGCCCCGAATACATCTGTCCCCTGGCTGTATTACCGAATGTCAATTGTGATACTTTCCTCAACTGTTACATATTTTAATTTTTTATTTATGGTGGGTTTTTAAATTTAATATTGTTTGCTGCCCAGAGTAACACAATGAATGAATGAATGAATGAATGAATGAATGAATGAATGAATAAATAAATAAATAAATAAATAAATATTGATATGTCATGAAGAAAGGAAGTGCATAAATATTTTTAAGTGGAGATTCTGGAGTTTATATCAAATAGGTTCTAAACTGATTCTAGGATATAATGTTTTATAACATTCTAACTGTACTAAATCAGGGAGATGGTTTCTCTAATTATGGTTTCCAATGTCTTGTCTACATTGTTTGACTTGTACAGTGAATGAGCATTGTACAATCTGCTTAGTTTTGTTTTACAAAACAAATCTGCTTAGGAGATTCTCGTATTATTAAGGTAAAACTATAAATAATTTTGGAGCTGCATCTGTAACTTTGGTTTCTGAATTATTGCAAATGTCATACTGTTGACGTTAACAAAAGTTTGAACTAATTACCTGTGAATGCATTTTCTCAACCATTTGACAATAAAAATACAAGGAATTAAAAAGATCAGCCACTGCCAATGGCAATCAGTATGATGGCTTTTGATCTGGTACTGTTATTACAAGTCAAGACTTCTGCCCTTTCCTTCTAGTGAAATTTAGGAGGTGGCACTTTACATTGGTGTTGAACTCTCTGTAGTAGAGAAAATATCTTTCAAATCTACTTAAATGCAGTAGTTCCCTGTGAAACTCTTGGATTTTGGAACAAGGACCCAGCATTGTTCAATCATATTCCCTCTTTTTTTCTTTTAGAAAAAAAACTGATTTTCTTGATTTTGATTCTAGGCCCAATTTTCAATAGACAGATAGGTAGATAGACAAATGATCTTAAGTATTTTGATATTTGTTGAAAACAACTAGAACTGGGAGGAAAATCAGTCAAAATACAGGTAATTCATTTAATGACTGCTTTGATTAGCAACCCTTTACAATTACAATGGTGATGAAAAAGCAACTTTGCAACCAATCCTCACACTTACAACTTGTAAAGCAAAGAAAATCTGAAATAGGACCATAAACACAGTCATGGTTTTATTTAGTGACCATGTTGCTTGATAACTGAATTTCCAGTTCCTAGGTGCTAAATGAGGATTACCTGTACATGAATTAATCTTTGTTGGGGGTGTGACTGGTGAAAGCATGTCTTATCTACCCCTACTCAAAACTATGTTTTTAAATGGAAAATAAACCCCAAATTACCATTCAGAACTGGAATTTGTGTAAAACAAGTAAGAACTATCCAATGTTTTCAGAGGAAAGATTACAAGAAGATGCTTTACAATGGGATTATTATTAATGTGGTTCATCACACAGTGAGCCAGATGTTCTGATTGCATTTTGCATTTTTATTCACTTTTTGAGTCCTTACCAAGGACCTGGAATTGTCAGAGCTTGATGTTTGATAGTGTTAAAGGTATCATCAAAGGATGTAAACTGTTCTGAGTAAAACTGCCCTTTGCAATTGACTGATGGTGATTTTATCAGTGCCGATGCTATTCAAGTGGTGCTCCAGTTGTTTTGTTGTTATTTATACAACAATGTAAAATCACAGCTGCAGTTAACTAGTGTTGACCTTCATAGGTAGCAGGTTGTTTCTATGAACCTAGGATGTCATAACATATCAGTGTAGTTAGTATATGTGTTAATCCAAGTGGTATGGCTTCTTGTAACTGAGAAATGGAAACTTTGTCAATGCACAGAATTTTTAAGTGCTGTCAAATATTTTTTGGTATGGTACCTATTGTGCTGATAACCACTGGAATTATCACATGTGGTTTATGCCATAATCTTTCAACTTCAGTTTTTAGATCTTGATACTTTGTGATCTTCTTGAGTTCTTTGTCTTCTATTCTACTTTCCCCTGGTAGTGCCACATCAATTATTTACACTTTCTTCTTTTCAACCACAGTTAAATGTGGTGCATTATATGTAAAGGCTTTATCTGTTTGCATTCAGAAATCCCACAATCTTTTAACCTGCTTATTTTTGACTATATATTTTTCAACTATATATTTCATCCATTTTTCATTATTGGCCCAGGATAATTTTTATACATGTTCCAGTGAATCATTTTGGCTATTGCATTATGTTGTTTAGCTTGTGCAATCATCCTGTATATGATCTACTATTTTCATGTTTTGTTTCCTGTATATTCAGTAAATTCCAATTTTAACTTGTGTCAGTGCTTCTTCTTAGTTGTCTTTTACATCATCAGCCAGTGCTTGCATTTCTTCTTCAACACTTTGTTCAACTTGAAGAAAACCACTGCCTCCATTTCTTCAGGAAGATATAAATTATCAACATTACTACAGGGATTTAAGCATCATGAATAATCATCAGTTGTCTTATTTCTTGTTATTATTTAAATGATTGTGTCCAGTTAATAATTCCAGCAGTGTCCAGTATCACAGGTAAGGCCCAGGTATTGATGGTTTTGATGATGTTTCCATTCTTCAATTTTATCTTTAGAAGTCTTCTCACTTTTTGGATGTATTCTTTACTAATCACATTTTAACTTGTCCATGCTTTGATGTTATTCAACTGTAAAATGCTCAGGTACTTGTAGGCTCTATCCTGATGGCTACTGATATTTTGGCCCTTTGGGACTTCAATTCCACCACTGTTTGTAATTTTAACCAGATTTATTCCACATTTACTGTAGCCCATTCCTCAAGGCCAAGTTACATTTGTGATATAAAAAAAACCCAGTCGTACAGTATTTGTTAATGACTAGGTTTTGATTTCTGATTTTGCATAAACCTTCAGATCATTCCATATAAAGCAAGTGTGAAGTTGTATTAGTGGGGTTTTTTTTTGCTGTTTGATAGCCAAGATTTATTTTCTTCAAAATCAATGAAAATTGGATCATAGCAATGACAGTGATAAGGGTTATAATGAGTCACCTTGGAATAATAATAATAATAATAATAATAATACAATTAATAAAATTAATAATAATAAATATTTTCCTGATTGACAGGGAGTCACAGTTTTGAATATTAAGTTATCTGGTTTCCAATCCAGCAGCATCAGAGAGATAGCTTTGCTCCATCCTTAGCTGAGGAAGCTCACAGCAAGGGCTGGATGACAGGCCCTTCTCAGCTGCTCTTCGTCCCCAGTAATTAGCCTGCGATGGCAGCTACCTCTTGTGGCTTTGCCTGCGAGAGACATTTGACACAGCCGACATCAGAGGGATTTTTCAGGAGGCTCTTGTGGAGACCGAATGGCTCTTAATTAACCACTTAGGTATCCTCCTTCACTCTCCCGCCTGGCACTTTCCAAATGGTAGGGGTTGCACTGCGGATCTAAACACCGGGGAAGCACACTATCAAAAGATCTTGTAAATGAAGGCTTGTGTAAATTATTTTTAATGATTCCCTCCTGGCACATCATTATGTTTGTAGTTACACACAGCCACTTCAGAGATGGCTCATCTTCCGTGAGGTCAGCTGCAGGACCACCATAACTAGCTCCAGTCAGTAAATGGCTTATTAATTAGCCCCGTGATTGTACATTGCTAAGAGCTCTGATGTATGGAGCTGGAATTGTAATTGTGTAGGATCGAAATAATAAGCCATCTCAGGGCTCCTTATGCAAATTGCCACATTATGAAATCATTACCTATCTAAACACTGAGTTTTAATAAGAATTACAATGATGAATTTTATGATAATTGACACTCATAATTTAATCTTGTGGATTTTTTTTTATTGTTTTGATGGTTAAAAGTGTGTTTCTAATTAAATGTTACTTAAAATGCAAAAGGATGATTTAACAATTCTATTCAGTTTCTGTAGTTCAGATCAGGTTTTTTCTCCCTTTTTGGGCAGTGAGAACAGGCTGTTTTCATAATAGGTATGAAACATTATGTGTCGGGAAAATGTTTTATCTATTCTTTAAAAATATGGTTTTGATATTGACAACTTCGAGAAAGATGAAAGTATATGTGTCACTGAGTATAATTTTCATCATCATCATCATATCATCATCATCATCATCATCATCAAAATCATCATCAGCAACATATTGTTTATAAAAATGAAATACTAAAATCACCAGCAATCATGCTTATAGAAGAGGTTTTGTGAGGGCTGAGTAGGAATTGCATACAACTTAAAGATGTTTCTTTAAGTACCCTCCTGGTAAAAACTAGTCCACTGCCAGTGATAGTCCACTTTAAACTCTGGAACAATTTTAAAGTATTAATCACACTGCATAAATTAAGCACAAAGAAATGAAATAAAAACATCATTTCCTTGTTTCCACACAAAAATAAATATATGAACATATTAACTGTAACATTCATGTTCCACACATTTGCTGTAAGTGGAGCCAATAGTTTTGTATGAATGTGAAGTAATTTTACAGTCAGTGGAGGGACAGGAGAAAGACAGCACATCTAGTCCCAGGCTTAAATCAGAGTGGCTTGATGTCTCCCACATTTCTTCAGTTCCAAAGTGCATATGGGCAAAATACTTCCCAGATCAAAGCCACAATAATATAATTGTATACTATAATATATCACCTTTGGGGCTACTCTTCAGGGATTGCACCATTTGCAGTACTGCTGATCACCTTGGCCTGCTATAAATTCAGCTCTGCTGTAGATACAGCAAATGGCCATTTGGCAAGGAAAAACCCAAGTAAATCCCCCCCTCCCCCTCCCCCCTCCCTCTCATCTTCCTCCTCCTCTTTTCTCTCCTCCTGCTTCTGCTCCTCTTCTTCTTCCTTCTCCTCCTCCTTCTTCTTTTTCTCCTTTCTCCTCCTCCTCCTCTTCCTCCTCCCAGCCTGGTACAAAAGGGATGACAGGAAATACCTGGCCAATTAGCAGTTAGGCAAATGCCCCTTTCCTGTACTCCAGCTTCTCCATGTGCACAGAGGTTTTTCATATGTTTAGATGGACAGCTGACATATGAGCTTATACAAAGAAGGTCACAAAGAGTGAGAGATGCAAATTCTTTCTTTCCCTGGGGTTGTGGATTTTCTTTGGAAAGCCTTTACTCTATTCAATTTGGGATCAGATGGGATCATTCTGAGCCATTTGGGCAAATTAATTCTTAGCAATTTCCCTTCTAGAAACAGTCCTCTGTTATTACAACCTGTGTGGATTCGTGCAGGATTATAGTTTTTCAATTGCAGACATTTTCTTGGAAATAAAATCTATAAAAATATTTTTGGTGAGTGTCTAGCAGATTCATTTTTAAGGCCAATTCAATTATGATAGATTTTTTTTAAAAGAAAGCTGAGTATTGGCTGGTATACAAGTTTAATAAATTATAATTATAATTATATACCATTAGCATCTCTTTTAGCCAGACTACAACAATGACATGTATATGTCTTGTTCTCCTTTCATTTTACTTTCCAGTATCAGCATCTTTTGTAATAATTCTGCTAAGAATAAGAAATGAACAATTGGAGCAAGTTTAAAAGATAGAGGGAGAGGGAGAGGGAGAGAAATATTTGTGTGTGTGTGTATGTGTATGTATATATTCACAAACATACAGACATACTCACATACAGAGACACTCATAAATGCTTTCTCAATAAGAAATTGCAACCACAGTACTCACCACAAGGTGCAGCAGCTTTTAAGCAAGATGCCTATTCCCCTGAAAATAATTCAATATGACGTATTTATTTATAATTTATTTATATTTATCATAAATATGTTTACTTCATTTGAATATGTATATTTGTCTAAAATCCAGCTAGTTAAATATATAAAATAGATTTAGCATGAAGGAATGTTTGGCAAGATGCCTCAAGTATATCAATTTGCCTTTACTCTTTTAGTTAATTCCTGGCTAAACCCTTGCAAATGGATTTGTCTATTTTGGAAGAAGTTGGGGGGAAAGTGCCAAAAAACAAAGCAATGTGTTAATTTTTTGCAATTATTTTTAAGCATATTACCATATATCTTTCATTATTGTCACATGATTAAAGAGAAATTATCCAATAGGTTTGCTAATGCTTAAAAATATTACATTAACTTGGCAATCACAGAAATATATAATGACAATACATTGAGTTTTCATCATGGTTTTTACTTGCCATATGAAAATCCGATTTTCAATTTTTGGGGGTTGACTGATTTGCTTTGCATGAAACCCTCATCCAAATGTGAATATTAATGAGATCATGTGATGACAAAATGGCTTTTATTCTTATGGTAGTTGGAGAACCCTAAAATTTGCTCTCACTGAAGTTAAGATAGACCCCGATAATAGTGCTTGGAATGAAAAAAAAATGAATGTCATCAGAATAAGCTTGGAGAAAAAAACTGAAGTACCATTTAAGCTGTATGAACAACTAAATGATATTACTGTTGGTCAGTTGTTTAGAGTAAATTAATTATAGCAATAGCACTTAGACTTATATACTGCTTCACAGTGCTTTACAGCCCACTCTAAGCAGTTTACAGAGTCAGAATATGGCCCCTAACAATCTGGGTCCTAGTTTTACTGACCTGGGAAGGATGGAAGGCCAAGTCAACCTTGAGCCAGTCAAGACTGAACTCCTGGCAATGGGCAGAGTTAGCGGGCAAGACTGCATTCTAAGCTATGAGAGCAAGTGATATACTGAAACTGAAGTCCCATTCATCGCATGAAAATCTCAAATAGTAAATAAGGAATTGGTGCTCCATTTTTGATGGAAGATCAAAATCATGAGAATATGCTCATAAGCACGAAGATAATTAGGGATAATGCTCAGAGAAACTTTATGACTTTTATGGTGCCACAGGAAAGAGTGAACCTAGCAAGTTTATGATCAACTGAGACCGGACTGAAATATATAAAGAACACTATCATTTGCATACTGTAACAATATTGGTAATCCTTGATTTACGAGCAGAATTTCCATTCCTAAGCAAAGTGGTTAAGTGGGTTGCACCCAATTTTATGACTTTTTTTTGCCATGGTTGTTAAGTGAATCATTGCAGGTATTAAACAAATCATGTAGTTGTTAATCAAACCTGGTTTCCCCCATTAACTTTGCTTGTCAAAAGGTGATCATTTGATCCCAGGATGCTGCAACTATTGTAAATATATTTTGGTTGCCAAGTCCTGAATTGTGAGCACATGATCATGGGAATGCTGCAAAGATTGTAAATGTTAGGGCCAATTGTAAGAAAAAAAATCAGTGCCATTGTAACTTTGAATGATCACTAAATAGATATGTTCTAAGTTGAGGACTACTTAAAGAAGAGCTGAGTTCAGCAGATCATGCAGGAGAGTCCCCTGCTGAATTAAGATGACAGAAGAAAGAGCTGTCTATTGGAATGCAAAAATATATTCAAAAAAATCATATGATGTTCTGATGTCATAGAAAGAACTGCAAAATGACTTAAGAAGGTAGGCAATTCTCCAAACTTTCTTCAGAAGGATGAAACTCCAGGGCTGCAGCTTGAATCAATATCAGCAGCAGCAGCAAAATTTGCAGATCATGCTCTTCTGGAGAAGGAACATTCAAAGTCCCATCCGTTCCCTTCTCACCACTGACATTTATTACAGATTTTTAAAAGTTTTGGAAATCTTAGCATGTTCAGTTATGGCTTAATCTTGACTTAGTTCCCCAACCCTATTTTTCATATGAGATCTTCAATTTAACAACTGCAGATTCTCCAACCTCAAAGGTTTGCAAGAATAGGAAGCTCACATTTAGCTAGGGGTTACAATATAATACTGCAGATATGTTATGATTATATCTGAACTACAAGCTTTGTGCGTGCATTAGTTTGTGATTATCTAAATTAATTGGACTACACTTTTAAATCTACATTTAAATTAATTGGGGGAATATGATGTTTATACAGATGAGTCTGTTGCATGATTGGGGTCAGACTAAACAGTATTTACTAACTGTATATAAGTATCCTAGATTTTAATTAAAAAAATGAAATGCAGGTGTATGACTTTCCAAAATCCATTCTTCCTTCCTTCCTTCCTTCCTTCCTTCCTTCCTTCCTTCCTTCCTTCCTTCCTTCCTTCCTTCCTCACTCCCCAATTAGTTCTCTTGCACAATGCTGCATACAGAGATTTGAGATGGATGAAATAGGCCTGCATACCATTTGGGTACTATTCTTCCAAACTATCCACATTCTGGAGTAATTTACTAGTGTTGCAGGATACAATTTGTCATGCTAATAAACACTGCTTTATCAAATATTTGCCATTTCCTCCCCTTGCCAGTGTTACATTCTCTTGATGACATTAGTTGAAGAAACCCAATCACTGTTAGCAAGTGTTTGTTTGTGTGATCAATTGAATTAGATTATTTCCTGTACAAACCATTCATAGTTCTCGTAAGACAATGTGGACTTCTGAATATTAGAGGAATGTGCTCTAAAATACATGTTGGGAATGGCTGAGCAAGATGAAGGTTTCAGAGTTAGAGTAGAAAAAGTTGTGTTTAGTGACTGCTAAAATAGAAGATTAAATTAAATTAAAATTAGGAGAAATTAAAATCAACAGAAGATTTCCAAACAAACATTCTCCCACCATCGCAATATTTCAAGGACTTATTTTGATAAGCAATTGCCATAACAAAAGCTTTGCTAGTCTTTAGCAGCAAAGGGAAACTTGTTATTCAGCTTGGATTGAAAGGACACAATTTGGTTGTATTTAATGTGGCAGAGCAAAACTTAAAACCAAATGCAGACAAAGTCCAAACTGTCTCCTCAGTGGTTTTGCTGCTTGACGTCCAACTTTACAGGCATAACATGATAAAGTCTCTTTACAATCTCTTAAGCATTCCTCTGTGGGTTTTGGAATGTTGCATGGAATGGAATGCAATCAACATCTGCTAATTTCTGTCCTTTAAATGTACTATCAAAACAAAACACATGATGTTTTATTTGTATGGCTGAAATGAGACTGGCAGCTGATCATCCATCATCTTCCTGTCATATTTTTATATGTTGTCTATCCAGTCCCCTAGACAGTTTGGGGAAGCATAAAGCAAAGCCTGAGTTAAGTTATTGGCCAGCTGCTCAAGTGTCCAGCTGAAGAGGTCATTGTGAGCTCGCTCTTGAATCTAACAACAGTTCTCTATGGAAGCCAAACATAATAGAACATGGAAGTCCCAAGAAGGTTGCAGTTGAAGTATAATGTCAAAATGTTCTAACAGGCCTTCTACCAAGAAAATAATAAAATAAAATGTAGAATGAAATATAAAATATGCAGTAATAAAATATAGAATATAAAATAAAATGTAGCACTTTGCAGTAAGGAAACAAAAAGTTCAATATCTTGAAAAAAGAACCAAAGATCTTGAAACATGTTACACTCATTTATAGAGCATCCTACAGGCATGCTTCTGTTTAAGTTTGTTTCAATTCTTAGACCAAGAAACTTTTGATTTATATTTTACTTATGAATAACCCAAGCCCCTACCCTAAAATTTAGCCTTTGGTTTTAAAATAAACCTTTTGGTATAAGGGTATCACCCAAAACATGATCTTTATAGCTTGTGACCTACCAAGCAGAATGTATCTTTGATTGGGAACTTCCCAGAGTTTGTTATAAGACATCTATATATAGATGTTTAAACAAATACATATTCTGATAAGCTGTATGTGAGGGTTTGGGGGAGGGAGGGGGAGGTTTTATTACTTTGTATAAAACAAGTCCAAACCAAGGCTAAATGTCTATGGAGATTTTTAATCATCCAGGTCATGGTTGTCTGAAAGGTACTTTTCCATGGGACTTTCTTGATTTTTTGTTTGAAAACAATTCACTTCTCATCCAAGAAGCTTCTTTGGTTCTAATAGAACTGAACTCAAGTTAGAACTGAAGAAGTTTCTTAGATGAGAACTGAAACATTTTCAAAGAAAAAAACCAAGAAAGTCCAGGTGCCTTTTTGAAAAGCAACCGTGGGAAGTCCAAATTAAGTGCATAAAATGAATTTTGCCAGGTCAGTTGTGCAAGAAACTGTTAGTTGGCAATGCCACACTAGCTCAGTTCTGGGATCCTGCTCTTCATGCTGTTGGATGGTATACTGGCAGTTTCCAGTGGGCATGCAAGCAAAGTAAAAGAATCATTTAGCCCTACCCATAATTCATTGGTGGCAGTTAGGAAATGGCACTTGATCTTGTTCACTGGACTAGTATCTCAAAGTAGCAGAGAACATTCAAGTGATATATGGCAACCACATATATGCTATCAAAATACCCCATGGAACAGCTAGAAAATGATGAGTTCTTCCAGGAAAAGAACTAATCAGAATTCACCTATGGGCAGACATCTGTCGTGGCTATCCATGGATGGTTAATACAAAGAGGCTGCCTTGCTCTCCTGATGCAGATGTTTTGTAGCTGATGCCTGATGTGCAAATTGTGAGTTGTTATGGAAAGCCCATTTAGATTTTTATTTTGTAATGTATGTCTCAAATGGACTTGAGTAATGGCTAGGAATTCCTCTTTTGAAGCCAAATTCTTAATCCCATTTATCTGCACTTTCATCCACTGTTTCCTAAAGTGGTCTGCTTGAGATAATTTAGCATCTGGATCTTCTTTAACCACCTAGATTCCTTGATTCTTGGACAATACAGCTGAAAAAGGGTCTGTGTTTAACCAATTTAAAAATTGGTTCTAGATCTTTAAAAATTTGTTATAAAAACAGCCATCTCATGGATTTCCTTAGCATTTCAGTCCCATGGTAGCTACTCCTCAGGTTTAAAGCAGCCAACTCAGGGAATTTGTTTTGCTCAGGGAGCATTGACAACTTCTGCAAAAATATCTGGCACATTGGTTATGTACAGTGACTAAAAAGAAGTTAGCACCAGGGCTGTGGCTGATATCCATATGTTGCATGTAAACAGCTCATAGTATAGCTGCACACTGACAGTACCTCATTAGAAAGATAGGTTTTTCTGGTGAGGCTAATAGAAAATTATTTTTTCCAATAAATTAAGTTTAAGGCAGCATGGTTGATGGTTTCCAAAATATAAAAGGATATACACAGAAGGAAGCTCAGGAGAAAATTTATATAAAGTTCCCTGCAAAAAAAATTATGCATAAGGAATACCAAATAAGTTTCTCAATCTTGCAAGGACATAAATGCAAACTAAACACATTCAATATACAAACAAACAGCTAATAAAATGTACAAATCCAAAGCAGAGGAAAAATAAGATCCTCCTAAAAATCCTTTTCTTTAAGATGCTTTCCACTACTACCGGTATCTCTACAATCCCCGGAATAACTTCTATAATTTTTATCGTTATCTCCCTTCACATAATTCAAAGCAAAGTTATTGCTTCTGACCACTTGCCATTTTTATTTTCTGGGGCACATGAGGTCCAAAAGCATTCTTGGAAATAGATGCTTGAGACTGGCATTTCATTTTGCAGGGTGCCATCCTTCCAGTTATTTTTAAATAAACAAATATAAAAACAAACTAAGAAGGAGAAAAGAGGGGCAAGGATTGGCAGTGCAAAAGGAGAACTATGCAAACATACTTGTGACATATGGGAATGCTGGCATATAAGCAGTGCTTTAGAGAGCTAAGTGCTGAATTTCTACTGACCAGTTGTAGTATCCTCTCCCAGGGAGGGAGGCAAAAAAAATATTCTGAACTAGCATGAGTGAAAACCTGTCAATAATTGTAAGATGTATGATCTTTCATCCACCAAAGAATAAGCATATGCATTCCAAAGTATGGGGGGATCAGTTTTCAGATGAATAGAACATTTTAAGACAAATTGAGACATGAAGTGTTATGTGGGTCTGCGCGAAATGAGAGGCAGGACACATCAGGAATGGAAACCAGTCTTTTATTTGCTCTGGAAACAAAAAAACGGCTCAGCCATGGCAGACACCAGCTTTTAAGCCAACGCTGTCCAAAGCTTCAGCCACTGACAGGACTTTGTTCTTCCCGCCGGTGGCTGAGCCAATGTGTGGAGTCTGTTAACCGATTCCACTCCTTGGCCATATTTGGTCATATACAACATGAAGAATGTGGCTTTGCAACATCTATCTCACAACAGCCTGTTGTAAGTTTTTATCAGAACATTCCCATTGCAACCCCTGAATCTCAAGTTCAGGTTTTCAATAAATGGAAGGGTTTAAATTCCTTGAAATATATGATTCACTGAGCCCAATACAACCAAGCATCCATATATTTTGACATCTTGATTCTTAACCAATTATTTTGTAGTCCCAGGCTAAAGATGAAATTGGGAAGCTAGGGAATAACAAGGAGATAATAACTGAGGTCATGTGTAGGAATTGAGAGGTATGTGAAATGATGAGTGTATAGGGAAAAAACTAGAGTTGAGCACTGACATTAAGGTTTGTAGGGTGGAATGAACACAGAAAAGTTTAAAAGGACCATAACTTCAGACATTTTTTAGACTGAAGCCAGTTCCTTTGTCCTTCTACCAAATCATCTTGAAGCATATTAGCTATTTGTCATAATACCTTAATTTCTTAATTAGTCCTGAGTAATTCAAAGCTTTTATTATTAAAGAGGAACAAAAGAGCCCTCAAATGTAAATGTTAGGATTCTTCAGCCAAGAACTCTTAGCAATATGTCTGGAAGGAACAGATCCATCATTATGTGGGAGGCCCAAATGCTGCTGGTGACATTTTACCACCATCATTTTGCTTATCACCCATGTTCTTCCTGGTTAGTGTTCACATGGCCACATTACTTCTGGATTAACAACTGTAAACTCTAGTATTATAACAAACATCATGAGTATGTGAATCAGCATAGATCAACTCACACTTGAAGGTTCAAAGTAGTAAGAATCTTAATTTTTGATTTGAATTTCAAGGGTAGTGACATAGAGATTAAAGATTTGATTCAATGATTTAAGATTTAGAGAAAAGATCCAAAATACAGTATAATATATACCTACCAATGACTTATTAGAAGACTGAGCGATTTGCTTATTTCCTCCTAAAGGAGGCATTCTGGATGCAAATGGGTGATTTAATATTAATGAGAAAACACAAGGAACTAACAGAATTTCATCTAGTTCTATAAAATTGAACCATGATCTGTCATAGTTCCTGTGCATGAGGGGCCAATTTTAGGGTCCATGTGATTTGGTAATTTTCTGACTTAGAGCTCATCTATACTTCTTGTTTTCTGCAGAATGAGAACTGGCCATCTACCATTTCAAGATGGCAGAAGCAGGTGACATTATTCATAACCTGCCTCAGCCTATCAGGAAGGCAACCTCCAGCAATGATTTTTGCCCCATGTCAAAAGTACTGCTAGCATAAGTAGAATAAGTGCACTTGCTTCATTCTGCCTCTGTTTCATTTGCAATGTGTGCAGTGGTTGGTATGTCCCCATGTTGGTTGCCATTCTCTGGCCATTTTATTCCTGGTTGCTGGGCTGAATGCCCCTTCTGAAGGGATCCCTTGTGTTCTCTGAGTTGGAAAAACATCAGCCTTGGGAATTGGAAAGAAATCAAGTACTCAATGTTGAGTTTGTCATCAATTATCCAGAAGAAGTACAAGATGACTCAGTTGATGGAAGCTCCAATTCTGAGAAGCTGTCAAGCTCAATAGCATACCAAACCCAAGAACACACAAACCACCAACAAACCTAATTGGGTGTGACCCATGCTGGAGTATATCAAGGCAACCATCAATGCATTCCCTTCTTTGGGAATCTCAGTTTCATGCTTCCATGTCTTTAAATTGCATGTGTTATCTGAGTCTTGGCTTATTGATCCCAGACTGGTTGACTATCTTTCCATGATACACTTTGGCTTTAGCCTCTACAGAGAAGACTTTGCTTTCTGGTTTAGTATTGCTGGTGCTTTGGTATGCTTCCTCATGCCAGACTCTGGCTACTGAAGCCTTTAAACCCTTGGAAACCTGAAAGTAAACTCCATGCAATCCCATCCCACTTGCTTATGCAGCCTAGAAAAGAGCACCTTTAGCTAGAAATAAATGCACACTGATCAAAACAGGTCCAAACCAAAAACCACACATATGTCCAGTATTTCATCACTGTTTCATGCTCTGGATGGCATTTGGAGGGGATGGCTGCTGAGACAACCAGCAGAAGCTTATGAGTGCTGGTATGTTTGGGAATTATACAGCAAGAGTATTCCCATTCTTGTGGCGTAGATCTCTGAGTAATTGGATAAATTTGTGGGTGTCAGTGCCGCATCAGTGAAAAAGATGGGTGGAAAAAATGAGTAATGTAAATCTGAGGGTAGGATAGAGATATTTAACACACACAAAAGGTGAAGAGACAGAGACAGAGAGACTATGATTGGAAGACTTGCTGAGGAAAGCAGTTGGCTTTCCCAGGCTGACTGAGTGAAGAAGGCAGCAGTCTGCCCATGGAAGGCCATGATAAGTTTGTCCCAGGTCAAACATCTCTCAGTCATTATGTTCTCAGCAGATGAAGAGATTGAAATCTAGAAAGAGTCTTCTTAAGATTACTTCATTTCTAGCTAGGTTTAGCATGGAAGACATGTAGCTTAACGATGCAATGAATTACCTAAGAGAGGACTGAGAACTCAGCATGAAGTTTGCTTCTTAAATTGGGCCATTTGTTCTTTGCCAATCTAATTTACTTCATATTGTTGCTGTAAGGGCAAAATATAGTAAGTAAGAATTATATATCATAGTTTGGGCTTTAATACAATGTTTTCTAATTTGCACTTAGGAAACTAAAAGCAGGAGTGGGAAACTTTTGGTAACTACAGCAGCAACATAAAAGCAGCAATGAGTAGGAAGAAGATACAAAATGGAAAAAGCATTATGAATGTGAGGAAAGCATTTTTTTTCCCTCCCTCTCCTGGATTTTCAAACAAATGGGGGTTATCAGTTTTTAGTTTGTGCTAAAATTATTTTAAGGCTTACGACTTTTCCTAGTGTTGATTTCTAGCATTTGCTATTGAAATGGGCTACCAAGATGACAAAAGAGAGTTGGAAGTTGCTTATAAAGGCATCCAAATTAAGGTGGTGGTGCAGTCATGTGATCAAAGTCTCACCCTTTAAATTTATGCACATAAAAAAGAGGACTATTTTGATATTATAACTTTGAGAGATTTTGAGATACATCAAGATACATCTTGACTTTTTTTTTAAATCCTTCGTGAACATGCATCTGATTGCCTATGATCCAAGAACCACAGATTATCTACTGTTACTACTAGGAAAACAACAACAACAATACAGTTATACATTGATATCTATTTAGCATATAAGTTTGCTATATAGCTTGCAGCTTATCAAACGCATATATTATTGGAAATATACAAAGATGTGAATATCACAAGAATGCACATAAGTAACTAGGAATTTTGTGCTGATGTTAACTAAAATCTTGAACTGAGGTGGGAATAGGAAAAAGTTTAAGATTAGGAAATGAGAAACTGAATGAAATAAAACTTGACAGGTTCAACCATCACTGCTTGAATTTCTCAAATAAAAAATGGGAGGGAAATGTAGTAAAGCAATCAATTCTGTTCTTCATGAGTCAGCTTGATAGTTCATCCCACTGCCTGTTTACTGCCAATTTCTCTTTTCTATCCCAGCTTACATAGTGAGTGACAATAATGGTACCTAGGACTACCACATCTTATGCCAACAGCAATTCAAAGAGCAGAAGTTATGCCCCTGAAGTACAACATAGTACAGGATTCAGCAATGATTGCTAGTGAATAAATCAAACAAAAGCTGCATTTTGTTTGTCTTTCTGAAAACTTTTTGCCATTCTGTTCAGGACAAGTTAATAGCATTATGGCTAAGATATTATCCACTGAAGAATGGCAAGATCCAGTCTTCACCTTTTAAAAAAATCCCAACTTTGTAAAAAATCAGCAATGTAGCTCAGTGTTCTTAGATTAGATTTGAGTGCAAATCCTTACTTAGGTTATGTATAGTAAGAAGATCACTCAATAGAGAAAGAGAGTGATGAAGCACCTAATTATTAAAGTGAGCCAGTAGGAAAGGAAAGACAAATTGGTGGGTGCCTCGAATCACAGAAAAGGCTACAATGCAGGATTAGTCTGAAGGATAATACAGGAGAGTTGGGTTAAGCTTGCCATTTTCATGAGGACATGTTTTTGTTTTGTTTTTCACCAAAACTATAATGCTATGCATTTGACAGACAATAAAGCTAGTAGAATGGACCTTTATAGATGAAAGACTGTTTGTCTATTGCCAGTACATATGGATGCTGTATAACTAGTTTAAAGGCTACAGAATGGCAGAAAAAGGCTCTTGGCAAGATTGGAAGAATATCTGAGACAATTTCCACAGTCAGGTTAAGCCACACATTAGGATCAGGGAGAACATCTTGTGAACCCAGGATTCTTCTATAGGTTACTGCCAAACTATACTTTAAGGTGACAAATGGGGAAAAGTATTAAACACATAAGAATAAATTGTATGTAATGATACAATTTACATCAAAGAAAATTTTGTCTCTGTTCTGTTTACCTGCTCACTTCTTGACTGCAGCTCTGCATGCATGCCAGTTTAGAAGATGAGTCCTGTATGCCATTCAACAGGCAAATGTGTCTCTTATCCAGGGAAAAGTAAAAGTAAATATCTTGCATTTGAAAGTTGGTCTGTGTAAACAGATCGCAGGAAGGAAGGATGGCTATGGCAGAGACAGTGACATGCAAGAGTCCAAAGCTTGTCTGAAAGAAAATGAAAGAAAGGAGGCAGGAAGAGTCATTAAAAAGTTAAAGATAGGTCAGCAAACATTTTGGAAGAGGCAAAGTATATGTATTAATAATTGGTCAGAAAGATCAAATGCTCCATATTGAGGTAAATTAGTTTTTTCTGTTAATATTATTTTATGTTTTGTTATGCTATGACTGATCTAGAGTTATTGTGAGTAAGATGAGCATCCATGTAAGTTCCTTTAATCAACCAGTCAATCAATCAACAATCAAGCAGTCTGCCACTTTGCATTCTTAGAAGGTTTATCAGAAGAGACAGCTGGGTATGAACATGAAAGCTTCAGTTTAAGTCTTCACAAAGACCAGAGAAGATACTATTCTGGGCATGTATAAAACTTTTGTGCCTCCATGTCTCACTGATTTACTAATTAATATACCAAAATCCTTGAGTATTTTTAATTATACTGGTCTTTGGCTGTAATAAATATTGAGTGACTTGACTATACCAAAAGTGGTACTCATTGTCCTATTTCTGCTCAAATATATAAATATGATTATATTTTATTGGTACTAATATTTAAATAAATACAAATAAAATATACTTCCTATGATAAGCACTTATGTAAAATCTGTATGACTTATAATTTTAAATTGGAACTCTCATGATTCAGTGTACAATTTTTATATGTAATTACAAGCCATCATATCTGGATTGCAAAAATCCAGAAATCCACAAAATGGCACCAAAGGTATAGTGAAAACATTTGCTATTTATTGCTATCCAGTGAACATCTAGATTATTGCATCACAGATGTGATAATCTTAAATACTATGGTGGGGAATAAATAATTAGTGAAATGAACAATTACAAAGAAAAATGATAAAATCATAATAATACAATAACAATAATGACAACAGTTTGCAATTGTGATCAAAGTAATGAAATGTATGTATTTATTATTTTATTTATAAAATTTATTGGCCACCCATCTTACCATAGGGTGACTCTGGGTAGTTTATAATTACATATACAGTTAAAACATAAAAAGTTAAAATCAGACTTAAAAACCAAGCACGCATGCGGAGGGCTACGGCAGAGTGGGGAAGATGGGATCTGTTATTATTATTCAATCAACTACCTCCATTGCGCTATCCCCCTGCTGGGTCCCCAAGCCAACTGGCAGAGCCATGTCTTTAGGCCCTTAGGTTAGGTTTGGGGTCAACCTCACAAATGGGGAGTGGGAAAGATGTTCCAGAGGGCAGGAGCAACAGCACAGAAGGCACTCCTCCTGGACCCTGCCAGACAGAATAATTGAGCTGACAGGAACAGCAGCATGCCTCCTCTTCTGGCACAAGTGATATGGGCCAATCCCAGTGGGGTGAGACAGTCCCTCAATAATCTGGACCTGTGCGGTGAAGGGCTTTAAAAAGATCACCAATACCTTGCATTGTACCCGGAAGCAGACTGTAGTTCACGGATCAATGGTCCTACAGGGGCCATTCCTGGGGCTCCCAAATGTGCCCACATTACTGCATTCTGAACCAGCTGTAGCTTTCAAATGTTCTTCAAGGGTAGTCCCATCTAGAGCACATGACAATAATCCAGTCGTGAGATGATTAGGGACTGAACGACTGAGTGCAGGGAGTCCTGATCCAGGAAAGGCCACAATTGGCGCACAATATGAAGTTGTGCAAAGGCTCTCCTAGCCATAATTGCCACCTGTTTGAACTCAAACAGGAGCCATGAGTCCAGGAGAACCCCGAAGTTGCAGACTGGATCTTTCTGAGGCAGTACTACTCCATCCAGAATCAAAGATGACAAAATCTCAAATCCCATAGTTTCCCATACTCAAAACCATTTGATCCTGCCAGGGTTCAGCCAAAGCCTGTTGTCCCCCACCCAGGCCCCCACAGCCTCCAGGCACTGTGAGAGGGCAGCCACAGCATCACTTGGGTCACAAATAAAGCTCAAATGTAAAAAAAAGCTTAATTCTTTAATCTATTATTAAATCTAGACCATGCAGAAAAATATTGTACCATTTTATCACTTTTAGAATAGAAAGACATTTTAAAATTAATAAACAACATATATCTCTTAAATCCAATCTCTAACCTCAAGAGTGCAATACTTTTCCCAACTACTCAGACCTATCCTTTTGATGTAGCCATTGCTAAAAAAGCCTTCTCATAAAATACATGTTTTGGAGTATAACATTATAAAATAGGATAGCCTCTGTTTAGGCTTGATCTCTTCAGAACTAGGTTAACTCAATCCTTTTTGTATAAAATGTCAATTTAGTGCTACTGTTTATCTACTTGTCTTGACTGTATTTTTACCCAATCTCATAGTAATTGTGATCCAGGTCTGACTGATATAACTCTGTGACTCTGCATCTACTCCTATCTTAATAATGCCCTGCCATTTCTGTTTCGATAAGTCTTTGAGCTACCACCCCTCTTTTCTCTCATTATAATCTGAAGAAAAATAATGTATCTGATTAAAATATATGTGGACTTATTCTCCTCAAAAAATCCTCTGCCTTTCACTCTCCCATTAAAGTGGGGCAGGTTACTCTGTAGTTTTATTTCTCTTACTTGCTTATGGGTTTGTTTATTTTTTGAGGTATTTTTGACTGAAAAGTTTGTTTTCCTTTACCCCTTGATTATCAGCCCATATGGCAGACAATTAAAATACACAGGCCTTGTGATCAATACCCACATATTTCTGTGGTGAAGGCTCACATCCAAAGCATATTCTTGCTGATCTGAAGTGCCAACTTTGGGACACATCTTTCCTTCCAATTGCCATTTGTCCCTTTGGCTTCAGCTTTTACTTCTACATGGATCTTATTAGCATATGCCTGCTGTCTATATTTTATCCAGTGGAAGGAAATATTTATCCTCCCCTTACATTTCTTTTCATTCTGTATTAATCCTTCTCACTAACTTGCTTCTTTAGAATGTACCTGTGCTTTTATGGTTCTTCTTCCTTTGAAAATGCTAACAGTTATCTACTGCAGGCAGAAAAGCCATCAGAGAGAAAAATAAATTTACCTGGGTATGAAAAACCATAACCAAAATTAAAATTAAAAAAGAAGCCAGCATAACTCAAAGTAAAGAACCTGACTCTATATTTATCTATTGTATTTTCCAGATTAATCTTAGAAAATAAAAATGATGAGTAGTTTGTGGTTAGAGTTGTCAAATCTGAGCTGCAAAACTCTGGAGAACCATTAAATGGCAACAGAGAGATCCGAAATATAAATACAGACTCTAGTGGGCATTTGTTTTTTGGCAGCCTAAATTTCAATCCTGTACCAGCATTTTATTTATAAATGCTCTCACATACCAGTAAAAAAAGATAATGATAAACTGAGCATTAATAGTGATGGAGATTCTCTCTTGAGTTAAAAGTAACAGGAGTCATTCACAATTTTGCCCTCTGGTAAACTATTGTGGCAGCCATTTTATCAATGTTCAAGTCTTAACAAGGCAGCCATTTTCTTTCATGGCATGCTTTCAAAATATCAGATATGGTCACCCTTATGTACCCATGGTACTAGTAAAATAATAACAGTAGTGGGATTTATAAAAGACACTGCCTGAGTTTCCATCTTCTATCCTTTTGCCTGGAAATAATATTTGCATTCAACAGAGTTCATTTCTGAGACAATATGTTTAGAATTGCAATATTTTAAAATATAATGGATCTGGCTAGGTCAAAACCTATTCCATATTTTTTAATAGAACCACCTGGCATTCTAGGGGTGGGGGTGGGAAATGGGTTTAATTTTGTCCAACATTTGCCTTTTCTCCTCTGAGAAATTTCTCCTGATTGTAAGAATAGCAGGCTTTTTCATACAGACAATAAAAAATAGAAAATAAAATGCAGGTTATTATGACTAATTTGGGTTTTTAATGCAGCCATATTTTATTTCAACATTAGATTACATCATGAAAGACATTTTATATTGTTTGTCTATGGTTAGAAATTATGTCTGCTTAATCAATTCCATTATGCATTCACCCAACTATGACACATCAAAGGCTAAGAAGAGATGTTGAAAAAGAACAGCAACAAAAAAGAGCAACTTTACTTGTTTAAAATGCTCCCCATTCAGATCAAGATGCAGAGCACTAAATATTAATTATTTTAAATAAATATCAAGCCTCTCCAAATAATACAAATAATTGGCAGGGTTGACTGCCCATTGCCTGGTTCCTAACAGCTGGTGACACTGGCACCCAGCACCTTCTCAGCAGCCTTTGAGATAATGACTTGGGCATCTGCCGGTGAGTGTTTGCAACTGCCCACAGAATTTACAACTCACAAGTGGGCTACAGAGGCTCTGACAGAACTTTTTTATGCAAGGTCTTTGAAATTTATTAATGTAATGCAAACACAAGCCTTCCAACCCATTAAATTGTTGATGTTATGCGAATCCACTCTGGAATTGCAGATCCTCATTAACATTATTTGCATGTTAATCTGCATCTTTTTAATTAGTGATATTATTTATGCACATAATTTTCGCCTACTGGTGCCAAGGCTGAAGCGCATTAATTAATCTACTGAGATGCCAAACTGTTTATTTTTCCTCCATACTTTTATTTGTTTACATGGTGTTTTGGATTCAGGGAAAAATAAAAAAAAATTAAAAAGCCTGAAGAATAAAAGCAGAAAGACAAGATTAACTAAAAGCACTTTTTGTTTTCATAATTTAAATTGTAATATTAGCCAAATGTTGTGTTTCTTCCCTCAGAGATCGGTTATTCAGTTACATTACCTTGATGTATTATTAAAATTTATAATGGACTCTGGAGGCTTTTTTTTAGTTCTCTCCTTCATTTACAGAATATACTCAATGTTATTTTAATCTTCATACAACGCTGCCATGCATAGGCAATGATCGGTTTTCCCTGGCGTCTCTCTAGTGCTGCTCCACTTTGCACAACTGATAAACATTTAAATAAGCCTTTTCCAAAAAGAAAAAAAGAAAAAGAAGAAAATCCTAGCATGCTAAAATCATTAACCCATTAATGGAGTATGGCATTTGCCTTCTCTCTGAGTCAACCGAAGCCTCTCTTTTGATATACAGAACTGAAACAATCCCAACTCTTGTACATGGACCTGTGAACAATGCTGAATGCTGATATGATTTCATTCTTCCCACTCATTTGAACAGTTGCACATTCCAAGGGCAGCCTTTCAAAAGGTTAGATTCCTTAGAGGAAAAGCTTTTGGAGATTTGGGCGTAAGATGTATTCTGAGCAGTTTGTGTATATGAACTTTGCCACACTGCATCCTATTGGGAATGCAAACTGATCCCCAGTGGAGAACAGACCTGACCTGCTGATCCTTTACGTCACTCCGATTGACTCTGTTTGCAAACCACAGCCTGGCATGTGAGGAAGGGTGGGGGAGCAGTGGAGAGCCAGCTTCTCCAGTCACAATGAGAGGAATGGAGACAGCGCTGACAAGTGTTTACCTCTTGATGCAGAAGTTCACAGGATGCAAAATAATATTTCCACAGACAGCACTAGTGGTACCCAAGAATTTCTCTACCTGCAATAAATCAGCAGCAACTTTGAGCAATAGAAGCACCTTCAGAAGCACACAAAGAACTTTCTGAGTGTATTTTTGGCCCCTATAAGTAAAGATGTTTTATATCTCTTTCCCTACCAATTTGCACCACAATCTTGTTTAAACCAAGTCAAAGCCAGCAGTAGAAAATCCTGGCAAACATTTGTGCAATAATTTTCTTCTGAAGTACCCTGATGCAGAAAAGTGATTGTTTCTATATTGTGTCTTTTAGAAGTCAAAGTTCAGCAGCAGTGCAAAATGTATATTGATAATTATATGTGCATCATTTAAAAAAATACAGAGTAGATAAATGAAAAAGAAGAGGAGCAAAACAGATGACTGAGCTATGATCAGAATATAAGCACATATATTTGTCATTCAAACTGTAAAGCTAAAGTGCCTTGTATGCTTTTCCATGAAGGCTTTAATGGAATCTCTTCATTCAGTTGGCCATGGATATGATTATATACCATGGAGCCACAAATGTACCATGACAGAAGCATTGAGATGAGATTTCTTTTACCCCAACATATGTATGGTCAATTCAAAGCAAAACAAGCCCCAGGGGGCTCTCATCTTTCTGAAATTCATCTTCATTTACATTATCTGATATCATGCCTGCCTCTGGTAAGCTGTCTGTTGAAGAAAAGTTAATATTTCTTCAGAATGTGCAGGAGAAAGTGGCATCCCAGATGAAAGTTGGGGAAGAGATTGAGGCAATCAGCTCTCTTATAGAAAACACGTCTCTTGCTAAGGATGTGCTGGAATCCATGCCATTTGAAGTCTAAGAGACTGGTGATTGCTGAGGTTGCTGGAGCAAAACAAATCTGCATGTCTGACTTCAAGAGTTGGCAGGATCAGGACGTCTCACCTAGAATAATTTGGCCTTTTCAGGGTGAGAGGAAGAGAGGGGGCCCTTGTTTTCCAGATATATGTCTGCTTTTGATTTCCTTCAGGGATGTTTGCAACTGAGATTTTCCCCTCTGAATAGAATGTCATATGTAGCAGGATCTCAAGGCTAACTCTTGACTTCACCTTTTCACCAAGCTCTTTGGATCACACTTCAGCCATGGAATACAGTAAGATCTGATTATGAACAGTAGAATATACTATCTCTGATAACATATTATCTGTGATTAAAAAGAGGCAATTATTTGTATGTCAGCTTTTTAAAATGCATATGGCCAGCTCCAGCAATTAGTGATTCATAACAATTACATCTGGCAAAAAAAAAGAAATCCAGATGTATTAGAAAGGGGGCTGTGAGAACAATTCTATCAGGGCATCTCACCATTCAAATTCATGTAGCAGGTTCATTCAATGGGCATTATGATACTATATCTGGTATGGGTAATAGGATAGGGATGGATAACACTGGACAACAATATTTTTCAAAACCTTTGCATCCTGAAAAATATTTGGTGATTATGATAAACCCCTTCCAAACCGAATACAAATATAATTTCAGAATGACTGTATCCTGCAGGAATCTTGAGAAATATGAAATAAACTTTCAAAGTGTCAGAAAATAGAACTTTCTGGTGTTGCTATGCAGTTTACAATTAGTATGGATTTGAGGTGAGATCAAATCCACCAATGACAGGGTAACACCACATACCCTGGACTGGCATCACAAGCCACGCCCCTTGGTATATAAGGGGCAGCCCAACAGGAGAGAAACTGCTGGGTACCTCAGGAGCATGAGGAGGAGGAACCTCATGACAAAAGAGAAAGGGGAGAGAGAGGGAAAAGTCTAAAAGAGAGGTCTAAGTTTCTTAAGAGGTCTGTGTTTCTTTGAGAGTTATTCTCAATTGTCCTTAAGAGAAATTGATCAGCATACGCGATCAATATCTACCTCAGAACTTCTGGTAACTAAGCTGAAAGGAAGAGAAAGTATTCCTAGGCTAAAGACTATCTGACTCTAAATCTGAAACCTAAAGGACAGAGAAAAACCAACTACATAGGTAGTTGTAGAAACCAAGAGAGGCCTGAAAGAGAAGAAACTAAGGAAGGCAAAAGACACTGGTAATAGTCTTTCTGTATGTTTATTTGATTTAAGCTGCTTATACAATAAATGTTGGTTTGAAAACAGACTGGGCTCAGCATCTTTATACAATTTAAATATATAGACAAGTTAACAAGATCCTCAAATATTAAACAGTCTTAGGATTGATTAAAAATATTTAACACAAAGTCTATAATATATTTAATTGCATAAATATGCAATTAAATTTACATGCTACAGGAGTTCAACAGGCCTAAAAATGTTTTGCTGTTGATTTTCATTTGTGCCCCGTGTCTGTTGCATCTCACTGCAACAGTAACTAGCCAGTATTGATGGATTCCAGTTGCTCTGAAGCCATTTTTCCATTATGACAATGTTCTGGTGGAAACTTTCACCATGTTCATCACTGACTGCACCTAGAGTTTTGTAATCCAAGTGTAAATACAGAAAGTGAATCTTCAAGTGACATATTGTACTTCATGGTTTTGTCTGCTGAAAGACATTTGTCAATCAGCTAAATGTAGTTTGATGCTGAAAACAGTATCCTTGAATGCTTTCCAGATGATTTTCTCTGACTCCACTAACAGATCTTCAAACCATTTGTCATTGGTGATGTATTTGATCTGTAGAACAACAAAAATGCCTTCCTTAATCTTGGCTTCAGTTATTCTTAGAGACCTCTGTCTCAAATAACTAAAACCTTCACCTTCTTTGTTCAATGCTTTTACAAAAATGTTCACCAGTCTGAGTAGTATCTGAAACAGAAGAAAAATATCTTTGTGAGGTTAACAAATGGTGCCACAGTTTTCTGTCCTGGAACCAATTCTTTCAGAGTGGCCATTTCTTTCTAATATAATGCAACTCTCTCTTGTGGTTGTCCCATTCACATATGTAATAACTAAGTACTTGGTATAGCAGAGCTGCACTCCAAGCAGCAGAGCCACTACTTTTAAATCTCTACAGATATTCTAGTTGTAACGGGTGTACTGAAAGTGATTCAACAAGAGTTTCATTTTTTTGTATGTTTCTTTCATGCACAGTCATGAAGGGTATACATTGCCATTGTGTAACAAGGCCACTTTAAGGCTTAACTATGATAAGTCAGTAAACAGTCATCATTCTAGTGGGTCATGCTCATAAACCAAGCTGTGAACAAGCCATCAATACCAGTAAAGAAAACAAATTGCAAAGAAATTTGTTAGATCATTTTGCTGTCTTTGAAAGACAGAAATTTGTGTATTTTATAACCTCAATCCTAACCCTAGGGAATATATCATAAAGCATCTTATAACATAAGCAAAAGCAAAAACTACTATTATTGACTTCTTTATTAGGATAATATTTCAAAGTATCTGATTTTCCCCCCTTTTTTAAGTTTTAGAGGAAAAAATCATGTACAAGAAGAAGAAGTTATAGACAGTTAAAACAAAGCTGATCAAGAACAGAATGGCTACATATTACCACAAATACTAGATACTGTGACATAATATTTAATTAATTAATAAATATCTTGCCTTTATTATTTTTACAAATAATTCAAGGTGAAAACATATCCAACACCCTCCTCTCTTCCTTTTCCCCCCACAATAACAACCATGTGATGTGAGTTGGACTGAGAGAGAGTGACTGGTTCAAGGTCACTTCAAAACTAATTATTGATAACAATAAGAAGTAAATTTGATCACTATGTGTCAGAAGCAATTAACAACTAAACAGTAATAGTAATAACAGCATATAGTTGGAGAATAAGATTACTATTTTATGCATCTGACACAATGTAGCTCATCTATTAGTCTGTGAAGTACTCCAAATCTTTTTTGTTTTTGTTAGTTACTATTAAAACTATCAAGCCTGGAGCGTTGTAATGATCATAAATTTTCAAGAAGAAATGCATACTAAAAATCTTAGAAAGGTATTTTTTCCACATAAAAATAAAAGACTTTATTGATGGTATCAGCATCTAACATGTTCAACACTACTGATAAACTTCCTATAAACATGATTAAAAAGATTTTGGCTTCTTACATCTGATTTTACAAATACACAGATGTTAACAAAAATTAACACTAGGATAATGTAGATTGAATTTCAGTAAAATCTTGATAGACCCTGATACAATTCTCAATGCAAGGACCAGAGAAGATTAAATGTTGCATTTTTGTAGTTACAAAATGATGATGCACTTTAGTTTTAACGATACACAGTTTCCATTCGTGTTTTGAATGCATTCGCCACATAGTTGTGTATTTAAAATACTGCAGAGTTCAATAATTTCTCTGCTTCAAAAAGTAGCCAACTGCATTTTATCTTGGTTCCTTTAAAAGAGGGCCTAAGAACTGGCCAGAATGCAGAATATTTGGCTTTTCTACTGAAACAGTTCTTGCCCCTCTAACCCCTAAAGAACAACAAGACATCTGGTAAATTACGAAAAGTCTCTTAGTAAAGTCAGACTGAAAGTTTCATTTTATAGTCCTCAGTTCCAAAATTTCATTTCAGGAATAAAGAATTCAATCCTCAACAGTCTTCTTAAAGTGTAATCGTACTGAAACTAATGTGGGTTGCAAGCAATAACTTTAAACAACAATGGAAGATTAGATATTAAAAAAGAGTCCTTTTTAAATGGGCACATCTGTTGAATATGGAAATATCTACGATTGCATGAACAGGGTATATTTGCTGTGTAAATTAATAATATTTTCAAAAGTCGTTGACTGAATGGCATCATGACAGGACCTTGTTGGGTCTAATTTCAGGTTGTGGTGTTTTCCAGCAATAGCAGCAGCACTTAGACTTACATTCCATCCCATGTTGCTTTATAGCAGCACTCTCTAGGTGGTTTACAATGTCAGCATATTGAGCCCCAACAATCTGGATCCACATTTTACTGATCTTGGAAGGATGGGAGGCTAAGTTAATCTTGAGCCGGTCAGGATTGAACGTTAGACTATGTGTAGAGTTAGCCTGCAAAATTACATTCTAACCACGGTATCTGGAACTTTCTTTAGTTGCCACCTATAATTCATCCTCTTTCATAGTAATTTTATTAAAGATCCTAATTTACAACAATAAAAACTAATTTCAAACTAAAAATAAAGACCAAATAGGACATGCAGAAAAGAAAAAAACAAATGGAAAGGAAAATAGAAAAGAAAGTAAAAATAAGGATACAGTAAAGAAAAAGAAAATATATAATAGTGACTTGTCATCACAACAAATAAACAATTTTAGTAACTTATCACCATCTTTTAAAATACATCAAATAATGTCTTCTTTCCTTATCCCATCTCTTATCTATATACAACAGATCCATAAAACCTCATAATTTCAGTCCTGATGTCAATAAAAGTTGTTCCCAGTGATAATAACATATGTATTTTAACCTTGATGAATTGCATTATTATAATTATAGCATTTATATTACCTCCTTTTACTTTTAACAATTTTGATCTTTAGTCCCTTCAGATAATATTCCCTTTTCATTTTTTTTCTTTGTCTCTTCTCACAAAATTCTTCAAGGTTTTAACAAGCCTCAATAATGTTCTGCAGCTGAAGAAGAAAGAAGAGACAGGTTAAAGAATTGTAATTCCAAAGGAAGATCAAGACCTTAGTCAACCGAAGAACTATAGGCCAATATCTCTGTTGAATACAGATTATAAGATATTTGCAAAGATATTAGCGAACAGATTAATGCAGGTTATGCAACAGATAATTCACAATGATCAGTCAGGATTTATAATGGGGAGGCAAATGAAAAACAATGCAAGACAGATAGTTAACTTATTGGAATATTTGGAAAGAAATAACCAAGTCCCTGCAGCACTGATTTTTTTTGGATGCAGAGAAAGCATTTGATCAACTGAACTGGCAGTTTTTGTTTAATGTGATGGAAAAGATGGAATTTGGGAATTTTTTTCTACAACCTATTAGAGCAATATATCAGAAGCAAACAGCTCAGATTATTGTTAATGGTAGTCTAACAGAAGCGTGCAAAATAGAAAAAGGAACACGACAGGGATGTCCCCTGTCACCATTATTGTTTATTCTAACATTGGAAATATTGTTGATTAAAGTAAGGGAATCGAAGAGAATAAAGGGGATCAAAATAAGATATGATTACAGACTAAGAGCATTCGCAGATGACTTGGTTATTACATTAAGTCAACCAAATCAATCAGTGATAGAACTAATGGAGATAATCACACAGTATGGACAAGTGTTGGGATTTAAGATAAATAAGCAGAAAACGAAAATAATAACAAAAAATATGACTACAAAGCAAAAGGAGATCTTAGAAAAAGTAACGGGATTTGAAATAGCTAAGAAGGTTAAATATTTAGGAATATATATTACAGCTTCAAATACGAAATTATATAAAAATAATTATGAATCACTATGGCAAAAAATTCAAAAAGAAATGGAAAGCTGGAAAAAGCTACAGTTATCTTTGCTGGGAAGAATTGTAGCAGTTAAAATGAATGTTTTGCCAAAGTTTCTTTTTTTTGTTCCAAATGATACCAATACTCAAGAAAGACACAAATTTGAATGAGTGGCAGAAAGGTATTAATAAATTTATCTGGGCAGGGAAAAGACCAAGGGTTAAGCTTAAAATAATGCAAGATGTACGGGAAAGAGGAGGCCTTAAAATGCCCAATCTGAGATTATACTGACGCAGCTGTGTTATCAACAATCAGTGATTGGTTTAACATGACAGAAGAAAGAGTATTGAATATAGAGGGATATGATTTATTATATGGATGGCATGCGTATTTATTGTATGATAAAAAGGTGGACAATGCTTTTAAGACTCATATACTAAGGAATGCACTGTTGCGTGTCTGGAAAAAATATCAATATAAATTAAATTATAAAATACCAATATGGACAATACCCAGACATGCGATAGAAAATATAAATGTGGAACAGAAGCAAGATGTAATTACCTATAAAGAACTTTTAGTAATCTATTAATTTATTAAAAGAGGAACAGATAGTTCAGACATGGTTCCAGTATGGGCAGTTACAAGCAAGGTGGAAAGAAGATCAGAAAATTGGTATTATGAGAACTGATGAAAATTTAGTAAAGCAAATTAAGGATCAAGGTCAAGCACATATTAAAAGGTTATACAATGCATTGATTGAAATTGACTCGGAAACGGAATTAGTTAAAGACTGTATGATAAAATGGGCACAGAATATTCAGGAGCCAATAACAATGGATATGTGGGAAAAAAATTGGGTGAGAAATGTGAAATTTACTCAAGCACAAAATTTAAGAGAGAATTTTTATAAAATGGTTTATAGATGGCATTTAGATCCTAAAAATTAGCATGTATGTACCCGAATCAAAAACCTAAATGCTGGAGATGCGGTAGTGATGACACAACATATTTTCAAATGTGGTGGACATGCAAAAAAATTAAGGCTTTTTGGATAAAAATATGGTGGACTACCCAGAAGATTTTTAAGAAAAAGATAAGTTTTAAGCCGTAGCTGTTTTTGTTGGGTATTATTACAGATTGTACTGTTTTGGAAACTAAATTAATTAATAACAGCAGCAAGATTGTTAGTGGCGCAACACTGGAAGAAAGAAGACGTACCTACTATAGAAGATTGGATATTAAAAGTATGGAATTTAGCAGAAATAGCAAAGTTATCAGCTTACCTGAAAGAACATTCACAAGAAAGATATATTCGGGACTGGAGAAAATGGATCGATTATATTCAAAATAGATATGGGACTAAAAAGTTTCAAATAGCCTATGAATGAAGATCACAAGCTAAGAAGAGATGTTAAGAGATATGTTATTATTATTATTTTAGTCTGTATTAAGGGAGTTAAAGTGCAGAAGGGGGTATAAGTGTTTATAGTTTGTTAGTGAATGTTTGAATAAGATTGTCAGATATAACACCCTGTATTTTACTCTGGGAAGTCCGGGGGGGGAAGGGTGAGGGAGGGATGGGGGGAGGGGGGCTTATTGTTTAAAAAATGTCCTTTTTGTAAAACTTTTCAATAAAAAAAAGAATTGTAATTATAATACGTTTCTCCAGCATTTACTTCTACCAATTCCAAAACAGCAAAATATTTACTATGATTTATGTTAAAACATGTCCTTTAGTTCCCATTGGTTAACTATGTGTTGGTGATACGGTCTCATCTTTTCCTGATCCTCCTCTATTCCTTTTCTAGGGTTTGTGATTTCTTGGATTTTTAAACATTTTGCTTTCTTTGATTGCAACCAGGGTTCAAGTGGAATCCATCTCTTTTTTTGTTATGGCTGAAGCCGAATTGGAAGCTACACTCTTTGCATTTCCAAACTAAACCTTTTCCAGCTTTTATCCCTGTGCCAAATGAACAGCCTGTCTTGAACTTACTAAACTTTGAACTTTTGCCTGCCAGCCACAACTGGCAAGAGCTAATTTGTTCTCCGTCCATGTACATTGGAAGATAGGCACACTGTAACCTTATCTGCAAATGAAAATACTTGATTTTTCATGTTCTACCACAGGGCATTCCTGGGAGCTACAGAAAATGTTGTACTGCTTGACATTTTTTAAAATATGGTTTGGATGTAGTTGAATGGTTTCTAAAATTATGTTGTAACTTTTCTGCCAATAAACAAGCATGAACAAGGGCCAGGATCCAAATGTATTAACTTACTCTGGCATAAACCACCTCACAGAAATCAGAGACAAGCTGTAAACCACACTATTGACTCTGAGAGCCAATTATTCCTTCTCCTAACCCCCAGTGCAGGAATAGAGAACAAAACTTGCTTTAGGGAGCAAGAAACGGCAAGATGGAATACATGAAACTAGGTAAACTTAACCAGTTGAATTTTATAATGCTGTATGCTTGGTTCAATCCAGTGGTGGGATTCAAATTTTTTTACCACTGGTTCTGTGGGCATGGCTTGGTGGGCGTGGCAGGGGGAGGATACTGTAAAATCTCCAGTCAAGAGGTGGTATTTGCCGGTTGTTTGAACTACTCAAAATTTCCGCTACCGGTTCTCCAGAACTGGTCAGAACCTGCTCAATACCACCTCTCCCTTTGCATCTTGAAGCGGTGGAGAGAATAGATATAAGCAAGGGGAAGGCTTTTGCAATTTAAATTCTTGTGTAAAAGAATCTCAGCTAGTTAGTCATACATGCTACATTAACTGAAATGCCATCTTCTAATATAGTTTGGTCTGAATCCAGTCCACGTTAGTATGAATGCATGGCCTGTCTTCAGAAGCAATGGGACTGGTTGTTAGTTAGTGGAGCTCACTATATACATTTTATAATATGTTATGGGAAGCTTATTTGGGGTCACAGTCACATTATATTGTATTATGTTTATTTTATTTTGCTGTATATTATGGTTTTAGCTATTGTTAACCACCCAGAGTTACTAAGTTGAGATGGGCAGCCTTAAAATTTTATAAACAAATACATATGTATTCCTAAGTATTCCTCTCAAATGTTAAATGAATTATTTAAATAAAATGCATAAATGCCTTCAATTAATATTGCATGTTATATAAGTAGTCCTCACTTAGTGACCATTATTGGGATTGGTAACTCTGTTATAAAATCCACAGTTCCTAAACAAAAACAACATGTCAACATTTACTTCCTGTTTTGTAATTAAGCAAACACATAGTCATTAAGCGAGAAATCCTGTGACTGCAACTTATAGTTTTACTTTTGTGTTCTCCATTAATTCTGCTTATTCCATTAATTATGAATGGATCTGGAGATATTTTGCATATTTACTAGAATAAAATGTGGGGAAATTGTTATATGTATAAGAGCCTGTGCTTGTGCATGTCTATACCACAGAATGAGAATTCAGTCAGGTTACAGATTTTAGATTTAAGATAAGATGCACAATAAATATTCACTGAAGTTCAGTAGGAGAAGAATAACATTAAAGTTTTAAATATATTTTTGAGGGAGTAATGCACCACTGAATTAATCTATTCTAAGATAAGAAATCTATTTAATATTTTTAATATCTGAAACCATTGGTTTTGTTCCATAAAAATAATTTTCAATTGTAAATTTCTGATACATATTTCAAGTATTGATTTATTTTTTAAAATTGTCTGTCCTATTGAATTGATGCTTTAACTTAAAAAACACCCTAATATATACAAAGCTATGTAGAAGCTGTCAAAGCATCTGAACCAAACAAGGGGCATATCTGAATGTATTTCCCTTCATTCTTTTTTTTTAATTAATTATTTTTCTACTCTAATATTTTGAAAATATAATAAAAGTCTTTTAAGAGGCCCATACTTTGATTATACCATTTTTACAAGAGAACTATTCTGATATAGTGATTGAGAGAACAGGCTAGAAACTGGGAGATCTTGAGCCAGTCACTCTCTCTTAGCCCCAGGAAGGAAGCAATGGCAAATGGCAAAGTAGTTTCCAAGAATGTGATCAGAAGGCACTGAAAAGGAAACTTACTATGGTGAACTAGGTTCTTTGTAGACATGTAAGGTTTACAGGCACTATGCTATTGTTTCATTATGAGATGGGCAGCAAATAAATTCAAAAATTAAATACTACTTTTCAAAAATTTTAATTTTTCCATTTATGAATAACTTTGGCTTTAAGTCTAAACATTTGCAGAAAGACTACCAAATGCTTTTGAAAGAGCATTTGTATAAAATGGTTCACTGAAATCTGTCAACCCTTAGAACTTATGTAAAAGAATTCTTCATTTTGATTTTCTTTCCTTGTATTCACATATTTTCATTTTTCAAAAAATTGAAAAAATAGAAATAAACAAAACAATATATATAATAAAAGCTTAGTCTTTCATGATAGTAATTGATAAAAACACATTAACACAAATGTTCTAAACCACCATTCATGATCTTATAAAGTCAGATATTCTATCATCTTCAGTTTTACTGGTTTGGAACACCATTTTTAAAACAGATTAGGAAAGAGAATGAAAAAATGAATAACTGTTAGAAAGAAACAATGATTCTATTTGATTTTTTCTCCATGTCATTTAACTTACTGTTTCTCAACCTCAACAATTTTAATATGTGTGGACTTCAGCTTCCAAAATACACCTATTAAATCAATACAATTTAAGCTGGGCATGATTAACAAGTCTCACTGAGCAGCATTATCTATAAACCTCTTATGCAACAAATCAAGAGGATCAGGTAAGTCCTTCCAATAAGATTTCTTATTCTACCTGAAACAGCCACAGAAGCTTTGTCATTAGATTCAATTTAGGCTTTTTAGAAAATGTTTCCATCACTTTCATTTATTTAAGGAGTTATTGTACAATAAATTGTTTGTATTGTCAACTGCTTGCAGCCTTTCAAGAGTTCATTTTCTGGCTTTACTTATAGGTCTAGATGATTTGCATTTAATTCTCAGTAACTAGCCACTTGAAATTTTCTGGATATACCTATTGTAAATATATCTGTGGAAGAATTGTCACCCATATATTATAAAATCTATAAATTATTGAATTTATAAACTTCTTACATAGTACTATGAATATTGGTCACATTTTTTTTATTTTCAGAGAATTCAGAAAAAGTGTGAGGCTACTGTTGTGAAAAAGTGAATTCTTCACAACCTTTTCTTATAAACGTTTCCCAAATACATAGACAAATATTCTAGCAAATGAATACTTACATAAAAACTTTGTCTATTGTTTAACAAAGGCCAACAGTGGAGCTCTTATTTAAAAACCCAATACAAATCTGCCTCTCCAAACCTAAAAAACATATTCAGCAACCTTATTCTTGAAAAAAGGACAATGAAGCTTTTTTCTTTGTCATGATTTTTTCATGTAAATATCTAGATTGAGAGACTGGTGGTTTCTAAGATTTTTTTTGGAATCAGCTTATTTCTCAGAGGCTGCCAATGTTTTTATTTCATTAATAATGTATTTTTGTTGTTATTGTCAAAATTTATCAGTATAATGGTCCTTTCCTAAGTAGAGTTCATTAGAAATCACTTCACAACAATGCCATGTTTTGCCAGGGCTAAGCAACCCAGCCATTCACTGTCAAATGGAATTAACAGTCAGGGAAGTCATGTCTTTTGGATAGAAAAATAGGTAAATTAGTTTATGGAAATCTGTTTTTAAGTATCAGCATTTGTTGACATAGAAAAAATGAACAGTGTGTATTCAGGCAGAGAGATTAAAGTTACTGGAAACATTTCCTAATTGTTCTTGTTAGCTAATAAGAAAGGGATGTTTGAGCAATGTCAGTTGAGGCTTGTACCTCATGTAAAATAGATATTCTGAGAAACCTTCACATCAAGTCACAATTATTTAAAAGCACATTTTATCAGCTGCAGTATATTAATGCAAGTTTCATCCATTTTAAATACTGTTTACCAATACTAATAAGGAAGAAATTTAGCTATAAAGATTCTGACTATTACATCAAATAGTCATCTTCTGGGTTTTTAGATAGGTCTGGTTATTTTTCTCAGACTTATTTACATGCCTCCAATTCATTAAAAAAATCACAATGCATATGGGAAAGATCTTACATAGTTGGCACATTCTTTCTTAGAAAATAATTTCCCATTGGTTAATGTCAGGAAATTTCTCCTTAGTTCCAGGTAGTTCTGAAAGCTCTGACAGGTTTGTTTGTTTTAATGATAATCCACAAGTAATAAAATCCTCCCAAAATGGCATATTTCCTTCCCAGATTGGAAGTAATATGCAGCCACTTCTTTTTTGCCAGGTGAAAGTGATTGTCTATCTAGGCACATTTTGTCTTAAAGTGAAGCTGCCGATAGAGGATGATTGCACCTGCTTTGCACCAACATAATAATTACTTTAATTATCATGGCATGATTTAGCAGAGTCATTTCTAACAGGTATTTTTTAATGTCCTCCAAAGACCTCTGACCAGTATAGATGGACAGTCACACTATATTTTAGAAAGCCAGACAGACCCAGAGGTAGCTAGACAGACCTAGAGGAATTAGCGCAAAGGTACTGATTATCATAGCCGGATGGGGTTTGAACCCCAGTCCAAGTATAACATTCTACCCACTATGCAACAGTGACAAAGGAAGTTATATATTTCTACTTTTTGTAAGTGTATCAGACTCCTGAGAAGACAAGTGTCAGTTATCATTCATGTACTATATCAATTTTAGTTAGAGATGAGGTTTCTTTTTATTTTTAATGTATTCTGTTGTGGTTTGATTTAAATTTCTGTCATTTCATTAGTGGATTGCTTCAGTTACTAATGACACTATATCAATATTCTATATCCCATTTGTCTAACTTACTTAATTGGTTTTTCATAGGTCTTGTCTGGAAAAGAATAGGCTGGTTTATTTCCACTCCATGCAATTTTTATATGAGTTTCCTCAAAAGTTTATACTATCCTATTTTCATAATACTTTGATTCTTTTTTAAAAATCCAAAATGATATTTCCAAATGTATTCCACACAATGACTTGTAAAAATGCCACTCAAACCTTATATTAATTATATTTTTTTCATTTTTCTGAGCAAAAAACTGCATCAAATAATTTAAGGGGGGGGGAAGACAAATATATTATGTCAAGTTAGTTTTTAACAGTTCACAAAAATAAAATTTCTTAAGCATTCATAAATTGTTCAGATTTTTATATGCCTCTGTGTATGTGTGTGTGAATTTGTGTCTATGTGTGCATGTGTGTGCATGTATGCAGCTTCATGTCATTACTAACTATGGATGATTACCTGGACAAGTCTCTTCAGTTTTCTGAATAGCATTTGTGGAAAAGACCATTGTCTTCTTCCTAGGGCTAGGAGAGAGTGACTGGCCCAAACTCACTAGGTTGTCTTTGTACCTAAGCAGGACTAGAACTAATTGTTTTTGACTTAAATCACTATATGAAACTGTAGATGATGATATAGATGATGCAGCTATGATGATGCAGCTATGCAAATATTCATTTTTTTTCTATTGAAAATCCAATAGCATTGCTGCAGCAAATGTCTAAATGGTTAAAGAAAGCATGTTTGTGGTTTGGGGGGGGGGTTAAAATTAAAATCCTGATTCAATCAATCTATTTTTTGTCATAGACTAGTATTTATGAGGCAACCCTACCTGTAATTTTGCAGAACTCTAATCCAAGAGCCTTTGAGTCATTTAAAACACTGCCAGCTCTTCTGTTTACATGGTGGGAGCAAAGACATAGAATTGATACGGTTGAAAAGGCGGAATCATTTTATTATGAATATATCAGAGGAAAGGAGGAAGATACAAGAAAAGAAGAGCCCCTGATTGAACCTCAAAAGGAGTTGATAGCAGTAATTGAAAAAGAAAAGGAAAAAGAAGAAGACGAGTAGGCGGGCAGAGAACGAAGAGAAATAAGATCCACTAGAGCAATAAATCCCTCTTACAAAATCTAAAATGGAGGAAAGAAAACTGGTTACGATGAATATAAATGGACTCAATTCAATCATTAAAAGAAGGAAAGTATTTCACAAATTGGAGAAATTAAAATTTGATATAATTTGCCTACAAGAGGTACATATTAAAAACAACATGAACACTGAAACAAAAAAATTAGGAAAATTGTTTACTTCATTGGCACAATGTAAAAAAAGAGGCGTGGTTCTATATATTAAAGAAACAATTTCGGCTGAATTAATTTATACAGATGATGATGGAAGAATCTTAATGGTAGAAATAATGGACAATAATACTAAAATACTTTTAATAGCAATATATGCCCCAAATGACCACCAAGAGGAATTTTATAATAAACTCCATAAAAAAATAATTGAACTGGACTACAGATTTTAATGGAATAATTAATGAGCAGCTGGATTATAAATCACAAAAAGCCACAAAGAAAGCCAGAAAGAAATTACCAAAACCCTTTTTTCAAATGATAGAAGAAATAAATTTAAAAGATGCATGGAGAGAGAGAAATATAGGAAATAAACAATATACATTTTAGTCAAACAGGCATGAATCATGTTCAAGAATAGATATGATATGGACATCAGCTGATCTATTTTTAATATACAAAAAATTGAAATAGAAGCAAGTATTTGGGCCGATCATAATGCAATGATTATTATTTGGAAAGGACAAAAGATGAGATCTAGATGGACATTAAACAATAAGATATTAAAGGAAGAAGATTTTAAACAGAAAATGGAGAGAGAACTGGTATTCTTTTTAAAGAAAATAAGAAAGAGGATACATCGTTACAGAATCTCTGGGACACGATGAAGGCCTATACAAGAGGCTTGATAATTGATTATACAAGGAAAAGAAATATCAAACAAAAAAGACTTTTAAAACATTAGAAGAAGAATATAAAAACTGGAAAAAGAACTACAGAAATTTCCACAAAAAAGATGTTAAAATCAAAATGGATATAACCAAACATAAAATGGAATTAATGGAAAAGAAGAGCTAGCCCAAAAGATTAAAAATGCTAAACAGAATTATTTTGAGGATGCAAACAAACCAGGAAGATGGTTAGCCTATAAATTAAGAAAGGAAAGAGAATCAAGGAAAATTAGCCATTTAATAGATGAAGAAGGACATCCTTGTTACGGAAATGAAGGGAAAAAGAATTATACAAGACTATTATGGAAAATTGTACTATCAAGAGAGTATTCAAGAAGAAAAAATTAAACAATATATACAAAAGGCAAAGTTACCACAGATACCTAAAGATATCGAAATAATGTTGGAAGAGAATATAACAATGATGGAGTTAACAGAAGCCTTAAAGAAACAAAATACAGGGAAAGCACCAGGCCCGGATGGTTTACCAGTGGAATTTTATAAGACTTTTCAGGAGGTGTTAAACTTCCAATTACTAGAAGTTATAAATGAAGTCATGCAAGAGAAGAGAATACCAAAGACTTGGTCAGAAGCTTATATCACACTTGTACCGAAGGAAGACACAGACTTACAACAAGTTAAAAATTACAGGCCTATTTCCCTATTTTTTTTTTAATTACATTTATATGCCGCCTTCTCAAGACTCAGGGCGGCTTACAATTTTTGGAGCACAACCCAATGTGCTCAGCAATAGCCTTCATTCCATTGTATATGCCTGCTTATTACTAAGCGGCATTTTTACAAGGTCAGCTAATTGCCCCCAACAATCTTGGGTCCTCAATTTACCTACCCCGAGAGGATGGAAAGCTGAGTCAACCCTGAGCCTGCTGGGATTCGAGCCTACAGTAATTGTAGACAGCTGGATCTTAAGAGCAGGCATTTAACAGCCTGAGCCACCAAAGCTATTTCCCTATTAAATTCAGACTATAAAATTTTTGCTTCAATTTTGGCAGAAAGACTGAAAAGATACTTAAACAACTTTATACATGTTGACCAAAATGGGTTTCTGCCAAAAAGACAAATCAAACATAATATGAGAATAATCCTGGACACTCTGGAGTACTATGAGGCACATCCTGAAAAGCAAATGGCCTTGATGTTTCTGGATGCTCAAAAAGCCTTTGATAACGTGAGTTGGCACTTCATGTTACTACAATTGACACAAATGGGCTTTGGCAAAAATTTTATACATGCTATTGAGACTATATATTCTGAACAAACTGCAAGGGTTTTGATAAATGGAGAATTGACAGAGCCTATAAATATAAGAAAAGGGACTAGACAAGGCTGCCCACTGTCGCCCCTGCTGTTTGTGTTAACCTTAGAAGTGTTTAACAGGTGTATTAGAGAAGATAAACAAATAAAAGGAATGAAAATTAAAAGAGAAGAATATAAGTTACAAGCCTTTGCAGATGACCTGGTATTTATATTAGAGGAACCACTGGAATCAGCTTAAGCTAATTGAAAGAATAGAAGAGTATGGAGAAGTAGCAGGATTGAAAATTAATAAAGACAAAACAAAGATATTAACAAAGAATATGTTAGCGAGACGGAAGAAAGAATTGGAAGAAGCTTTAGAAATACAGGTCACAAGTAAGGTTAAGTATCTAGGGATATATATTACAGCAAGATGTAGTACACTGAAGGAGGATAATTACATTAAACTTAAACAGCAGATAGCGACAGACTTGGAAAAATGGAAAAACTTACAACTATCGTTGATTGGGAAAATATCAACAATCAAGATGAATGTATTGCCTAGAATTCTATACTTATTCCAGACAATTCCAATCAGATTAGGGAAAGAGTTTTTCAAGACCTAAATCGAATGATGTTGAAATATATATGGCAAGGCAAAAAGCAAGAATAAAACTTAAGTTATTGCAGGATGCAAGATTAAGAGGAGGGTTTGCTTTGCCCAATTGGGTACTATACTATCAGGTGGCAAATTTGATGTGGGTAAAAGATTGGATAACACTAAGGAATACTAGATTATTGACTCTAGAAGGACATGACTTGTTATTGGGGTGGCATGCATTCCTTTGGTATAAGGGAACTAAAACACAAGGGTATTTTAGAAGACATTATATTTGAGAAGCTTTGTTTTTAAACTGGGAGAAGATTAAAAAACCACACTACTTGAAAATTCCAATATGGATATCTACTATTGAAGCCTTTTCATATCCAGTAATATATAAAAAGGAACAAACAGTTAGATATGGTGAGATATTGAATGAAAGGGGTGAACTTAAATCTATGCAAGCGTTGGAAGAACAAGGTATAAAAATGAATTTGTTTTCATATTTGCAAGTACAATCTAGATTTGATAAGGATATTAAAGTAGAAGGTATTTATAACAAGCAGATTGGGCTGGACAAAATATTGATGGGTACTGATGAAAAGGTGATTAAAAACTTTATGGATATTTTTAGAAATTAAAATGGAAGAGGAACAAGTTAAAGAAACAATGATTGCTTGGGGAAAAATTTTGGATATGGGATTGATCTAGAGAAATGGGAAAAATTATGGTCCCAGAATTATAAAATGACAATGTCAACTGCTTATAAAGAAAATTTATATAAGATGTTTTACAGGTGGCACTTACCCCGATGAGAATTGCAAGAATGTTTAAGAATAAATCGGATAAATGTTGGAAATGTCATCAGATACCTGGATCATATTACCATATGTGGTGGACTTGTTCAGATGCAAAAGATATTGGACTAAAATCCACATATGGTTGGAAAAAATGATACAACAACACATAGACTTGAAACCAGAAATATTTTTATTGGGAATTATACCAGATATCTACAATAAAGAGTTGAAATATTTGATTGTAAATGTTTTAACAGCAGCTAGAATTGTATTTGCCAAAAATTGGAAGAATGATAAAATACCTATGCAGGAGGAAGTGATTAGGAAAATTATGGACTGTGCTGAAATGAGTAAATTAACATTTGAAATTAGAGAACAAAAAGATAAACAATTTTACAAGATACGGGATTTGTTTTATCAATGGTTGGATAAAAAGACTTGGTAATGCAATAGACTATATAATTTTGTAATAGAAATATAATAGGCTGATATAAAATATAATGTTGATATATATAACCATTGGATGAAAGTATAACATAAATTTTAGATTAAAAATATATCCGTATATATGATGAAATAAATAGTTTAATTGTACACAAGTAATAATTGATAAATACATAATGTTTTATTGATAATATGAGAAATTTTCTTTTTGATAAATTGTGAGTGATGAATATGAAGGGATGACACAAAGGATTTGTAACCAACTGACACACTGTATGTATATATGGAAGATGGTTTTTATGTTTTGTATGTCCTGTTTGTATGTTTGTATCAAAAATAAAAAACTTTTTTATAAAAAAAAAACACTGCCAGCTCTGAACTTGCACGATGGTGCAAGGGAGTTTGAGTTTGCATTAGCTTCCTTGCCAAGACAGAAATACCCTTTACCTAAAAAAAATATCTCCAGATCTGAGAATCGGAAAATATAAATCTTAAAGCTCCAAATCAACACCAGCAGACATTTAAAAAAGGACATTATTCTTCTCCCTGTTCCCTTTCCAAATTTTGGAACTCTAATATAGAAGAAAAAAGAACCGTAGAAGGTGTTTTGTTTTAATTTCATAAGGTAGTTCCAAAGTTGGACTGTACCTTCTGATTTGTACCTCATTCACCCTTGGAGACTATCTCTGAACCATCTGTTGGTGACCAAGATATTATTCCTAAGGGATTGTAAGCTTACTTAGATTTTAAGCTTTTTAAAATATAGTTTTGAAGATAAAGTTCTGCATTCTTTTTTTTTTTTTGACAAAACAGAAAAAAAAGAAAAAACCCACAAGTACTAAAATGAATACTATTGATCAAACATACCTCCTGCAAACTAATCCATTATATCACACATAGTCCCCATACAAAATGGAGGGGAAAAGAGTTTTCCTTTTGAATACTGCCTTTGATTTTTGCACAGCAGCCTGTTGAATTACATTGGGATCTAAGAGCTGTCATATTTTTTTATTTTTATTTTTATTTTCAGTTGTCAGCAGACTTCTGAAGTCCTAGAAACCTGTCAAATATTCTTTTCTCTTGTATTGTGAAAAGGAAATAAACCTTTGGATCTGTAATTCATCTTTGACCAGGAAACATGGGCTTGCTTATGACAATGGCTCTTTGCCTGAATAGATCATTTTTCCTTGTTAAATATAAGACTTTTTAAATTGTGTATCAATCAAAGTAATATTACCCATGTGCCATTGAAATATATGACAACAATATGGAGCTGGGAATACGTCTGATAGATCAGTTGGTTTTAAGGTTTTACATATATAAAAGGAGTCTGGCCCCAAATTTGCCCTTTCTTAATTATTTTATGGATGATAACATAGAATTTCATAGCATAGCAAAAGATGGGAATGTGCAAACATTTGCTATACGGATTGTTTAATGTTTTTTATGATTTATTCATTGGACTAAATTGAAAGCTATTCTATCCAAAAATCCAAGTCTTTTCTTAATGGCCCTGAGGTGTTTCTTTTTACAGCCCTAGATTGAAATAGTGTGAAATAAAACCTGGAAGAGACTGACCACTGAAGAAGGTCCAGTAACAAATAACAGCATGGTTCTTTTGGGGAACAGGCAATCTTATGTCTCATTGAGCAGGACTCAGGACAGCTCCTAATGGAAACTCCTGGGAATCATGGCTATTTCTTAGCAAGAGATCTTGGGAATAGGTGCTGATTATTGATGAAAGAAACAAAACTTATTTGAAGTGAATGAAAGTTTACAGATGTCAGTTTACACCATAACCTATTATATGTCATAATATCCTTAATTTGTAACTGTGTGGTTTATGTAGAACAGAGTTCTACTTTAAGTTAGCCACTTGTCTCATTTATGCAAATATTATGACAGAAATATGGAAAGAAATTGCAAGAAAAGAGACATTCCATTGTGAATAAGCATGTATTAGCCTGTTATGGATTGAATACAGGATTTATTATATTAACACCCAAAGGGAAAGTAAGATCAGTTGGTCCATTCTATGCTGTTCTTTGAACTAGATTATCTTATTGGACTTTTCTGGAAAAATTCCTGGTTTGTAAATACTAAATGATATTTTCTCACCTAATAGTATTAATTTCTATGAGCCTCAAAGATTTTACAATTGGAAACAAAACAAAAAACAAGATAGATGAACCCAGTAAGCAGAGTATTAAAGTAGATAATGACCACCCATCTCAAAAACAATGGATGTACAACTATTGGCTTTCATGATTACATGTTTTATTATGATTTTCAGTATGAATGTGGGGGGGGGCACCTCCACCAACAATATTTTTGTACCCAATATGAATTTTCAGAATTTGCTTGTAAAATATATGTATCTTGTATTATGTAGGGCAGGCCAAACAGCTTGCCATGTAACCTGAGTCTTATAATTAATGCTGCAGTAACTGCTAAATACCAAGTTATGTTTTAAATCAAATCAAATCAAATGATTATTGCCAATGCACAACATGTGTACAGTGAAATTGAAAATTTTAAAAGAAGACGGCCAGTTGCTGACCAGTATAGAACAGGACCAGAGTTCCTGTTCAATTACAGGGGTAAGATTCAGTTGCTAGTGGTTGAAGTTTCTTTCTTTTAATACTTCTGTCAGGCATCTCTGAAACCTTGGAAGACTATTATGCTTGAGGTCCATTATAAGAGATCCAAGAGATATAGTAGTGCCTGTAGAATGCAGGGGAATAGAAAGTTAAAAGAACATTGCTTAGTTAGCTCAAGATACTATTAAGGTAAGTGCCAAGAACTAGAATCTAACATCTTGTCAAACTTTTGAAATTTCATCCAAATTTCCAGACTTCTGGGAATACCCGTGAAATAAAACATTGCTAAGACATTTAATCAACAAAAAGACCATAACTGCAAGCAATCATAAAATGAAGAACATGCATGTATGAATCTATTCCTTAATGACTGTCAGCCAAGTGGGTGATCTGTCTCCATTAACAAGTGTTTTGCTTTAGAAATGGATGTTGCATTAAATAAAAGCTCAGTGAGATTAGACTGCCGCCAGCTCATTCACACATGCAAACCAACACTTAATGTGATAGCCAACAACTAATAGCCATGTATGTGAGCCAACCCTTGGAAACATGAATAATGAGGTAACTAAATTTAGTGGCTAACACATATGCAACAGCTGCCTCTCTATCTTTTATTCCCTGAAAAAGATGTAAAGTCTTGTTTTTCCCTTAAAAGCTATCTCTCAAGCTATGGGCCAACCTCTCCAATTGCCTTTAATTTGAGATTCAGACAAGCTATAGACAACAGAGCAATGAAAGCTCACATCATATATAAAAGAATTGTGTCTAATTCACTCAGTTAATGCACTGTATCTGCTGAAGTGATATTAAAGGTAATTCAGCACATCATGTCTCGAAACCAGATATCAAGGGGAAAGAATGAGCAAACTGAAACTTCTTGTGGGAAAAAAAATGAGAAAATCCTCACATTCCTTATTGTGTTCACATGAAATAGCTAAGGCTCTTGTAAATCACTTTAGTGGCTTTGAAAAAAATTAATACAGGATGGATACTATGAAAAACAAATAGTGTGGCAAAGAAGAAGCAGGAACATTGAATTCCAAATAAAGACATGGATCATTTTAATGTTGGCTATAGAAAATAATGCTGGTGTAACTATCTGCTTAAAAACCTAGGCAAAAAAGGATTAATGGCTGGGATAAAAGAAGTTCTACTACATGGCATATGAAAGACACCAGGTTGGGGAAAACCAAATTAAATAGTAAATACATATACAGAGGCAGAAACACAAGAAACAACACCATTTAGTTTGGAATGCCAAAATCCAGATCTAACAGAAGGATCTTTGTTTGAAATATAAATTGCACCTTTTCCTTCCAAATAGTTCAGACCACCCCACATTGCAATCAGTTGGGTGTTAGAGTTTAGAGTCCTGGGTTCAAGTCTTTTTTCCACCATGCCAGTCAGAGATGTATTGGGATCCAGTGGATTTTTAGATAGTCTTTTATCAATATTTTCTAGCAGCTAAATAAAATGGAATGATTTTGCACCCCTAATTCTCAGGAGGATAATAAAATAATTTTTAAATTGTGTGTTATAGTTCATTACCTGAAATATGGCATACAGTGTGTATATATCAAATAAAGTCTACACAAATATGCATTAGGTTAGCAAAAGAATAGTACAATATTCAAACCTGTGATATTTGTCAGCCCTTTAACAATAAAAATATATACTGATTAAGTACTCACTATGTATTTCAAGTCACTTGGAAATTTTTCTCAGTTTCAAAAAGCTGTAAAAACTATTCCTTGTAAAATTCCTTGTAAAAATAACCATATTTTTGTAAATAATAGTAGATAAAAATAACTATTCCTTGCAAAAAATAACCCTTGTTACTACATCACATCAGTTTATGAAATATATATATATATATATATATTGTTTTCATTTTCACTTAAAGGTATTTCTGTATGTCCAGTTGAGATATTCCCACGAAATCTCATCCGTTCTTCAGGCTGTGTCTTCAGTTCATCTCCTGAGAATGTGTGATCGTGCTGTTTTTCCCTTTTAAACTCTGGAGTTGGATGTGTTGTTACTTTTGATTGGTTTGTGGAGTTGATGTACAGATGGATGGCTTTTCTGAACCCTGTGTGGCTGATGCTGGAGGTGTGTCTCTCAGCCACACAAACAATCAAAAAGTAACACACATCCAACTCCAGATTTAAAGGAAAACAGCCACGATCACACTTCTCCCAGAAAAGCTGAAAACAGCCTTGTAAAGATTCCTTGATAAGATTTTGAAACAATATTCTCAACCTAACAAGACCCGAATACACCAAGACCTACATATATATATATATATATATATATATATATATATATATATATATGTGGAGGTTTAAAAAATGGCAAAGCTTTACGCATGTATGTCAAACTGTTTTAAGGAACCAGAGACAAGCAAGTAAAATGGAAGTTAGCAATTTCACCATCTCATCTTGAAAAAGTAGATTCTGCCACTGATAAAGACAAGCATAGTAAAAATTGTCAAAGTTAATGCAGCCTGGTATTAACATTGAACAGCTGTGCCCTTGGGGCAAGGGATCAGATTTGTCTTGCGTGACCATCTTCTGCACTCGCACGCACTCTTCTTTTTAGAAGTGTGTTGACTAAATTGAATGTGAAGATTTGTAAAGCTACCAACTCAACATGCCTCTAACATTAACCAAGGATCTTTCAGTGGGAAGGAAAATAATTATATTGGCTGAAGGCCAAACGAGGACATGGCATGATCTATTGATAATAATACATATGGGATGAGACAAAATCTCTTTTCCTCTCTCTCAGGACCATCCCGGGAAATTCAAACAGACTGAGCACAGTTCGCACTTCGACTTAAAGAGTCAAACATACTTCAGACTATGGATATATATTTTCCCAGCCATGAAAAGAATCCAACATTAAGCACTTTTAAGTCTCACTAATTCTGACACAAGTATTAAGCATGTCCTTCAGTTTATTTCTTTGCAAGTAATTGAACTAAAAGCTACTTAGCTCACAAAGACTCAGATCATGATATAGGGTTAATTCGGCTATTTCTTAACATGCTAATTAAGGCTGCATGTTTGTGTTACATGCATATATTTGGCAGCAAGGCACACTGAACACCTTTGTATTGATTTTTAGGAAGGCATGCTTAGGATAGATCTGTTATATATTTAATAAAGTTAAAAAGAAAGACTATTGACACATACCAGGTCCATTTAAAGTAATTTTGAAGTTAAACAAAGAATAGGTAAAATAGTAAAATGAGGTGTTGTTTAAAGGCCCCTCTTCATACTGAGAGAATTATAGGAGAAAATTGTTAATGGAAGGTGTCCTGTTGTACTAAGCAAAATATTATCTTTCCAGGTTTTTTTTCTATCTTATGCTACATTTTACATTTGTTTGGGTTTTTTTTAACCTCTCTTTGCAACAGTTTAAGTTTGGTGTATGTATACATGCATATTTACATTTCTATTCTCTGTTTCTGATGATTATTTTCTTATTATTCTTTCTCTGCAGTAACTGTGAGGACTTTATGGGTTCTGAATTAAAATTGTTTTTATTTAGCCATGTGTGGTTACATCCACACCAAATGAATGAGGTTCACCTAGAATTTCTGAGCCATATATGTACCACATGGGAGAAAGGAGGAGCTCCATATTTGATAGTTTCTCCACATTTTGAAAAAAAAAAACAATCTCCAAACAAAGAAAACTGGATGCCACAAAGAAGAGTTGCAGCTTATTTTTTTCCCTTGTGTCATCCTTTTATTTGTGTAGGAAATTTCTTTCATGGTAAGCATTTGACCATGCATTTCCCCACTTGCAGTTTGAAATGGTACACTTCAGGGCACAGACCATTTGTTGGTGTTTTTTCTGAGCTAGACCTAAGACACAAGAGACCAAACATATGTGAGCGAGCTTGTGTTTCCTTCCTCTTCTCTTAATGGCAGGAATTACAGGAACATTTGCAGCTGAAATATTGTAATATCTACCATATGTGGCCTTAGTTGCTTCTTTTTGATTATTACAGATCATGCTCACCATGTCAAAATTATGATTGCAACTAATCCTCATCCCACTTGTCACCTTTCATTTGCATGAAATGTACCATGTAACATATAAAGTTGGACAAGACGCACTGGAATCCATGGGACACACGTTAAGTTCTGATTAACTTTACTCCATTATATATTTTCAAAGGTTTGTATATGCACAGAGATTATTTTGTCTTCTAATACTGCTGAACATGTGGACAGAATTTAGTTAAAATTAAACTGTCTGATTACCGTACACTCTGTGAGTGAGTGAGTTTAGAATTAATTACATGCATAAAGCTGCAGACCCCTGAGATTTGGGAGAATAAAGAAGACCTTATTTTAAACTGTATTCAAGGTGTGATGCCAGTGGTGTGAAGTATCAAGGGAGATGTCATACAGGTTTGGTCCTGAGTGTGCTACTCTTCAACATCTTCATGACTCAGATTAAATGGCAAAAAAAAAATGCTGATTAGATTTGCCAGGAAAAAAGAATTGCTAACAATCTGGAAACTAGAAATAGTTTCAATCATTGCAACACAATGGTTAGAAAATAGAAGGTGGGGAGGGAACCAATGTAATTTTATAGGGAGAATTGCAAAGTTTTCCATATGGGGGGAAAAGTAAAATACATTGTTATAAAGTGGGACTAGCTGGCTTAATAATAGTATGCACAACAAGGATTTGCAAATACGAGTGCTTTGTGAACATGACTCTCCAGTGTAATTTAATTGCTAAAAAAGCAAATGCAGTTTTATGCTGCAGCAACATAAGGAGAGTTTCCAAATCAAGCTCCACTATGCCAACAATGATTAGTTGGGCAGATCCAATGAAGTGATGTATTCTGTTTTGGACACTAGATTAAATAAAGATTCTCAAGTGGCAAGAGATATCAGCAATAATGATAATCAAAGACTGGAAACTAAGCCTACGAAGAGAATTTGAGGAGACTGATTCTGTCTTGAGAAAATACAACTGAGAGGCTGGAAATAAGTTTTCAACTGCCCCAAAATTGTCATGCAATAGAATATCAAGACCTGTTTTCTATCATCTTGAGCATAGGATTTAGAATTATGCATTTAAACTATATTCTAAAAACAATCTACCGAACAGTAAAAAGCAGTCCAACAATGGAACTGTGCAGCAAGAGAATATTCTCCTTGGGGGTGTTCAAATGGCGACTGGACATCCATCACCTGGGATGCTTTAACTTAAGCCCCACATTGAATTGATGGCCTGTATGTCTCCTCTCTGTGCTAAGTTCCCCAGATCTCTCTTCCCAAGCTTATGGAAGCTTTTGCAACCTAGACAACTTAGTTCAGATACTAGGAAGGCAAAAAGGGAGCAGATTATTTTGGGAGTGAGCCAGGAAAAACTGTTAATTGAGTTATAATGCTACAGTATGTCTGAAGAAAACAGAAAAAATATAGGGCTGTAACCGGATGCCCAAAAGTTCTTACCACAGATATGTAATAAATGTTTGGGCAGATAGTTATTTAAAGCTCATCACACTTTGTGGCCAAGCAATTTTACACTGGATTTGAAATAGTTACCATGTCCCAGCCTACCTCTTCTAGCCCGTCAAACTATCCTGGATTAATGGCCAAATATTTTCTAAACCTCAAATAAAGTGTGTGTGCGTGTGTGTGTGAATCTTTTCCACAACTGATTGTCAGCCCCAGGTGAAAAGAGACCTTATTATTAAATCTCAAAAAAGTTTTGTCCCAGAGCATAAACCAAATCAGTATATTGTGAGGACCCACAACCTTTGTTTCTTTTTTTATCTACAGTGCTTGATGGCATATTCATTTTTATTAATTGCACAGGGCTTTCAGTGTGTCTTCTCCATCTGACTTCCCTTGTCAAGGGAAGATCTAATTGGATTTTTAATCCTTAGGCACTCATGCAACGCACTTCATAGAGACCTGAGACGAAAACTGAAAAGTTCTTTCGACTGCCTCATTATGCCGACACAATTTTTCCCCTGTAACCTGAATCATTTGGAAAATAATGGAGCAATGTATAGATGTTGTGTGAAAACAATGTGCACCTTTCTTTAAACCCATTCCAAGGCCTGAGCTTTGATGAAGCTCTCAAATAATGGACTGCCATGGGCTATACATTCCCCTAATTTCTATGGCTCAATGCAGATCTTGTCTCTTCTGTTTGTTTCGGCTAATTGCTTCAAGTCCTAATAAGTTAGTGATGATGTATGTTGAGCCCAGGGACCCCGGCCAACAAAAATATTATGTCACACCAAAATTGGGGTTAAAAAGAAAATAAAAGCTCACTGCAAAAGATTCTGATTGTGTCATTCAAAACGCACTGGTTTCTTTAGCTGAATCTGGTAATTGAAAGGAGATCATTGGAGAAGATAATGGATGGTTAAGTTACATGCACAAATTTTCTCCTGAGCTGGAATGCTAAGGCTACATTCTGCTGCTGTCAGGGTATTGCTGCCCATGAGAAAATGGGCTGATATTCTGTTTCTACTTCTTTTTTTAAAAAAAATCATGTGGTAGAACAGTATTATTTAAGGAATTTTTGGTTTTCTTTTTCAATAAATGGATCACCTGGAAGTATTTAAAAAAATTAAATTGATCATTAAAGCATATTTGAAACATAGAAAAATCTGGCCATAGCAGCTATGTCAACCACACAAAGAGATAAAATGAGCAAACTCTCCAGCAATATAAGAGAAAAGTCCTTATTTAAAAAGTGAGCTCTTCAACTGCCTGTAGAACCAGGATAGTAATAGCACTTAGACTTATATACTGCTTCACAGTGCCTTACAGACCTCTCTAAGCAGTTTACAGAGTCAGCATATTGTCCCCAACAATCTGGGTCCTCATTTACACCCACCTTGGAAGGAAGGAAGGTTGAGTCCTCAAAGAGAAATAAAGGAAAACTCCATGCCAAATCCCATACTGTCCTGTGGGTATCATAGAAACCACAATCCATCTTCTCCTGTATTGCCAGTTCTACAGGAATATGGGCCACCAGCTGATTACCCCTCTTTTATTTAAATTTCCAGGGTACTGTGATAGTTTTTATTTACACTGTCAGTTAAATAATCAAGATTGATTTATTTCTCTAGAAGTAGTTGCTAATGATTGCAAATGGTTGCTGAAAGTTGTTGCTGTTAGGGCACAGATTTGTGTTATTTCTTTTATTGATTATAGTTTGATTGGTCAATGACTGAAATAAAGTTCTGTCTGTCTGGCTAGATAAACATATGGATTAATTATATTCATATATAGGGATATATATGTATGTGTGCTTTTCACAAAAGTCTGGCTTAGATCATGATTTATGGATTCAGAGTTATTGACTTTTGTGGCAAATGAACAGATTTATATTTTATTTAAATTTATATTTTATTTATTACATTATATTTTTACTACAAGATTCTTCTTCTTCATCATCATCATCATCCTGTTGTATAATTTTGACATGCAAGCACTTAACCATAATTTTGTTATGTAATGGCTTTTTATATCTCTAGCATAGCTGCAGGTTTCTAACATGAGAAAAATGATGGGCAAACTCCATCAGGAAATCCTTGTGCGTAAACTAGTTAAATCAATGGGAACTGCCCAAAATCAATGCTGTGCTTTGTGCAATCCCCCTACTTTTCATGAGGACTCTCATAACTCATGCCTGAGGTTTATCCTGAAACAAAACATTATGTAGATAATATACCTTCATGTCACTTTCTCCTGTTTCACAACAGATAAATGGCATTTATTTTATCCATTATTTTTACAACATTGTACTCAATATGTATTGCACAATGCTTAAGGACAGGTTGGCGGTATAATATGCTATCAAAAGAAGATATAAAAAAGAAATACAGACTATGTACAAGAGCTCCAACTGTCTGTGCTCTTGGTTTCTTTCTTGATTTTACACTATAATTTAACCCATTCAGCGGATCTTACTTTTAATCTTTTGTTTCAGCTGTGTCAAAGCATTCTGTTTCTCCTGGGAAAATGAGTGATGAATAAGCAGATATTATTTATTGGTATTAATGCAAAGCATGGCTTATCATTCCTGATAAACAGACAAATTTAATCATTCTTAACCTGTATCATCTGTAGGGTCACTCTGTGATGGACAAAAAGTTAGTTATATTTACTATTGTCAACAAATACATAAGTAGGAAGGATAATCATGTTGGATTTGCAGATTCACCTGCCACCATTTTAGGTTTGTTGACAGGGTGAGCTCCATTGAGAGAGTTAACATGAAGCTTATGTTCAGGAGATACAGCCATATCATGTATTGGATCTATTAAATTTCAAGGGTTTTCAAATTTTGATTGGTTTTGGTTTTCCCTTTTCATTCTTCTGAAGTGGAAGAAATAATTTCAACTAGACCACGCCCATCATGGCCACGCCCACCCAGCAACCAGGCAGAGAACCCTTTGCTAAAATTTTTGAAGCCCACCCCTGGATACTGATATTTATTGTATTTGTGATTGCCCAAAGTCATATGTTACATTTGCTTTGAGGAGCATGTCCCTGGGGAACTAAACCACCAAAACAAACAAAAAACTAGTTGTGTGTGACTGATAATCCTGTGGCCTCCATAGCAATTATGCATATAAATTCATAACATGGCCTTATTCTCAATTGTAAGGCATAAAAAGTAGCCTTACTTGGCCACTCAAAGGCGTAATAGGATGTGGCATTATTTTACTTTTTTACTTTGCGTAATCCCAGAACTACATGAAACAGCAGGCAAGAGTTCAGAAGGTGATTAATAAGAGTCACAGTGGTGGTGGTGGTGGTGTGGAGGGAACATCAGAAAAGAGTTGTCATGTAAGTCTTCTCTTGTTAGTCTTATTTCCCTATTTTCTATGGAATTGGTACTTAAGTGGCATTTGCTAAAATAATCTTTTTGATGTTACACAGAGCTTCTTTCTAAAATCTCCTGTCTTTTCCTCCTCTAATAGTGAATGCTAAAATAAGAACAGGCCACTAAAGCATGACCTATCTTTAATTACTTTCATTTATAAAGTGTGATTATGAGAAGTCAGACAGAATTCCTAAAAAGAAAAGTTCCACTGATTAATCAGCCTTTGATCTGAAACCCAAAGCTGCTGCAGTTTCCTCTGACTCAGAGGCCTTTTCTCCTTTGTGGCAAGGGATTGGCAATCTGCATATGCTCTGAAAGCTTCTTTTTTTATAGCTACTCTGTCATTATGCCATTCAATAATTACTGGAGAGAGATGATGGGATCCAACCTTAGTTGTTTCTACAGCACACTCACTGAAATCAATGTGACTTAGAATAGCCATACCTAATTCTATGTCCCATTGATTTCATTGGGTCTATTTACATAAAGATGCCTAATCCTGGTTCAGATTAATATGTAATATTATGTAATATCATACATGATATACTTAATTATAATTAGAGAAGCAAATAAAAGGATTCCAATAATCCTGTATTCCAAAATAATTTCAATGGCTCAACTAATCTTAGATCAACTGGAAGTAATATCAGAAAATTTGAGCTAGTAGCATAAAATTATCAATTATAATTTTTGTTACCTTAATGAAATGAAAATGGATTGATTTAGATAAAGGTAAAGGTTTGTCCTGTCCAGTCATCTCCAAATCTATGGGGCGGTTCTCATCTCCATTTCTTAGCTGAGGGAGCCAGCATTGTCCAAAGACATTTCCATGGTCATGTGGCCAGTATAACTATATGCCAAGGCTCATGGAACACTTGTCTGTTGCTTTTCCACTGAAGTGCTACCTATTTATCTACTTGCATTTGCATGCTTTTGAATTGCTAGGTGAGTAGGAGCTGGGGCAAGTAACGGGAGCTCACCCCTTCATGCAGCACTTGGGTCTTGAACCCAGGCTGTCTGCTTTTCAGCTGACAAGTTCACAGTATTTAAATACTGAGGCATCATGCCCCCGATATATATTGATTATATTTATATTGATTATATTGATTGATATGGCATTAAAAGTAAATATATTCTTGAACTAAGCTCAAGTCCTGGTGACAACATGGATCTGTCCATATCATTTCCTTACAACAAGAGAAAAATGTTTGGCCATTGTCTCTCCCAGAATTTAAAAAAAATCTTTAATCTGCACCTGTGGGATTTCCTGCTAGTCTCCCATCCAAATGTCAACCTTATTTAGCTGTGGAGGATGAACCAACATTAGCGAAGTGCTGCCATCTGCTGTGGTTTTCTATAGTGAATTGTGTTCTTTATATAATGCCTATGTTTTCAAAATTTGTATTATAATATATAATAATGTAATACATTACTTTAAGCCATATACACCACTACATTTTATCTATAAATAAAATGCAAACACAAAACAAAGCAAAATAAAATATATAACTATGGGAAGAGCAAAGAAACATAGACTGATGTGACACAAGTGTGATCTCTCCCCTTTTTGTTATAAAGATGTGCTTTATCATTAAAAAAAGCCTGTAAATTGGTGAGGACACTTTTAACAGATTATGAATACAATAACAAAATTGAAATAATTATTTTACTCTGGTTTCTTGTTGTAATTATAAAACACAGTTTATTGTTCCTCTGTTGTTATGTTTCTACAATATTTTATTTAATGCATTTTTTAAAAAAATCCTAACAATTTAAATTTCTAAAAGTATCTGGAAGGAGAAGGGGAAAGACAAGGTGATACATGAAGCCACATGATTAATGCCCCTTCCTCTTTTTTTGTGGTTGATCCAGATACAGATGCAGAGAGTAAAGAGAATGGCCTTGGTGGAAAGAGGAGAAAGCTATTACCAAAGCAACAGGAGGGAAGTGTTGCTTAAGCCCAAATATGAAGAAGAAATGCATAAATATTTCAAAATGACACCCCTTAATTCACATGAGTATAAGAAAGGGAGGATGGAAAGCACAATCAGACTGGAAAGATTCTGCTACTATAGCCAAACTTAATAAAAGTAGTTTTAATTTGTTGATGTATTGATTTCTAGATTTGATCTAATCCTGGGTTGACAGCTCAGAGATTCTTGAGTATCATCAGTTGTTGTCACTTATACTATATTCAGAGTACAAAACAGTATCAAGTGGGTTTATTATGAGTCATAACAGCAAAAACAGAACAGAAATGTAAAACATCAGTTCAATATAATGTTGCAAATTGCTCCATGTCATTAAGCCATAAATGGCTTAAGACAATCAACTCAGAGCTCTACTGATGCAGAAGTAATAAAGTACTCATACATCATTTTATAAACTCATGTACATGGAAATTATTATCAATGCTCAGTCTCATCACCAACACATTTGTGTAAAGACACTCATCTGACTTGCCCAACTATTTTGTCTTGCTAGTCTTTCTAAATGCTAGAAATGAAGACAGTAGTTTCTTATAATAATTGTTGTATTGTTTAAATGATAAAATTATTCACAGTACCATAATTACCCTTTAAAGATGTGAAGAGTTCGAAACAGTCCATTTTCTTAAACAAATAAATGATGCAATCTAACTCATGAAGAAAACAGATAAAGGGCCAATAGTTTAATTTCTATGCTGAATGAAATACAGCTTTTGAAGCCAGTCAAATAATAAAATGTCACAAAAATGGAATTCCAGCCTCAACAAGAAACTAGGAGGACATGATATAAAGTCAAATTTAATTGAGTAATGTCCTTTGTCCATCTAATCCTAGCAATAGAAAGTAGCTTTTAGCATAGCATAGCATAGCATAGCATAGCATAGCATAGAATAATAGAGTTGGAAGAGACTTTGGAGGTCTTCTAGTCCAACCCCCTGCTGAGGCAGGAAACCCTATACCATTTCAGACAAATAATTGTCCAATCTCTTCTTAAAAACTTCTGGTGTTGGAGAATTCACAGCTTCTGAAGGCAAGTTGTTCCACTGGTTAATTGTTCTAACTTTTCAGGGTGTCAAAGCCAACTGCATATGTGAGGGGCATGTGGTCTGTACAGATCACTTGTAAAAAATAAAGTGAGTATTTAAGTCTTATATTTCACTTTCACTTTATTTTTTGCCCTGGTCTAACTACGCGTCAATTCATAAGGAGCAAGCAGAACCTTGGACAGCTCCAAGCAAAAACTTCTCACAATGAACTCTGTGCTTAACTGAGATCTTTCATTACAGGTCTGCACTAAGCTCAGCTAAAGCTGCTTTCATGATTTACAACAGGTCTGCACTAAGCTCAGCTAAATGCGATAGCGAATGAATATAATTCAAACAATATGCTTTTAAATGATGATGCTCCAATACATTGTATGTAGGGTCTTGGTGGTTAAGAAAATCCTTACTTTTGTTCTCTTCATATTCTTATTTTCAGCTTATAGTTGTATGACACAAAGGATGTGGCATAATATTGCATTAATCAAATACCTGTCAAGTTGCTTTTTGCTGATTCTGGGAGATCACAAAACTTCCACTTTTACTTGTTAATATTACAATGCAATGATAGCGATATTAATGTGGAAGAATATAATTCAATGACCAATAGGTTGCTTTTAAATGATCCTTTTGGTACGGTTACCATTATTTGCTCC